>OU893339.1:24807047-25407047 GCA_918026875.4 Diatraea saccharalis | reverse complement strand
TATTAACTGTATATACTTATTTCTTAAGTATTAAAAGAAAATAGTATCGAATTAATTTAAAGCTATGCTTACATAAGTATTTATTAGCTGTAAAATGTCTCTAATGAAACAAATATTTTGCACAAAAAGTTTTGATAAACGTTTAATCTTTGCAAAATATCCGTATAAGATAGAACAAATAAAACAAACAAATATTTTTATATGTATCGCTACAAACAGGATATAAAATCATTAAGTTAAAACTAATTAATCATGGATCTCATAGCAAGTAATTGCAAACCTTGTAACAGATAGTTTGAGTAGGCATCTAAAGATAACCACGCGAAGTCAGGTCAGCTGTTACATGTTTAGGTATAGAAAAAGATAGTACATATTATCATAATTCTAATTTGACTACATTGTATTGAGTAATAAGATCATGAAATAATTGTGTATTATATTGCTAGGTGTAAAGTTGAAATAGGTATCGACGGTTCAGTTATCAATGTCTTCAGCCAGCGATTACGGAGGTTAAACAACTTTCCGAAAGGTCATTCTTGAGATGGGTGACCAAAATGGGTGGCTTCGGAAGGCACGTTAAGCCCGTAGTTCTCGGCTGCTCCTCTCGCTCATGGAGTCATCTCTGTTCCTTTCTAATTATACGAAAATGTTCATAATCCACAAAGAAATAATTTTCTTCTATATCAGTTATGTAACCATTCTGCTGCGATTTCTACTGCGTAAATTATATCATATGATATACCTTCCCGCAGGTGAAAGAATTTAGAAATAATAACAAATAGTCAACTCTTTCTTGTTTTAAATATTAATTGTTTAAATATGTAGTACCACAAGGCAAAAAGAAAAACAAAGAAATGTTAATTAAATAGCAATCGACAGACTGAACAATATTCTCACGGAGACATGTTTGTTGTCAACCGGCACATTAGTTAATGAGCATGATGAAACTTAATGTTCACAGTGCGACTATTTGCACGTGCTGCTATCTGTACTATCACATTAGGTAGTTCAAAACATCCGCCCATTGATAAAACGAGAGTGGTAACTGTCATTTGCAATATCATTTATTAAGTCCTGATAGAAAAACACTTGTGGAAATCAAAAGCTATGCCATCGATTCGTAAATGTACGGCGGGAGACTTTATAGTGTACACACTATAGGGTCTGTAAGGTCAGTAATTAACAAGCAAGAAACTCAGCAAGGGCTGCTTTTTCTTCCTGTATAATTTCATAAAGGGAAGTCCAATTAAGAAATGATTTAAATAGACTATAGTCAAAATTTTTATTTGGACTTCCATTACAACAAATGATTACAAAACGAGATAATACCTTCGTCATCATAAAGACTCACAATAATTAATCTCTCTTCTTATGGAGCTATTAAAGAGGAACTGAATTCAACTTAGAAACTTTCTATTGAGTCATGTTCAATACAGTATTGAACATATAAAAATAGATGTAATGTGAATATGTTTTTTTTATAACTTTTCTCGTGAGATCGATGACCTCATAATCTCTTTAAAATATCTACGGTGGAGTCGTATGCTTGGGGTCATTATGACATCCCTAAAATATGGTTGAGCGAAGCGATGGCAGACTCATGTGTCATGCTCGTGAACGAATGCTGCTAGTGAGGGATGAGTTTGCTCTAGATTACTTAATCTTGTAGCTTTCTGTTATTATCCTATTCTGTATCAATTTATTGGTGTAATGCAATGAATTCGTAAGGCACGGCATAAGGATTAACGAAAGAATCTACTGAGTTTCTTGCCGGGCCTTCTCGGTACAAGGGATGGTATAGCTTTCGACTTTCTCTAATGTTTACAGCCTACACTGAATAAATTGGTCTTAATTTATTTTCTCTTTGTTTTATTTTTCCAGGGGCATGACCCTAATTTTCCAAATTATTTAACATGTAAATTTCAATATCTTTGTGATTCTCATGATAGACAACTGCGTTCTGCTAATACACTTGCACTATCCACTCCATACTGGCTTTATATCAGACTCTTCACGTCTCAAGCCATACGCCTGTGGAATGGCCTCCCCGACCCTATCAGACGACCTTACAAATTCATCTTTGAACGGAAAGCTCACACTTTTGTCTTGGAACTTTATGAAGATCATCATCATATGTGTATTATGTTTATGTATATATATTTGTGTTTATATGTAAATATAAAATAAAATTATACATAAATTCATTTGTAGTATAGTTAAAGTAATGTCTTTGATAATTGAGTTTATGCCGCTATCAAGTTTTATTATTTCCCAAAGGTAGACTGTTAGAGAATGCTTTTAGCATTAAATGCAAGTGATGAGATCCCTCGTTTGAGTTGCTCGTCGCGACAAAATGGGGGAGGTACTCGTTTGGTGGTTACCACATTGTGCACCTCATTTTCTGAGGCCTCGAACACGTGGTATTTATACAATATACACGGCTCACTCAGAAATGTCGAGACGATACATTATCAACATATTATATAAACGATTGATCGAGGGAGTGGATCGGTTTTATGTGTTTGATAGAACAACTCAGTTTACTTTCGTTTACCATTTCCTCGCAACTAGTGCCTATTTAACGTTATCTTATATGAATAATATTAATCGATTGAAGTAAAGTGAGGCGAAGTGAGTAAAATCAAAAAATGATTAGAATGAAATAAAAATAACAATAAAAAATAATTATTGAGTGCAGAAAGAAATTAATGACCAAAAGGATGATGTCTTAAAAAAGTATTTTTACGAGAATAAGTAATTATTATAGTATAAGTATTTTCATATTCTATAAGTAATTTCCATATTCTATATAGACTTACAATGATTATTCGGTTAGTATTCACACAGCTTCCTAGCGCCGATAAATATTTTGCTGCAATATTGACCAAAAACGGAAATTAATGATTTCTCGCTCGCCATCACGTATACGGATTGTCATGCCGTGATATGTCATTAATACTGAAGCTGTGTTTTTTCTGCTATCACTTCTTCGAAGCAATCCATAAAAGTTGAGCCAATAGTCTGGCTTAGACTTTGCTCTGCAGTTTTCATCTTCTTAACCAAAGTAGAGGACGAATTCGTGCAATCATCGCTGTTTTCTTCACAACTCATCTTTATACTATCGATCACGACACTTTTCGGGTCACTTTCACCAGTACAGTAGACTCGAAGTATGCCCATATAGGCGAGAGGCCATAATCGATTATTATTATAGAAGTAGTTAGGTAATTATTTTATTGTTTATTTGTTGAATGTTTGACAAATGAGCCCGAAACAATCACGTTGATACAAGTTTTGGCGCCACATACCGACCGAATACTTATGCATAATATTCGGCTATTAGGCCAGGAAGCTCGCCGAATATTCGGTATTCGGCATATGGCCGAATTATTCTCAAACGATTCGCTCGGCTCAGCCGCTAGTAGGCCGAGTAGTAGCGCGCGCAATGTAGCGACCGACTCCCTCCCTCATTTGCCTTACGCCTCGCTACATACTCATTCTCTTTACCTTACCTCAAATGAGGGGTACCACACGAGTCCTCACTTATCCTCAATAAAAACGTGTGAATAACACAGCACTATTACATGCGACACTTGTACCAATTCAATGTTCAATAAATAAATAAATAATTGGAAACCGCGCATTATTACGTCACACGACATTTACGTTATAGATAAAAACAAAAGCAGTTCTGATTATTAAATTAAATCATGCTCTAAGCGCCTGGCAAAACTTTAGGCAACTATAGCCAGTGCCATCTACTGACGTGAAAAGAAATTAATATATATACTAAAATTATAAAGAGGAAAGATTTGATTGTTTGTTTGCTTCGAAACTACTGTGACGGGTTCGGTGCCTAGGTAAAGGGAAGGCTGACTAAGCTTGATAACTTGATATATTTTATAGTATAAATAAAAAACCCTTCCTTGGGTTGTAGATAAAAATAGAAATTTAGTAAAGCATTACATTTATCTTTATTGATTTATAATACGTGAAAATAATAGAACTACTAATAATAATTGTATTTTGATAAATTCCATCACTTTTTGTATCACAAATTGATGCCATGTTTTCACTGGATGACTTTTCACGAACTGACACTCGGAAAGAGCATATTGCGATACTCGAAATTTCAAATTACGAAAAGTTAATGATAAAACAGAAATTATGTTGAATATCAAAGAGAAAAAGTTTCCATGCGGAAACCTAGGACGAAATAAACGGTATGATACGACCTTCGATCGGTATGACGCATCTTTACACTACTCGACCGATTTTAAAAATTCTATCACCCACGGAAAGCAATATCATATGACGTGAATATAGGCTATATTTTATCTCGAAAAACGGCAAATAAAGGGATGAAAATGGGAGTGGAAGTTTACCATAGTAATCATTGCTTACTATTCAGTTGGTCATTGTAATTATATACGTTTCATGCTATAAAACCTTATCCATATAAATTATTAAATTAAATTCTTAACGTGGATTTTTCAATTCAGCATATGGGCTAGCTTTTATCCTACTAAAAAGTTCCCTGGGAACGACGCGGGCGATACCGCTGGCGGTAAGCTAGTATTATAATAAAAAGGAAAGATTTTTTTGTTAATTTTAAACTGTTTTATCGCTAATTATTCTGAAGTTTCGGATTCAGAATTCAGAAAGTAAATTTTATTTACATAAATAAATGGTGCGAATAGAAAATAAAAGACTCTACATCAAATTTCACCTGTAGCAAAAAAAGTAACACGAGTTTGACACCAAAAATACCTCTCTCATGCATGAATCACCCCTGGAGGCTATGAATTAGATGACAATCAAATGAAAATACTGCTACCAATAGTATTGTTAGTTAAGTTGAGGGTGTTGTTTTGAAGACAACACGCTAAAATATATATTAATTATTATACATAATATTAATTATAAGTATGAAGTAATTTATACCTTATGTGATATTCCATTAAAAAAGTAATAATCCTACGCCCTATCACTTCATAGAGAGTCTTTTCTACTAGGTTTCATTTCATTGGACCTCTATGCTTTGACAGCGTTGCGGTCGACAAAGAATTCGAGGCTGTTTTTATGGCACGGCTAATTCCCAAATTGGAATTGAAATGACAAAATTTACTTAACTTTGCTATTATGTAATAATATCAGCGTATAATTGGACGTTGAGCAGCTCTAACACAGCATAGAAGTACAATCAAACACCGACTTCAAAAGGTGATTTAGGCTTATTTCATTGAACATCCATGGTATCACAACTCTCTCTTCGACTTCAAGTTCGACGATGACATAATAACAAGTACATATTTTCCAAGTACATATATTGTAACAAACAACTTACCACAAACAGAACAATAAATTAACAAAGTACAAATAGCTATTAGAATCGTACAACAATTACGATTTTTCAGAAGCTTCAATATCAAAGAGCAAGTTCATTGTCCGAGCGGTCATCGACTATATAAACAAGCGGTTATCAATTAATTAATAATAATACTTTACCAGATTGATGTTACTTTAATTATGAGTACTACAAGCATAATCTTTTGTTACAGAACTTATTTAAAAATATGTCCTTTTTATTTATAAGCTGAGGCTGATAAATGTCTTGCACCTCGCCATCTTATCCCTATTCATATTATAATTTTGTGTTATGCATTCACGACTAAATAACTAAAGATATGTCAATAATATTTGTTATATATGTAGAATTGACTTATGAAAGGACATTTAAATTTTAAAGCATAAGTTGTAATGGATTTTCTATCGTTCCCATTCTATTGTATGTAGTATTGAGACTAATTGAAGAGGAAACTCGTCTTTTCATTCACTAATACTAATGAATACTCTTAAAAACTACTAAAAAACTTTTTTTCTTAAATAAAAGTTAAAATTGACACAAAAAGATCTGATGGCGTAAACTATTAATGTGTTATCTCATTTACCTGAAGTTAGGGATAGAATATAATGATGTCTTTGTTACCTAATTGTTATTTTTGAATACCATTGTTACATGTTATTAGTTAACAATGTTGGCCTTTCTTTTGAACAGACTCAAATTAAAGAATAATGGCAAAAAGGTATACCCATGCGTTTTAGTAGATATAATCAGATAACACATATCTGAATGTATAATTTTGAGAAAAGAAATTTCGTATCGCTTACGAGGATTGTATTCGCTTTGTACCTAATAAGTTTTTAAATTAATAATTAGTCATACACTCATTGTGTAGTGTTTAAAACTTAAAATTTTATAGACGGTAAATTATTTGCGTTTGTGAGAGAAGGAGACTGGAAACCGTCGAGTTACTTTTCAGGAGATGAGCAACTTTCAGAAGGAATAGAAAAGAAGGTTAGAAAAGCAAAGAGAATTTTATTTGATAAGTGCCCGGTGCATATAGTGCACTTGTACTCGCAATGAGCAAAGGTTAGTGTCATAGGTGGGCAGTTTCTATGATCTCGGTTGAGTAACTAAGGAACAATTTAATAATTTTTTAGAAGAAATTTCATAAAAGTTTCCACATTGTTTTTAATTTAGGGTCAACATCTTAAGTGCCATTGATATTTAAAACAAAAAATAGCAAAATTCTTTGAGATTTTAAGTTATTGTGACGTAAATAATTGTAATACTACGTTTACTTTTACGTGGTTATCCCGACAGAATCAATTGTAGGAATAACCACGTTAATCAACGTCCAAAACATCACAAATTAAGCACTTGTAAGTTAATATGAGTAGCTCGGTGGCGTAGTGGATTAGCGCCGCGGCCCGTGATCGTAGTCGTAAAGTAACTTTCACAAGGGTCGGTCAAGGGATGGGTGACCGAAAAATTATTATCTCGAGCTACTCCGTGCTTCGGAAGGCACGTTAAGCCGTTGGTCCCGGCTGCATTTGCAGTCGTTAATACCCTCCAATCCGCATTGGGCCAGCGTGGAGGGTCATGGCCCATCCTCCTTAACCATCCATAAGGAAGGCCTGAGCCCCTGCAGTGGGGACGTAAAAGGGCTGATGATGATGATGAAGTTAATATGTAATTAAAATCTGAAACATCAAAGATACCGCAACACCAAAAGACCAAATACAAAATATAATCTTATATCTATATATCTCCTTCGCTGCTGAATACATGCCTCTGACTCTTGAATCTGTCTACACTTCAACTTCCTCCTCTTTCGATGTAAGGTCTTTTGATCCCATCTGTCATCATCTTTACGGAACATGTGTCCTGTAACGCGATTCTGGTATAAAATAAGCCTCATACTCGACGACACACGCAACGCTGTCGGAGCATATAAGTTCAATCAAATAAAACATAACTCAAAAACATAATAATCGTTTTAATTCACTGAAGCCCTATACTATGACGGCGCTACGCTCGTCGTCATTTACGACGCTATTTTTTAACTGAATATCCAATAGAGATGCAACGAAATAAGCGATCGATTTACAATTATATTAAATCTATTAAAATTTCTATAAAGAATATTAGACAAAGTAATTTCAGTATACAGTATACTCGTAGCGCACCAAAGTAGCGCTAGCGGATAATATTGTTTCATTTCTTGTCCCCGCATAGGTATCGTTGCTCTCTGAGTGATATCAAGCCGATGGTACTATCCTCTCAGTCAGAGTCCATGTTTCGCAACTGTAAGTCTTGATAGGGACCACGCATTGATTGTAAACTGAAAGCTGAACATCCGATATCATCCGATATTTTTTATCATTAGATAGAAAAGGCAAAGGTGAATGACTGATCTATCAACGTACTGCTCAAGGTAATACGAATCGAGCTAATATTTGGTTGACTTAACAGTTACTATAAGTACCGATTCGATAATTGCTCAGCAGAGCCCTGTACTAGCTATACGCTCCCCAAAGCAAAAGTTGAGATCAAAAAAATTATTCGTTTTATTTCGACAAATGATAAGAATTGAAGTTTAATATTATGCAATTAATTATTATATTATTCAACAGTATAGAACAAGTTTTTGTTTTTATTTAAGAGCTTTGTTTTGCAAAAGATTTTGAAAACTACTGACATAGACATTAGCAGCAAAGGACTTTTCAAAATTTGCCCCCTATATGTAAATGAATAAACATAAGACAACATACCAATTTTTATCCACACATTGCTTAGATTCTTTAAAATAGGGAAAGAAACAACATAGAAGAAAATAAATATTTACCCTTATCCGGGAATGATTTATTGACATTAACCTAATAAGAAATATTAGTTAAAAAATATCTGTTTTTATTTGCTCCATAATAATACAACAATCGAAACTATCTACTAATGTTAGAACAATAAAATAAATGCATTTGCTCCGTGTCTACGCAAAAACAGCAACACGGATTTAAAAGAAATTTAGCATATAGGAGTTAATAATTCGTAGAATTTAGAGTGGAGACCGCTTCTCGGCAAACGTAGTGTAGGACGTCCTCAGGCGCGGTGGAGCGATGATTTGCGCAAGATGGCTGGCAGGAGCTGGATGCGAACAGCCGAAAATCGAAGTAGATGGCGTGCAATTGGGGAGGCCTATGTCCAGCAGTGGACGAATATGGGCTGATGATGAGAGTAGAGCGACATCCGCTATATATTTGTATGTTTTAAAACTTATGTATATTTTTTTTTTGTTGACCCTTTGCATATTATGAGGACACCGAATTTGACGGCACACCTAATTTTGTGGGCAATAGAGCTTTGTGAAGATACCTGCCTTATTTTTGCCTCTTTAGGAGTACCAGTACGCGTAGCATGACGAACTCGAGAACGTTTTGTCTACACTCAAATGTCAATTTTCTCGGGTGCGCCCATACTATATCTCACTCTCGACCCGAGAAACTGACAAATGAGTGTAGACAAAGCGTTTCTCGAGTTTGTCATGCTACGCGTGCTGCACCATCCCTGTCGTCATCTACTTCGCTATTAGCAATATCTATTTTGTTATCCTCCAATCCGCATTGGGCCAGCGTGGAGGGTCATGGCCCATCCTTCTTAATCATCCATAAGGAAGGCCTGAGCCCTGCAGTGGGAACGTAAAAGGGCTGGTGGTGATGATGATGACGATTTTGTTATCGTAGATATTTTTTATTCCATCGCCACTGCCACAGTATAGGAATTAGAATGACACGAGGTCGAAGTTGCATTCAGAAATTTAGTAATTATATAACATGTTGATTATTCTTAAAATAAGTAAGTTAAGAGCTCGATTATAACGTACTCAATTAATTTAATGTTTATTTGACCTATTTCAACAAAGGAGGAGTTTCTTATTTCAATACATTTGTTTTCGTACAAATTACATATTTGAATTAACTATGTTGATCTATAAATAATGATGCATTTATATTATTTACCGCTTTTAGATAAGAGTTGAAGATAGAATCTCAGCAGGGGTTATTTTTTCAAAGTAGACTTCAATAAAGGGTTTTTATTTAAAGAACTAAAACCGACTTCAAAGAGTGTTTAAGTGATTCTTTCGAGACGACTTCATATGAAATAAGTTTCATTGAATGTGCTCTACTTACCAAATGTTTATAACAGAAACCAGGAATGTGTTTTGATGACGTTTGATTTTTATGTGGTCAATCATTTCTTTTTTAGTTTGTCCATAACAAATACTGAAGCTATATTTATTATCAGTTTGCTTTTTTTTCAAAGAATTTCAAATTTCCGCATTTCATAGATCCGCCAAAACAAAATAAAAACACCTAACGATGTTTGTTTTAAACTTTAGTACCTTTTGAAATAGATTTTATTTGAATGAACCTCTACGCTGTGGTAAACTAGTTTCCGTTTAGAAATAAGCAATATTTTTCGCCTATTATTGGCTGCACCATCGGTAACCTATTACCCGACCGTCACAGAAATGTTTTTTGATCGTCCGGCAACCTTTCAGAACAATATCGGCCATACCAAAAATGTTTAGCTTAATGACCAGGATATAACTGCAATATTGCACAGCTGGCTGGCCACTATGTTACAGCCAGTAATAAAATAAAGCACATTTTAGAAGCCCCTATAACAAACTTATTTATTTAATAAGTTGCTGCTGTTATTTATTAATAAGTATATTAAATATAACTATTAACTAATCACACGAACACACACACTGATCTTAATTACAACAAATAAAATGCATAGTGAGATCATTATTAAATACTCTTATTAAGTTAACATAAATATTTACTATTAATTTTACCGTAAAAAGTTTAAATGACTTTAGAGAAGCTTAACGAAAGTTAAATATAATATTAGCGAAATCTTTTCAGTTTTGTTTATTATGGTCTATGTAACAATTAAACTGAAAAGATTTCGCTTACAAAGTGTAGTAGATATGGTACAGTGTCACGACACAAAGTCAAAAGCATCGTGGTATTTTTATTCAGGTAAACATTATCCTAATGTTGTCTTATCAGAGACATCCAGGTTAAGATTGACATATCATTATCCAGGGCATAATCTTAACTAGGTCATAACACTATAAACTGTAAAAGAATGTAATTGTGTACATTGTGAATGTGAGAAAAAAAATAGTATGAAGATTGAAAGTACGCGATGTAGCACCAGCGGGCACTTGCATGAAAGAAAAATAAGCATAGTAACGACCTCATTCTGAGTGTGGGGCCGTAGAAAATAAAAAAATGACAAAGTTTTAAGGTACATATAAGAATTTTATTGTACAAAAACGAATTTTTACTTGTTTCGCTTATTTGAGAAACTTATATGACATTTGCAATGTAAGTTATGTAATTACCCTAAATTTAATATTTTTTGTAATCCAGTAATATTTGAAAGTATTATTCATTAAGGGTATTTATCAGAATAACATTGTGAATGCAAAATTAATCAAATATAATATAAAAATATATTAGTTCTGCATGATGACGAATTTTAGAATGTAAGAACAATGAAGAATATTGAGTATTTTTTGTGAACTCAATAAATTTTAACGATACATTGAATTGGAATGTCATATAACTTCACACCTTTGTACATTTTCTACAATGCTGTGACGTACCGAGCCCCCACTCCTCAACTTTAATGCCTATTATCTAAGCCATTTCTTGTTTAAATTGAAGCAAAAAAATACGTATCTAATATTTTACTATTATCTAACCGATGGACAAGAAAGAATTTCTTTTACCCATGCATCATCCATATTGTCAATCGAAACTTTCAAAAAGTAAAATTTTAAGCTGTTCAGTTTTAGTTCAGTACTCAGTAATATAGTACTTAAGTAAATGTTATTTCAAATACCAATAATACATTTCGTTGAAAAACACAGCAATTAAGATTGATAAAATAAAACAATTTTTTCTCCCTTAAAAAATACCATGACCTGACAGTGTAAGGCGCACTCATGAGTCGTAAGAACTACAAAGATTTGTTTCAAATACGTGATGTCATTTGGGCGCTTTCATAAACCAAAACGTTGCTTAAATCCAACCAAGATATTCGAGAATATATCCTGAAACAACGAGACGGTTGGCAACTCCAATATATATAGATAATGTCGCATAATTTTATTGCAAAATTTCAAAATATTATTATTATTTTATAGAAAATTTGTGATTTACCAAAAACATTTATCAGACCAATTTTATGAGACATTTTTTAGCGTTCCGTACCCAAAGTTAAAACGGGAACCCTATTACTAAGAGGTCTCTATCTGTCTGTCTATCACCAGGCTGTATCCCATGAACCGTGAAATTTAGACAGTTGCAATTTTCACAGAGTATGTATTACTGTTGCCATTTCAACGGCAAAAAATAAAAATCCCATACAACAAACAACGTTTTTTTTTGCTCAATTTTGACAACAGGTAAACGCTTGAAATATTTTACAGAATGTGTATTTATATAGTAACAAATATTTAAGTGTTACAACAACCGGTATGTATCGTGTATGTAAGTATTCACAATGCTATACTGAAAAATATCCTTAATAAAAAAGGTTTAAAATTCTAAGTGCCAGGGACCAAGTGGATTTTTTAAGTATTTTTCATCAAGAAGTGTCACTAATACTTTGATTAACATTTGTAAAATAAGACAGATTTCATGTATTCAAATAAATAACAAATAACTAGCAATTCATAGAACTGACCAAAGTAAATTTAAATATCAGTAACCTTCCTCGATATAATGAAACATCATCATCGTCAAAACTTACTTTATCTCGCATGTTGACACAGTAGTAAAAAGAGCCGGCTTACTAGGATTTATCAAAAGAACAACGAAAGGCTTCCGATCTATTACGGTTAAAATTATACTTTACAACGCTTTAGTTAGAAGCATACTGGAATATGCAAGTGTGATATGGAATCCCATTTATGCAATTCAATCTCAACGTATTGAAGGCATACACCGGATATCTAGCATTTGTGTCACCCGGTATATCGCACAGAACTCCTTATGACTCTACAAGAACGGCGAACTATCCTTGATCTGTAATTTCTGCATAGGCTTCTCGATGGATCACTAAATTGTAACCATCTCGTAGAAAGTGTCTCGCTAAATGTTCCCTCCCATCTCCCTCGCCAGCCTATAATTAGAACTTTTGCTTTATCTACAATCAGGACAAACGTGGGTCGCCATGCTCCCTTTTTCGATGCTGTGAGAAGTATAACTAAATAAGAGCAATGTTCTACAATTATTAAGTTCTCAGAGTGTGGATTAAGATGTATAAACATTAAAAACTTTTGTATTTATATACTCTTCATCAATTAATCTTGTAAACTCATTATTGTTCCTATAGTAAATGTTGTGTATGCCGGTAATGGGTATATATATATAAGAATGTTTAAATTTAATAAATAATAATTTCCAATGTATCATATATATAAACTCTTGGTGTACCTTTTCCAAATAAATAAATAAATAAACCCATTAATGTCCCTACTGCTGGAACATAGGCATTTCCTATAAATGGAACAAAAAGAAAAATAGTCTATATCTCACCACGCGGCCCATTACGGATTGATGGGTGTTAATGATGAAGATGCAGCAGGAACCAATAACGTAATGTAACTTCTGAAACATTAAATATTCAGATTGTAAATAATTTCAATATTAAAAATTATTAAATATTCTATTAATAATCTCTAACCAAACATTGCAAACTCAAACAATTTTCAATAAAAGCAAATAAACTAAGTAGCGTTCCAGAAACATTAATGTTTCTTTAATTTTATTATAAAACTTGCATTCCGCCGGCGGCTTTGCCCGCGTTATCCCTAGGATACTGTTTATTTGGATAAAGATTCATATCATGACATGGATATAATAGGGATGATGACTGGGTAAAAAAAATGCAATTCCATTTAGTCCGTCAGTCAGATAATAGAAAAATATTAGATACGTATTTTTTTTACCTCAATTTAACAAGAAATGGTATAGATAACAGGCATTAAAGTTGAGGAGTGGGGGCTCGCTACGTCACAGTTGAGTAGAAAACGTACTCTAACGTGACGTCATGCGAGATTTCAACTCAATGTAACGCCGTAGTTTTATGATTACGAAAAAAATAAAAAAGTACGTGTTTAATATTTTTTAACACTCTACCTGACGGACAAACAAACAAAAATTAGTCATCATCCCTATTACAATGACAAATTGAGTAGTAAACAATAGTTACTTTTCCCTTTATTTGCTGTTTTTCTGGATAAAATATAGCCTATGCTCACCGTATATGATGTAGCTTTAGATTGGTGCAAGAATTTTAATAATAATTATACAGTAGTTTCAGAGCCTATTCGATGCAAACAAACAATCAAATCTTTCCCTACAATATTAGTATGGAAGTAGAGAAAACTAAATCTTTGAATAATCGTTCATAAAATCTAGGACCGAGTATACTATTCTTCATTTTAGACTACCTATCTATGCACAAGCCTAAGGCTTACTTAATTTTTTTATTATACAAAAAACAAAAAACAATTATACAAAATATATATATATTTTTAACCTGTAAATCATCAAAATGGTATACAAAATATATTAGAGATACGAAAAATAAACAGTTCCCTAGGGATGAACATTCCAGAAATCACCATCGCACGTCGTGGTATTTTTCTTTATTACACACGAAATTTTCTCATACAACTTACTGTATCATTACATTGCCTGTGGTCCGCTAAGGAACGACCTCTGCTGTTAGTTCCCGTATCTATATAAACAGTTGAGCGCCGCAGGAACCCTCATTCTCCTTCTGCAAGGGGTAGAAGCAACAAGTATAGTATTTCTAGTATAAGTTACAGAGACTGATATATAATTATAAGTGCTACTTTTCCCCCGTCAAAATGGGGAGGAGTTTGAGATTTTGTGCTTTATTATTATTTTCCGTTTTATGGAAACCAGCGTTGAGCGACAGTGAGTACTAATCTTTACTTATTACTTTCTTATCCTGAACTTCTTTTCTCTTTTCTAAAAATATTTTTAGAAATACTATAAATACTAATGTGCTATTAATATTAATTGTATTTTTACTTAATTTTAATTTTCATTTATATACATAGATAGATATCATCAATTTCTCAAAAAAAAATTAAAATTTAGTAGGAAAAAATATTCTAACGCAGTTTTAGTAGGAAAAAAAAATCTTTATTTAATAAGGAACACCTTTTTGAAATCGGTTGCTTTCAATGTAAAATTCATAAGTTTGAGGATTATTAAAATAAAAACTTAGTTGATCGTTGAAAATACCATGACTTTCCATGAAATAGCAGTCTTTCAATTATAGAAAATATTAAGAAGCATAGTATACAAATCAATTATTTTATTTGATGAATTAATACATTTATAGTAACCAGAAAATAATTTAAAAGACGTTATGGCAGAATCTATTTATTTCCTTTTTAAATAAGTGTTTAAGTTTGTATTGAAAAGTTTTATTACAATATACAGGGTTATTTGTCTCAGCAACCTGCCAGGAATTTCTGGCTAAAATAATAAAGAGCAATATTGCATTTTCAGCTTCTCACTATACTGTCGAGACATTTATTCTTTATAAATGATTTATAAACGATTGGAAAACACTACGCACGCACTTTTTACAGTGCTCTAGGAGCAACATCAATCATTTTTTTATATTTTGATTTGATATCCTGGGTGTTTTGCAAATAACTCTGTATAAAAGTATTTTCAAAAATATTTTAACTTGTATTTTTATATGAAAATTTAGCTTTTTGTCAGCCGTTTGGCCTCTAAGGATCCGTTTAGTAGGATAATAAGTAATCCAGGCTCAGAATTATCCGTACCTATAACAAATTTCAACAAAATCTGTTCAGTAGCTTTTTATGTGAAAGAATATCCGTGAAAGAATAAATGTGAAAGAATATATAATAGTTACTTTTACATTTTCATATGATATTAGTAGAACAGATAGTTTAGATAACCTCAATCGATTTAAGGCCTTAATCTTTATATAGTTAAGTTCGAAATTAATTACAGTTATTTGACCTTTTGTAATAATTCGATCTCCCAATAATATATAACATATATCTTTATTTTTTAACACCTAAATCCTACAATTCAAACAATGCAACAGGTTTAATACAAAATATACTTTCCTGCTTTGAAAAACGCGTCAGCTAATTTATGCATAAAACAATTCAACGTACGTTTGCGAACGATGAGTTTTGTTTCAACCAACGGCTTGGTAAGACTATACTAAACGTTCCAACATTTAAAATCGACATGAAACCCTAATGTGATGTAAGTTAAATTCATAATGTGGATTTATTTTTTATGATAATCTAAAATTACTGATGTGTTTAGTTGCGTATAAAATCCATATCAGGTTTTCAATAATATTTATCCAGGGTCCATAAAACATTTCAATTATGAAATGGAAGATACCTTTAAAGGTATTTTTAAAATATACAGATAACATTTCTACTCACATTCAAAATACTCATAAAATGTTTAAGTTTCAATAAAGATCTTATTATTCCAAATTACCATTTGTCTTTCCACACATCGTTTCATTGAATCAATAATTTGTTAACAAATTATAAGTACCAATAAAATTAACAAAGAAATTGGCATTATTTAAAGCAATCATCAACTTAACAATACATTATTCGGCACTGAGATTACACTATCGCAGTTGACGACCTGTCTTTTGCTTAATAATTATTTATCGTCAATGACCTTTTATAGATCATCAGCTTTAATGAAAACAAAGGGATATATATATAAAAGTTTAACAATGAAAAAGTTATAATAGTAATAAGTAATAGTAAGTTATAAAAATAATTTAACATCTCAAAATGTATTTTCCATTGAAGCATTATTTCTAATTCTCAATATAGTAGAATAATAAAATGTGACCTAAATAAACAGTTTGTCTGTTTATTTTTATTCAGTTTCACTTATACAGGTATCAGGGATAAAACAGATAGAGGAAGAAGATTGTGGCGCATTATTTGTCCCTATACTCGCACATGCGTAATTATATTGGAAATGGGATATTACACAACGCTTCGATTAATAGTCGATTAATGCTTTTAAAGTTGTCCCAACAGATATACCTACAGAGAATGCCACAATCTTTTTTTCTATTTACAGCTTATAGACATCCGTATGCTTTTTTCTCAGTCGAAATAACTGAGACAGATGCTCCTCAGCAACAAATTAACTATACCAAATTAAAATAATTTTATCAACGTCGCCTTGACAGTGACCAGTGACAATAGACCGTTGGAATTAAACAGCACAGAACAAACATTGATACATGCTCTGGTGTATCAATGTGGCTACGACCTATGAACTCCGATATCAGGCGTTTTTGCAAGTCTTTGTTATAGTCACGTCAAGCAAATGATAATTCTGCCTTTTTAGACGGATAAATATAACAGCTTTATCTAGTGGATAGGATAGGTTAAGTCAATGACTTCATGTAAAATTAAGTTCGTAAGTTCATTACATTGTTAGTGCGTAAATACCTTAAAACTAATCAATTGAAAATATTTAAGCATAAGCGAACCTATTAGTGATCCTTGTGGTAGCACTAGTCACGTGCTATATACATAACATAAACTTTCACTTCCACCCAAAATGTTCATTCATTTTAAGTATGTTTTCCATATAAGACAAATGTATACGAACAGTGAGTCCTTATCAATTACTACTGCAAATACAGAAATGGTCTAACGAACTAGATAGCTTCATCATCGAGCATATCCGCAAACATTGGAGGATGTTCATAATTTTTGCCAATATAGGCGACTTCAGTAGTCTGATAATTCAATGCCTTCAGAACCATTATATTGTTCGAAACACATGGAAATATTTTATTATTAACTGTTTGTATCATTAAACTGACATATTACTATGAACTCCCGATATGAAGTATTATTTCTCAGTATTTTTAAAAATTGTCGAAGCTAATGAAGATGAAAAACTTTATAGATCTTAATATATCATATTTCCCGAACTGCAATCATTAAAAGTGTCAATATCTGTGTAACGAAAAATAAAATTCCATCTATTACCTAGTGTTCTAGGAAATCTTAGTGTGAATGAAAATTTTCTAACCGAAATTATTGCAGAATACCTTGGGTTATAAAGATAAACGATTTATTTTTCTAATAAACTTGCCGTTTAAAATTAGACCCAGATTCGTTCCCCAGGTCGCCAAACTCCAAACAAAGGGATACATACATATATAGTCCCCCCCACTCAAATTGAGTAATCGCTAGTGGGGTCGAGTGATCGTCCGCAGAGGAAAGAAATTGTGATTATCCAATTTGATCACGCTGCTCATCGATCATAGCGCTTTCTTTTGATTTGAGCTTTTTGTATCTTTAGTATAGCAGTGATCTCATGACCATCGTTATTTATAATTTTTCCATGTTTGTTTGTACTATTTTACTAAATATTATATGCTATATAAATGAAAAAACAAAATGTTACAATTTTAATTAATATGTCAGATAATTTTTTTCATTCATTATGCCATATTAATATTATTTACTTATCAAAAAATACATGAAAATGATAACACCAACGGGGCTCATAACTCTGATTTTTTTCAAAATTCTTTGTAAAGAAAATATATTGAAAAGTTAATTTTCTAAACAATTTTTCAATCATATTTTATGCTGTGCAGTCATAAGAGTGATACTTTTCTCTATTTAATCTTTAAACGATACGGTATGAAATTTAAATGTATATAATTCCGAAGCCTCTAAAATAATTTGTATTACTTTATAATTACAATAAACTTTATCAATAAAATTATTGCAAATAATACTAAGGAGTTCAAAGGTCGTATTTTATCTACTATAGCTTTCGGTTCTAACTACCTC
Organism: Diatraea saccharalis; assembly: GCA_918026875.4. Classification (NCBI taxonomy): domain Eukaryota; kingdom Metazoa; phylum Arthropoda; class Insecta; order Lepidoptera; family Crambidae; genus Diatraea; species Diatraea saccharalis. Next base: position 25,388,730 of record OU893339.1, on the reverse strand, counting down.
TACATTATCATTATCTGTAAGGACAACTTATTCATAAAGCTTGCAAATATTGATAAAATTTGAACCCGGCTTTTCATCCGGACACGATACATTGTTATTAATTGTTATACCTACAGTTGTTATTGTATTTACATAACTGATTAAATAGTTCTATATTGAACTTTAACTTAGCTGATATCGTAATCATTTTCTTAGATTTAGTTATTTGCATTGTTATAATATTTAAATTACTAAACAAGTAATGGAATTATAACTATTTGTTATCGAACAATATTAAAATTTACTTCCGTTCAATTTCAATGAATTATTATAACCTTGTAAAATTAATTTAGCATTTAGTCGTGCTGTTATTACAAATTATACTCTTTATTGCACTCAACATTTTACATAAAAACAAGTAAATAAATTTGTTACAAAGGTGGGCTTATCTCTAGAAGAGATCTCTTCCAGCCAACCTAGGAGTCGTGGGAGAGTAAGATGTAAGCGGGTGATTAAAGTGCAGTTAAATGATATTACAATCATACACAAAACTAGTACTGAATTCCACTCTTTATGTTGCGTTCATATAATTCTTTTAGAATTTATATTTCTGATAATATGCAACATTAAATTGTTGATAGAGTAATTTTAGATCGAAGATAAATCACAGCAGTTAATTTACGATAGAACTGTCCTTATTTTGATCGTCGCAATCGTTTTATTTATCAAAGTTCATTGGTGGTATATTTTTATCAAGTTACGCGGTAAATAATTACTGAACAACATGTTTATAATTACTCTCTTGATTAATGACATAAATTGCTTTATTTGTTACAGATAAATGCTCATTAGGATGTAAAGGAGGTAAGTGTGTATATTCACATATTTTTTATATGTCATAGGTTTCACTTTGAAAATATGAAATATTTCTATGAAGCTATATTGTGTGATAATACAAATTATTGTATAAATTTTGTTGGTGATTACTTAATAAGTTTAATCAGCAAGACATTTCGACATTCTTTCTGCTTTTATTTTATTTTACATCTTTGCAATCATACATAATCAAAATTAACTGTGATTTTAAATTGGTCAATCATTACAACGCAACGGCCACTACAATAAATGAACGATTTCTAAATTATTTAAACAAGTTTCCATTTCTTATTATTATTAATGTCATATTTATAAATTTCCTTTTAGGCACTTCAACGACATTCTTGACTGGGCATAAGTATAATTATGGAGTCGAAGGTACCGTCTCTATCTACTTGACCAGTGCTGATAAACAGGAGACTAGCGTGAAGCTCGTAGGGCAGGCCGTCGTGACCTCAATCGGCAACTGCGTCAATGAACTCAGAGTGCAGAATGTCCTCATATCAGGGCCTGATGGAAAGGTACACATTTCGCTAACTTATCTCTACTATAACTTTCAGTGATTCATTAAAAAATACAAAGAATAGAAACTCTTGCTATGCGTCTTTTCAAGTTTTTAAGGTTATAAACAAGTGTCACTTTCTTTCCCTAGAAATTCTCAAGCCCTCCTGGTATCGACAAGCCTATATTGTTCACTCTGCAAGATGGCAAAACCGGCCCTGAGATTTGCGCTGAAGATCAAGATACACGGCGATCCCTCAACATCAAGAGAGCCATCATCTCCCTGCTGCAGACAGAGCAAAAGTCTTCTACTCAGGTTATTAAATTGACATCGATATTAATTGGCTCGTTTTTGTTTATATTTAAAAACATGGCAAATGAAGAAAAATTGGTGTTTTATACTTTCATTACTTTAACGTTGAATATTTTTAATTATATATTTTATTTAAAAACGTTTTTTTTCATATATGCATATAGACCGATGTGTTTGGCGTTTGCCCCACCGATGTCTCGTCTTCAAAGGAAGGCAGCGCGGTATTGGTCCATCGCACCCGTGACCTATCCGCTTGCGCTTTCCGTGAACAGGGCAAAAATGATCTCATCACTGCCGTATACAACCCCACTGCTGTAAGTATAGTTGGTTCGTTATAGAAAAAATAGCATATAAACTAATGTGAAATTCAAGCACTTAGCCCCTCTAATGAATTAACAGGAACTTTGTCAGCATTAGTTTACTAAAAATATTTATTTATTTTATGCGTTCTGTTTTTTTATGCTGATAATAGTTATATTTTGTTAATTGAGATTGATATTACAAATTAGCCATTAATCGGTTAATATAAAATCTAACAAAAATAATACTTACACATTATTATATATATTCTAGGAGGTCAAAAGCACCCAAGTACTCCAGTCAGTCCTGAATGTAGAGTCCAAAGTGAACAATGGAATTCCTGAAAAGGTGGCTGCCAACGAGGAATACCTTTACATGCCCTTCTCTGTGGGAGAGAACGGAGCAAGAGCTAAAGTGCACACCAAGCTTACTCTTACTGGCAAGAGCCAGGGTGGTGCAGCTGCGAGTGAGTCAAATTATATATAACTAGCTGTTTTCCTACGACTTTTCCTATGTAAATTATATATCAACCGCATATAATGTAGCTTCCCGTAGGGTAAATAATTTTTATAATTGGGTCAGTATTTTTGAAAATTATCCCTTACCAAAAAACAAAGTTAGAAACTTTACCACTTTATAATGTAGATATTGCTACAGTTATACTGTTGGACTACAGCTCTTCCTTGTGGATGAAATTACAAGAGAGGAAGGAACATAACTTATTTGAATGTTAATAATTGCATATGCAGCCGGAAAGATGTGTGATTTTTTTTGGATGTCATCCTTCAGCTTTGGAACATTGCTCAATAAAGTTCATTTCAATATTATAAACTAAAACTGAGAAATTACAACATTTTTACGCAAGAAGGTATTCTAATGAGAGATAAGAAATATTTCTCTTCTTTACGCCGATGTTTTACCTTTTAGATAAATGCAGTGAGACCCGCAGCATTATTTTCGAGAACCCGCACGGTGTGGTAGCATCCACCAGTAATTACAACACAGCGTTCAACACTGTCAAAGAGACCGCTAAGGCCGTTGGCACAGAAGCTAATTCTAAATCTGCTGGCCTTTTTGCGCAACTGATCAGGGTGAGAAATATTTGCAGTACCTTTCTATTTCTTCTTTATTGTTCTCAAAAATCATTTTTATTTGTAATCGTTTCTAATATCAATAATTCTAAGTTGCCTTCAGGAAACCAAGTTGATCTTGGTTTCCTGATTGGCTGTGCAAATTTTTTCACTATAATTGTTAGGAAATCAGAAACAAACATTCACTTAAAAACACTATTTAAAACTATTAAATTTAATTTAAATTACAAATTTGCATGAGCTCGTATTAACTTACTTCAATGTCATTCGCCTATATATTATTCATTATACAACTACATCCAAATTTTATATCTCTGACAGATTCTGCGTACCACGAGTAAGGATGATTTGGTGAAAATCTTCAATCAAGTCAAGAACAACAAAGTTGAGAAGTGAGTTCTTTCCCATAGTATCAAAAAAAAATAATAAACAAAAAAAATTTGCTAATTTGGAAAAAGTAAAGGTGCTTTAAACTTGATACTCAAATAACGATATACTCTCTAATCTATATTGTCTTCTCCCATATCTCAGACAAAATATTGCCGTTAAAAAAGTTCTACTAGTATATTTTGAAAGAAGGAGTTCAACTCCAAAGATATGGTTAAAGGTTATGATGATTTCGAACTAATAATAATTTATTGCGCTTAGGCGAGTATTCCTGGATGGTCTGTTCCGTGCTGGTACTGGGCCCAGCGTCGAGGCCACAGTAGCAATCTTAAAACAAGGACAACTGAGCAACATCGAAGAAGAAATCTTCTATCTTACTCTAGCTGGCGCCAGGCATGCCACCGATGAATCCGTGAAAGCTGTCGCTGTAAGTATGATGACTCTTCATAGCGGTATGGTCTGATAAATAAAATTTTATAAACCAAACCTTATCAAATAATATTAATAACAAGATATATTTTAAATTATTCAATACAAAGACAATAAATTACCAAGGTGGTTATAGAATTACAATATATATTTTATAAAAAAGAAAACTAAATAATGTGAATATCTTTCAGAAAACTCTGATATTTGCTCATAAAACATTTTGTTTTTTTACTTTCCAGAGCTTAGTCGATCGCTCTAAGAACAAAAAAGTGTACATTGGCGTGGGAGCTCTCGCGGGTGTGTACTGTCGTGAACACAACTGTCATGGCGGTGATGCTAGCGGCGTGGTTGATCTTAGCCAGAAATTCGGAGCTAAACTCAACTGCAGAGCTAAAGGCAAACGGGCTGAAGACGAGGTCAGTATTAGTTATAGCAAATAAAATTTCCTCTATAGTGTACAGTCCGTCCAACAAAAAAGTTTATCACCTCTATATTAAATTTGCTTTCTTAAAATACTAATCTTTCTTTATATACTAATAGATTCAAGCCATTGGAGATACTGGACTTTTATTTACTTTACTATTATTTCCGAATACTGAGTCTGTATTTTGGCTCTACTAGACCTAAGATCATAGGTAGGATAAATTCTTTTTTATATGGTCATAGAACAAATTTAAAGAACGTGTGATATAAAAATTTAAGTCATTTTTAGTTAATAATATTAGTTTCCTTAAATAATGCAGTAAAATTTTAATCTTAAAGTCAGTTTCTTCAAATGCTAAAAAAACAATGCAATATCTTTTTACTGTGTATGATGTTAGTCTCTTAACTTTAATTTATCCCCTAGGCCGTGTTCATCTTGAAAGGCATCCGCAATATCCGTCATTTGGAAGACAGTCTCGTAGACAAAGTGATCAGATGCGCTACAGACGCTGGAGTCAAACAACGTGTACGTGTCGCTGCATTGGAAGCTTATACTGCTGACCCATGCTCCGCTAAGGTACACTTTATTATTATATCTCTTATAAACATATTCAAAATAAACTGAAAAAAACCAGCCATAACCCATCGATTCAAATATGCAATTTAGCTTAACTAGAGGAACAACGAGAATAATATTGGACCTATTTAAAATTAAAGCTAGCCAAAAGCCATTTTATTAACGGTCTCAGTAGAAAAAGTAAAATTCTAATTTATTTGGATTTCCGTCAGATCAAGAAGAGTGGTTTGGACATAATGAAGAACCGTCAATTGGATTCCGAGTTACGTATCAAGGCATATCTGGCGGTTATTGCGTGTCCTTGCGGAACATCAGCCAACGAGATCAAGAGACTACTTGACACCGAACCTGTACACCAAGGTAACATGTCCATTTCCATGAATCTCCTCCGTATTCTGACACTCAAAATATACAAAAAAATATCTTCATAATCAAAGTACTTTCGTTCTGAAACTGAAGAACTTCTATATATTTGAAAAGATTTTTTCTCTATTTTGCTGTTATTTTGTCATTAATTAAGCTGTTAAGAATACTCACTTTCAACGCTTTAAATATTAAACTGTTTGCCCTTAATAAATGTTTTAATAGGAATCGCGATTATAATAAATTAACTATACAAACAGTAGATGGGCAAACTCTTCCAGAAGTTGTTCTTAAAGCGTAAAACAAAATTGTTGCCAAACACATATGTTATGAAAGAAGACTGATCTCTCAGTTTATGCTAATCCAAACGTTAACCGAACTAAGCTTTAATATGTACGTTTAATACTTAACTAGAACATTATGAAGCTTTCTTCACATAATCATCACTGTATTCGTATTCTCAGTGGGCCGTTTCATTACGTCCTCGTTACGTCACATCCGGGCGTCCACGAACCCTGACAAGCAACTCGCTCGCCAGCACTACTCCCTCATCCGTACCCCTAACAAGTTCAACGTCGATGACAGGTACGTCTGAAAACATATAAATAAACTCTTTAACAAACAAACGTTAAAATTTAACTTTTGCTGAGATACTGTTATTAAAAAAAATACAAGAATTGTACCTACTTAGATTTACGAAGCGATATTTTAATTTAAAATTCTCACTCATTAACATGTTTGTAGAATCATTTTCATTAATTGATCCATCCCTTCAAAGACAACATACCTACCTTTTGTTCGTACGTAACTACCTTATCTAGTGTTCAACGATTCTATTCACAATATAACGTCTATTTAAAAACACTCCAGGAAATACTCGTTCTACCGCGAGGCATCTTTCGAAGTGGACGCATTGGGCGTAGGTGGGTCTGTAGAAGAAACGGTCATCTACTCCCAGGACTCTTTCCTCCCGCGTTCAGCCAGCCTTAATCTAACCGTCGGCATCTTTGGACAAAACTACAACGTTCTCGAGGTAAGTAAACATTACAGTGAATATATCGATCGATATTTTTAAGTGTCAAGTACAAGCCTTTCCTTGTAGCTGGAGGCGAAGCTTCTTTGTGCATAAATATTTTCTGTTAATATACTCATTTAGTTATATTTTATAAATTTTACATTTGTAGTGTCATTATGATATTTTACTATAAGATAAACAACTATCACTTCAGGTTGGCGGTCGCCAAGGCAACTTGGATCGAGTGGCTGAACATTTCCTCGGACCACGCAGCGCCTTCAGATCTAAAAACCCACAGGATATCGTCGATGATATCAAGAAAGTATATGAAGATACTAAGAAGGAAACTGACGCTCATCTAAGAGGTCGCCGATCCGTCAAGACTGATGTCGACAACTTTGATAAACATGTAACTATAATTCATTATTGTACTTTGTATATCCTGATTGTCCCTAAAACTCTTTATTGTAAACTTTATCTTCCTCTTGATGTTCTTGTTCCAATATAGGCAAAAGAGAGGATATTTATTTTCTGTTCTTCTAAGTCAACACTCACCTCATTATTCCTTATTTCTGCCAAAATATCCCCCAATTTTCTACGGTGTTCTGCTTTTTCTTTATATAAAAAATCTAATGACATGTATTTTATCCTTTATCAAATTTTTTATTGGTATTTATTAAGAAGTATCGTTTTCATGACTTAACCCTAAAAGCCATTTTTGTTCCATTTTATCAGTTGAAAGAGGAAGCGGAACCCTACAACAACGAACTAGAACTGGACATGTACATGAAACTATTCGGCACCGACGCTCTGTACTTGTCTTTTGGTGATGACAAAAGCTTCGACTTCCATCAGTTCATCAAACAGCAGTTGCAGATGGGTGACAAGGTCCTCGACAGTCTCAAAAATTTCCAAGTGAGTTTAATGATGATTCAATTTATATTTCAATTTTGGTACAATAATAGCAAAGGCATACAAACATTGAATAATTTAAATAACATTGAATATTTGTTATTAACAATTACAATTTGATTCATTAAATTAAATTATTTCATTTTATATTTATCATGTGTTTTCTCGCCAGTAATTTTAACTGACTTTAGTTTTAACATTGCGTCAATTGATCTTACTTTTTTTCAGTATGAACTCCGCAGCAATCTTCTCTTTCTGGATGCTGAGTTGGCATATCCCACCTCAACTGGATTCCCTCTGAAATTGGATCTTGTAGGTTCCACTACCGCCCGCGTCGATATGTCTACCAATGTAGATGTACGGCAAATTATACGCAATCCTCAGAATGCTAAAGTTGACATTAAGCTAGTGCCCAGCGCTGATATCGAACTAGCAGGCTTATTCCTGGTGGACGCAGACGTTGTCGCCACTGGTCTCAAAGTCGTCACAAACCTTCACTCTTCAACCGGAGCTCACGTTATCGCCAAGGTCTTGGAGAACGGTAACGGTTTTGATCTACAAGTTGGACTGCCCATAGACAAACAGGAAATCATCACTGCCTCCAACGATCTAGTTTACTTCACCGCAGAGAAGGGACAACTAGAAAAACAAGTCGCCGTAAAAACTGACGTTGCCAGGAAGGAGTACTCAGCGTGCTTCGACCAACTCTCCGGATTGCTCGGCGTGACTTTCTGTGGAGAGTTGTCTTTACCGTTCTCTGTTTCTGGTAAGTTCGTTTGTAAGTCATATAGTAAAAGTATTAAATTTATTTGATGATCAGCTTGGCAGTGAAATAACTTCCTGTTTCTTTTACAGGCCCTGATGCTCAAGCATCCGTCTCTAAATTCTTCGCTCGCTATCCATTAACCGGAGCTTCCAAGGTGAAATTGGTTCTCGAAAAGAATGACCTTCGCGGATATCACATCAAGGGCGTCTTCCGCCCTAACCCCGAGAGACGCAGTTTTGAACTTCTGTTCGAGGCCGAAGGTAACGTATTTAAAATATTTCATGATTTCCTTAACTTTTTTGTAAGACTCTATTTAATTCTTTTATGTTTCCTCAGGGTCCAAGAATCGTCGCACTCAAATTACCGGAGAATTAGTTAACAACAATGATGAAAAATCGATCATATTATCCCTGGATTCCCCGATCAAGACGTTGTATGGTCAAGCCTCGCTATATACTTCCTCCTCCCAATATGCTGTTCTTCTTAAAGGAAAAGTTGATAAATCAGAGTACTACGCTAAAGCAGGCTTTGCCGTTCAAGGAAATGACAGACGCAGCGTATTCCGACCGATCATCGAATACGAGATGCCTGAACAGGGAGGCAAGAAATCTATCAAAGTGGAAGGTGAGATCGTTAGGGAGAGCAGCCCTCCAGTCACGAAATATACACTGAAGGGGGTGAAATTCCACCTTCCAAACGCTAAAGACGTGGTCGACATCAACGGCCAATACAGCCAGTTGCCTAACGGTATGGAACTAGACGTAAAAGCAAAGCAAGGAGACTATAACTGCCTGCTGAGCGGCTCTCTCAAAGGCCACGACGCCAAACTCGAATTCCAAAACAATCTCAATCCCAATATCAACTTTAAAGTCAATGGCCACTTTGAATTTGGAGACACGGTAAGTTTAGAAAATTGAGTATTGCCTATTAGATTTTAAAGAAAGAATTACATAGTTCACTGGTTGACCTGGAGATTTTACTAAAAATTTATATTATTTTAGATCCATAATGACATTGATCTGATCTATGGTGGTGACCTTACCGACTCTCGTAGTCGTGTCGTCTTTAATCAACTTTTGAAATACCATGTGGAGTCCGCTGAAAAGTACAACGTCATCACTAAAAACAAATGTATGTATATGGACATTTTAAATATTATTGATTTAAAATCAACCTTTTAAGTTAAATAATTTAATTCGAACTGTCTTCTTTTTAGTTGAAATCTTAGCTCTACCTCTAAAGATCAAAGTCGACGCTGAAGCGGATCCCAGAAAACTTGATATCGACATCGAAGGTCAATACTTTGATAGGAAAGGAGAGTTTGAACTCGATTCCAGGACCCAAATCAAGAAGCAAGGAGACTATTCCGTAAAATTATCGGCTGGCTTTGACACACAAGGTTTCGAATTATTAGCCAAGAGGGACATTGTTTCCTCTGATAAATCAAACTTGGAAAATTACATACAGATCAAGAATGTCGGAAAATACGAGCTATCGGGTGTTGTGCTCCACAAAAATAAGCCTAATGACATTAACGTTGGTGCTATCGGTCATCTTAAAATAACAGCCGGCTCAAAGAGTGAAGATGTCAAGTAAGTTATGATTCAAGCTATTGTTACTTCATTTTTAAAAACTCTCCAAACGAAATATATATTTAAAATAACTGATTCTTATTCTATTAAAGAAAATCTATTAAATTTTATTTGAAAATAAAAAAAAGACAAGTTGTTAATTAAAATTTCGAGTTAATAAATTAAATATAGTACAGTGTCCCCACCTTTAATTTTTCCATGCACATGATAATTGAGTTTAAATAAATCCAATTTTCATCAGATTCGACATTGGAGTAATAGAAAACCCTAAACTGTACTCTTCGCACGCTAAAATCTCCTACTCTAAGGGAGACTTCCTGGATTACCTACTGAAGATCACGCGTGGTGCGAACCCATCAGGACAGCTGAAGCTTATCCTTAGGGATTCTGTGTCCGCTAACGGACAGTTCAAGGTCACTGACAGCGACGGCAAAGGCAATGGAATGATCATCGTTGATTTCAAAAAGGTGAATATTTTGTAAATTTGGAAAAAACATGCATTAGTTATGACTGGACTTAAATTTGTGGGAGTTATAGATCAACATTGCCAAGATCAATGGTAGTACTCACAACGTTTCTGAAGTACGAAGGAATCGTATATAAAAGATATTGAAAATAATTTTTCACATGTTTATGTATTTTCAGTCTCAACGCAAGCTTAAAGGTGACGTGAAGTTTGTTGTGAAAGACCCTGTATACAACGCTGACGTTGACATCTATCTTAACTTCGAGAAGGATAATAATGACAAGATCCATTTCAGTACTACCAACAAGAAGACTGATAAACTTATCGATACCAAGTTAGTAAATTGCCATAATAATGACTGCATTTATGATTACTGCAAAATTGTCACTGATGACATTACTGCTGCTCAAAATAAAATTATTGATCATATTTGATTGCGATTTGCATTGCTTGTATTTTCGTCAATACAAGATATTTATTAAATGATATATTATTATTATATTTTAACAATTTTTGCATTCATTATACTATACTGAATATACTGAAAAATATTATATTATTTTTTAGGAACAAGCTGGAATATGGTGGACAAAAGACTGAAGTGAACGTTCATTTGGATGGATCTCTAGAAGGAAAATCTCACGCCAACGTGGAAGTAGTTCTTCCAACCGAGAGATGTCTATCTATGAAACTAGATAGAGATGTTACCTCCAAGGACAACGTACGTATTGTGCAGATGGTGATTTTTATAGTGAATTATGTCTTTAACTGGGATGTCTAAATTATTTCTGTTTACTACGTTGGTTTCTATTTTAAACAATCTATGAAATTAAACTTATCAAAAGATATTGCATAATATAATAAATTCACAAAAAATAACACTATCAATACAATAACTACCAATATTATTAATATTCAAAGTACATACTCTGAAGCAATTGGAGATACACATTGACTTCCGTTCAAAAGATTGAATTTTTTACATATTAGACGCTTAAAAACTGCATTCTTGCGATTACTAACTATGTTATGATTGATCGTACCAATTAAAAAGTTTTCTTAAATCTTTTATATTACTTTCATTTATTTGTTAAAAATTTCACGTCATGTTTATAGGTATATAACGGTCATGCCGAGTTAGTTCTCTCAGACGCCGTGAAGAGAGGAGGAGCAGCCTCTAAAATAGTGTACAAGGGGAAGATCATCAACGGCGATGTAGAGAAGAGTCTCTACCACTATGAAGGAAGTGTGGAAATCCAACTCAAGGATGGAAAGCAACTGCAGAACGCTTTCATACTGAAGAATCAGGCCGAAGGAGATAAAATCAAGTTCTACTTTAAGGTAAGTCCATACACTTATTATTTTATTTTAAATGAAATAAGTGGTTAAGCTGCTGATAGCTGAAATTTTGAAAACAAAACAATATAATAATAAAATCCAATAATCATCAACATAATATGCCAAAACTGCTCATCACAAAATAGGTCCCTATTGTTAACAAAACGCCACTGCAGTAGAACGGAAAGCTTCACAGTTGTATATTTCCTCTTTCAAAATCACTCTTCGCTAATACTTTAAACGATCACTATAAGTAATCCATTGATCTATTTCAGAGCGATGTAAACGGCAACCTGATCCAAAAACCAGCCTCTTTAATGGCAGACGTTGTTTACCCCAACTCTGATGACCTCGAAATGTTCACCGGCTGCAACATCCTGATGAAGGGCAACTATGGAGACAACTACAGCTTCGAGCTACGAGATGACATCGTAACTGTCATTGGCGACAGTCATAGTTCCAAACATATCACCAGGTAAAAATTTGCTAAAATTTACGGGCATTGCTCGAACAATAGGACTGACAGCGACCGATGTATTATTAATTGAAGTCGATAAACAGTATATTTCTTTATATATATACGAAAAAACTTATTTTCTTTAAGTCAAGGACCCTTGTTTTTTAATTATGAACATTAGACATTTTAAAATCACTCAAGTATGAAATCCTTTAAAAAAAAACTTTGAAATGTTTTTGTTGCAGATACGATGAAAATGCTACATTATCTGTACGTCTACCAATCGAAGATTTCCGTGACATCAAAGTATTCTTTAATTTCTTTATGCTGGAAACTGATAAAGATTCCGTCGAGGTAAGTTTCGTAGTGTCAAGTGGAATAAAACATTTTTAAAATATCATGATTAATATAAAAATTAAGCTACCTGACTTTGTCACTCTTTTTTGCTTTATCAAATTAAAAATACCGTAATATTTTTCCACTATTGTGTCCGCTTCTATAATTAGTTGGAATTTGTGGAATGGAATGTGAAAAAACTTCTATAATTGGCTGTATTTATACTTATATTATAGTATTTATTACAGTATACGACGACACAATCGGTACAAGTGAACGCAGATGTGTACAAGCTGGTGGCTAGTGGTAATGCGGGTGTAAAAGATGGACATGGAAAGGTCAAAATTTTGGTGCCACATAACGAACCTTTCGTCATCGAAGGCACATACAAGGCCGATTTGGAAGGTAAAACAAATAACACACACAAAGACACAACAAACCTAAATGAGTTAATAAAAATGGTTATTAACTGACTACTTTATTCGTCCAGTGCTCGAATTCTGCTAGAAGTTACTCCTCGTTCTTAATCTTAAAATGCTACTAGATTTTTTATTATTAAAATATCTAAAATAAATAAGAAAAATTTACAGTATGTTTTCATTGTCACAAATTAACTGATCGTTTAAAACAGGTATACATCGGAGTAGTTTGATTTTTAGTAAACTTACATAAAAAGTTTTATAATTAAATTGTTGATTTCGTCAGTGCTTGTTTGCATTATTTTTTTTCATAAAGAAATTAAATTTAAATTTGCGTACATAGTTATAAAACAACTTGTATGATTTAGGTGAGAAGAAATACGCTAACGTCGAAATGAAGTCTCAATATGGCAAAGGTAAATCTGCCTCTGTGGCTGTGGACGCCAGTGCTTACAACAACGAGTACAACGTGAAAATCCGCGGGAATGCACCACAGGCTGAGAAAGTGAAGAAACTTGAAGTCAGTGTGTTCACTAAGGTAATTATTGGTATTGTAAATACTATCAATAGATGAAACATTTTTTATTTGAACTGCCACTTTCGTTATCAATAAAATATAATTTTAAAAAATCTTCTCCTGATACAGAATCCATCTCCTGACACGGTGTCGTCAGTAGTAGTGGTGACAGCTGACGGTCGCGAGTACAAGTCCGAGTCTATGGTGGTGTACTCCAAGACCAACCCCGTAGTCGACCTCAAATACTCCAGCCCCTCCCAGCCACAGACCAGCAGGTAACCATTGCAGCTTTTTAATAGTTTGAATCATATTTCTCACCAATCTTATATAAATTCTAAATCTATTATTGGAACTGTATTTGAAAGACAATAACACCTACTTAATAGCACCAGAATGCTTCGGAAAGCACGTTAAACTATTGGTCGTACCTGCACTCGCTAATACCTTTAAATCTGCGCTGGAGCCACGTGGTGTATTATGGGCCGTTAATTATGATTTTTGGTTTATAGCAATCGTGGTATAACATCACCTATTGGTAGACACATGTCGCAGTCCCATTATCTTTACATAGTTCACTAAAATGATGTAAAACTTTCTACAGGTTCTTCTTGAAGGGTAATTCTTTGAGTTCGAGCCAAGGCAAATTGGAAGTTATAATCGAGAACATTCGGGATGTTTCCATTACTGCGGTTAGCGAAGTTAGCGTGCAAAACGACAACATTGTATTAAAACTGGCCGCAAACTCTGATAAGCTCGGCCTCAAAAACTACAAAGTTGACATCTCCAGTAAAGACGCTGGCAGTGGCAAACGGTTGGAGTTCCATGCTGTCAATGACAACAAGAATATACTTAGTGGAAGGTAAAACAATCTTTTAAAAGTTATACAAATATCAAATTTTATGAGCAAACCTATCTTTGAGATACTGAGCTAATACTATCTCCCGAATTCAGTTATTTATCAGAATCTTTAACATATAAATCATTTAGAAACTCTTTAAATACCGCGAGTCCTTTGTATCGTATCTCTTCAATTTTCTGTAAGATACTCTAATTTGAAATTTAAACATCTCTTAAATCTAATTCAATGTCATTATATCGATCAATCATATCAATATTTGTAACTATTTACCATTTTTTTGTTCCAGCACCTCGTACATCAGCAAACAAGAAGGCACCAAGACCATTGTTGAGGGTTCGGGCTCCGTTAAAGTTCGTGATGAACAGAAATCTGCTAACTTCAAGTATATCCGTACGCTTCTCACTGAAGGAAATGAACAAGGAGTCGAGGTTAGTCAGTTGGCAATTATCTAAAGATCATTGCAAATAAACACCTGAAGTTATTTTTGTTAATTACCTTAAAAGCGGAATTTTATATTGAATTTTTGTGTTTTCCATTAGACATTCTTGAATGTGGCAATCGGAGAGCGCAGTTATGTAGCAGAATCGCGAGTTACCAACCTTGAATACAAGACCTCATACGTGTACTGCGAAGAGAAGAAACAGTGCGCCAACGCCGAGCTACATTCCAAGCTCAATGTGCAGAGTAAGTAGAACTTGCTTAATTTATTAGTGAAGTTAATAGAAAGATATTTTTAGATCTTTTCTTGTAGTTCTAACAGTATCTTTAGATGACATTGATCCATCTGTTATGGAAATTGTACAGTAATATGATCGGTATGGTGGTATACATAATAAGCCGGGAATCGTAGAACATAATGCCAATGATGACGCTGATGTACATATATGTAGTGGAAAGTGTATATTAATATGTGCGTAAAACTATGTACATAGAGCCGGGAGTGATGCAGCACACGCTAGTAGTGGCGTTCGACCTGCGCAAGTTGGGTGTGGCGCCAGAGTTCGGACTGGAAGTGAGCAGCGAAGCGGCCGAGGGCAAACTGCCTCAACACTCACTCGACCTGCATGTCAACAAGAACGAAAACAAGTACCATCTGCAGATCTATGCCAAACCAGTGCATGGGCGTACGTATACATAGAACCTTATTATTTACATAACAAAAAAGAAAAATCAGAAACAAAAGAAATATGATGATGATTATTTATTTATGATTGTTTAGCAATTCGATGATAGATGTTTGATTCCCATGTCCTCTCGTCCCATGCAAAGCTTTTAATGTTATCATCACGCCTGCATGTTAAGATATTTTCAGTTTGATAAAATTAATCTAATTATGTTGATTTGTAAAAAAAATATAAAGCTGTTGTCCGATTGGTATCCCATCTTTTTCCTGAATCACTGTCATTTCTGACAAAAAGAAACTAAAATTAATTGAAATATGTTAGCACATATAATAAGCATGTATTTAATAATAATCATGGTCTAGGTTTCCCTGCTGGAATCAGCATCACACTCCCAACTCGAGTGATTGCTCTGGAATCCCTCGTATCTTATCCCACTGACAAGGCGATGCCGTTCCCTATCCGCGGAGAGGTGACCCTGCACCCGGACAAGAACAAGCCGAGCCTCAAGTCTGGCGCCAGATTCTTGGTTGACGTTACTGGTAGCGAACGTGAACACAGCGCTATAGCTGAAGTCGGATTCAGCCATCCTAAGTTGGGCAAAGTTAGTATGATTCCTGGTTATTATAAGATATTATTTCATCGTTTATTAGAAAAGTTATGAAGTGGTCTTTCTTTGACATTAAATATAGAGTAATGGATTAGTATATTCTGCCACTTCAGAAGATTTTATTCTTCTTTTAATTCTGGATCTGTAGAAGTTTGATTATATTAATATTTACTGAGCACTTCAAATGAGAAAACCAATTTACAAAATAAATCGTGAAGCTAGAGTGGATACCGGCAACCGTATGTTTATATCAATAACATTCTCTTCCAAATAACCTTTTCAACGTGATAATTAATTTACAGGAAGCACTAATGAAGGTTCGCGCTAAATTAAATACCCAAAACAAGGATGGCTTCAAATATGAATCTGGTGCATCCATCTCCCATCCTACTCTTGGCGTGAGTATTGTGGCTTATTTTCTATTTTTTTAGCGTTAATTGGCTGCTTAGATTTGGCCAATGTTTCAATGTTTACTTTATTCGATTTTATACAATACACGACTGAATAAGTTGAATTTTTAAAAATTGTAGAACAGCCGATTGTGTTATATGAGAAATAGATAAAGAAAATAATTTACTCCGTAAAATAAATGTAAATAACTTTATACAAGCTAACTAATTATAATAGCTTTAAACGTAATAAAGTGTTATTATTATAATAATTTTGTTTTAGGAACGCGAGAGCAAGCTTCTAGTTGAAGTTAACCCAACACACGTCAAAGTTTATGTAAGTAATAACACAATGTATACTAGTAAATTTTTCATATTAATTAGATGCAGTTTTGTAAATTGCAACTGCGAGGTTGTTTCCGCAAAGCCAATAAGGTATATATTTTTAGATGGAAACGCCACTTGTAAAAGTGATCGACTTGGAAGGCACGGCGACGGTGAAGGAGGGTCTACAACAAGGAGGTCTCAAGTTCAGCCTCTTGGAGGGCAAACCGGTGCAGGTGTCCGCCATCATCCGCGACTATCAGTACTACGAGTTCACTACAGGTTATAGCGGTGATTATTACTCACTCGGACTTGAATATTTATCTATTTAATTGGATGTGGTATTATAATTATTATTTATTTATTTTATAATAATTTCATCTATATCTGTTTAAGTACATTTTATGTCTTACCCGTTATAGTAGCATTTTTTCAATCCTACTATATCCAATAAAAAAATTAGGTAACTATTCAAATATCGATTGC
Source organism: Diatraea saccharalis (assembly GCA_918026875.4). Classification (NCBI taxonomy): domain Eukaryota; kingdom Metazoa; phylum Arthropoda; class Insecta; order Lepidoptera; family Crambidae; genus Diatraea; species Diatraea saccharalis. Next base: position 25,371,884 of record OU893339.1, on the reverse strand, counting down.
AAAGAACATACTCGTAATTATTTAAACGAGAACAGTATAAGATTTTATTCACTAAAATTTAATAATGTTATTACTTGAATGAAACAATTTTAAACGGTTTCAGTGCGTTTGTATTTTATTTCATGAGGTTCCGATCCTTTGCAGGTTACACATAAACTAATGTGTCGATAGTCGTTTTTAATTAAGAGTATAGCTAAATTATTTTATATATCTTTGAAGAAATATAATATTTCTTTGATGATGATTGAAGAACCCATATCTAACGTAAGTGTGATTTATCAGATGAATCTGGTCGCAAGTTATCCATTGTGGGCCACATCGAACCTGAGAAGCGAGTTGACATCAGCGCAGACATCATTCTTGGTGGAGACAAGAAAAACATTATTCATGGCGCCCTCTTCTTACAAGATAACCTCGTGAAGAGTGACTATGGTATCTCTAAGGAGAATTTCAACTACTTCCTTGTAAGTTTCTTGAAAGTCATCCTTGATAATAATATAAATAAACTTTATCATGGTTTTACCATTTTATAATAATTTATATTTGAAACTTAATACAAATTACCTCGTTAGAATTCGTTTGATCGAAATTGTCATCTATAAAGTAAATTTTAACGTATCAAATAATTACAGTAGATAATTATGCTGTGTTTTACAGAACGCGCTGAAGAAAGACTTAGAAACATTAGAAGGCCGCGTCAAACAACTTGGAGATAAGGCCAGCGAAGACTTTAAGGCGACGCTGAAACGCGTAAAACCAACCTATGAGAAGCTGGAAAAGGCATACAGAGATGACCTGAAGAAAATATACGAAGAAGTTGCCAATGATCAAGTGCTCAAAGAGATCTCAGAGTCTTTGTAAGTAATACATGAACAGGGGCTTCTACACATGTTTCTAAAGAATTAGGGGCAATTAAATAATTATTAATTACATAATTATATTTAGACACGTTGTTCGCTAATCCTTTAACCAATAAATAATCTCAGTTTAAACGTTACAGTTCAACTTTATCTTTATTTATCGACAGGGCTCACATAGTAAAATACTTAGCTAAGATCATCGATGACATCATACAAGTGACATCGCCTGTTGTTGACAAGGTCAAAACTGTTGTCATACAGACCGCTGAAAAGATCGAAGAAATGTATAAGAAACAGGTACAACTACTTAATTGCTAATTAGAAAATAATTAGGTATCACTTAAGTAATATTAAAGAAGAAATTACTGTATTAATTTAAGCAGAAATCATTTTACTTTGATAGTATTAGTTAGCTGAATTTTATAAATTTGACAAAAAATATATGTTATAATAATTTCGATTATAAGTATTAGGAATGCGAAATTTAACAAAAATAACATAAACTTTTTTATTTTAAATAATCTCAGCTGATCAGTCAGTACGTTAGTTCAAGATTCCGTGATTAAATCAAGTTAATTGATAAGGTTGAAAGATACTTGATAAATGTCTGTAATAAATTTATATACAAATAATATATCCAACAGCTGGAAGGCCAGATCAAGCAACTGTACATGACAATGGCTGCCCTCGTCAAGGAGTACTTCGACGGTTTGTTGGATGTGGTCGCACACTTCGCCGCAGTAGTCTCTGACTTCTTCGAGAAACATAAAGCCGAATTACAGGAACTCACAAACACAATTGCCGAAATCTTTAAGGGTGAGGAAGAAAAAGCATATTTACTTACAGTTTCTTTATGAGGTATTGTTTACGTTAAAACTAAATAAATTCTTTTTTGTTTATTCAGACCTAACTCGTATCGTAGTAGCCCAACTGAAAGAGTTCCGTGCCAAGGCCGGTGCGATCTTCGAGGAGATTTCTAAACAAATCAAAGAACTACCTATCTTTGAAATGATAAAGGAGAAGGTAAGTCTTAAAGTAATATATCAAATATCTTTTAAAATAAAGTCGATAAGTACCACGCATAATATAAGTAACAAAATTGCTTCGTTAGTTTCTCACAAGACACAAAAGCCTTCTAATAGCTTAAATTAATTAAAAATCATGAATACAAAAGTAGGAAGTAAGACATTTTCCTTCGTTCGTATGTATACATTTACTTCTAAATCTAAAATCTATTTTTGAATAGTATGGTGAACTCGCGGTACCTGATATGGTGCTGGAGATGGTAGCTAAGCTTCAAGAGGCACTACAACAGATACTACCCACTCAGGAAGCCAAGGACTTCTCCCAGGCGCTGTATAAATATCTCGAGAAGGTGACACACTACAACAATATCATCTAAAAATATCAACACACATTAGTTTCTATTTAAGTACGAATAAAGTAAATTCCACTGTGAGTGACATAACTTGATTTCTTTATAAATATAACAGAATAATTAATATAATTCCAGTATATATTCCTTGGGTACTTCATAATTATTGATTAAATCGTTGCATTTATATCTGACAGAATCCTACATGGATACTTAATATATTCGATGTAACGATACCCCAAAATTGTACATTACGTAATATTACACTGCATAGTTATTATTCTATTATTCGTGTCAAACTTGCATATATTAAATTATTTAATTCTTTTAACTTGTTTATTCCAGAAACGTCAACACGAGAAGGTTGATGAAAACACAGAACTTCGTGTGTTGTATCAGAAACTGACTCGTGCGATCACATCACTGCTACAGTTTGCGCGCACACAGCTCTCACAATTCGGCGTGCCCAGTCTCGCTAGCGTTAACCCGGTAAGTAACTTCTAAATAATCTGGTTTATTTTCATAAGTAACGTTATATTCTTATTCTTTATTTTCTGCATAGTTTTTGTCACAGGGAATAATGGCAATTACACTAAAGTAACAAATTTCAGTTTTTTTTTTATTTAAAAAATAGTAATTAATTATAAAATAAATTGTGTAGTTTGAACAAATGGTTTAAAATTTTATTAATTTTTAACTATTGTTACTATTATTCAATACAAGACTTTATAATATACCAAAGCCTAATGTGTAGTATAACCGACAGTTGTCGCTGTTCACGTCACCCGGATCATTCGGTCCGATGCCGACGATCGGTAGCAGTCCCCCATCAGCCAGTCTGCTGAATCAGCTCATCAACGGTGACATCGAAGATCCCCTTAAGTTGTTCAACGCTTACAGACTGAAGAGCATCAACCCACTTGACCAGTTCCCTGCTAAACGTGAGTATAATAGGACCGTAAAGATTTGATTTGTGGTTATGTTTTATTACTGATGGTATTGCTAACTGTGAATCAGCTTCAACTTTAACTTCAACGTGTTAAACATAATTTTAAAATTGAATATTCTCGCCCTGGAATTTTCTAATCAATACGATGCAACAGTGAAAATAATCTTGATATCATATTTTGTTATACAGTCCGCGCCGTGGTCGTGAACGGCCAGCATGTGTTCACGTTTGATGGCCGTCACATGACGTTCCCGGGTACGTGCCGGTACGTTTTGTCTCACGACTACGTGGACAGGAACTTCTCGCTCGCCATCCAGATGGCAGCTGGCGCACCCAAGGCTTACATACTGGTTGACAAGAGTGGCACCTCTGTTGAAATCAAGGACAACGGACAGGTGAGGCTTTACTAAATAAATTAAGTGACTTTTTTTACTCTTTTAATGTAAACCAGTACATGTAAGAGCATAAAAGTTACTTTTTCATCTTTCGTTTTCACAAATTATAATTGATAATTTTAAAATTCACACAATTTTCCTTTAAGCGTCTTAACTATTATGGTATCTATGATGGTATGATAACGATGTGCCATGGCAAATTACAATTAATCCAAAAGTTTTATGTTTTGATAATATTAATAAAATAAATTCACTCTAATAGGTTATCCTGGACGGTCAAGTTCATGGATTCCCGGTGATCAAAGAAGACGTAATCGCTGTCAAGGAGACCAGCGGCATTATCACCTTTGGTTCAATCGGAAATGTCTTGGTCAAGTGTTCGTCGACTAAATTCGAGGTATGCGATTCTGTTTTTAATATTATTCATTAATTAAGAATAATTTTCTTGCCTTATTTATTATCTATCAATTACATTTAAGTAACTTTTTACTTAGATGTTTAATTTTTACATCGCACTAAAAATTATCTTGTTTGTATATCACTGACACTAATAATTACGTTGATAAATTTCAAATAATAAATATTCAGATTTTCTTTTACTATTATTACCAAAATGATTAATCCTAAATATTTGACTCTATCCCTCGGTGCAACATTGCATGAATTGAGTTCGACGTGGTAAATATTAAAGAACAGTAATAACGTGTTTGTTAATTCTACAGACTTGCTACGTGGAGGTATCCGGGTTCTACTTGGGCAAATTGCGCGGTCTCCTTGGAGATGGCAACAACGAACCTTATGATGATTTCAGGATGCCCAACGGAAAGGTGCGGTTGCTTTATCTTATTTTCTTAAAATTTTATACTTCTTTCATCACTAATATATAATGTTACCTTTGAATTTTGAATAAATTCTAAGTAATCATTTGTTTTTTAGCTGGAAGGGGCCATATCTAGCCATATTAACTAAATATTTGTGTGATATTTCGTGAAAAGCGTATTTTGTTTTGTTATAAAAGGAAAACTACTGATTCGATTTCGATAAAATTCAAATGAAACCACCTCGGTCCGTTAAGCTATGGGAATGAAAATAGGTTAATAATAAATCTTATACATTGTTTGTTTTTGAAATTAGAAATATTAACAGACTTCTCGCTTTTTTAGATTTGCACATCAGAGAGTGAGTTCGGCAACTCGTACAGGTTGGCCAGCAGCTGCCCTCAAGTCAAGACTCCGGAACATTCGGCGCACCAGATGCACGGTGTCATGCCGGCCGCATGCGAACAAGTGTTCGGTGCCTCATCAACCCTCAGACCGCTCGGCTTGTTCTTGGACGCGAAGCCTTTCAGGTAAGACATGCTTTATCGGTTGAAGGTTAAATAGAACCGAGCGACAGAATTTGCAAATTTTACGTATTTAATTTTTTTATGGAGTGATAATAAACTCCTCAGACATATGTGAATCGACATACCCATTTAAATAACACTAATGACTCTGTTGTCTATTTTCTATAAAAAAGGTAACATACGAAATTGTGTCAAAACTGAATAACGAATAATAGAGATACTGTAATAGTAAAATGAAACCATGTCATTGGTTGTAGACAAGCGTGCGTGCACGCGGTATCGGGCGCGAGCGGCGCGGCGGCGGTGGCGCAGGCGTGCGACATCGCGCGCGGGTACGTGGCGCTGGCCGCGACCGAGCTGCTGCCGGCGCTGATGCCGCCCGCGTGCGTGCGCTGCGTCGACGCCGACAAGCCCAGGGAGGTGGGCGACACTTACGAACTCAGGCTGCCGCAGAAGCAGGCCGACATCGTCGTCACCGTCGAAACAACAGTCGTAAGTCAAACTTAGATCGCTTATCGCGTGTGAACGGAACATAAAATAAGTAGTATATAGTCCTACTAAATTGATATACTGTCTCGATTTCACTTTGGGAAGTATTTTATTTATTAAAATTTGTTGAGTTGTTATAATTGAAAATTACGTAATTATTTATTATAGACATCGATCGAGCATTTGTAACTTAAAGTTGAATAGTGATAGCCTGAAAAATTTTATAATTAAAGCAAATTGATAATATTTCATTCGATATTCGTATGACATTGAAATTGCCTTTTGACCTTTATCTAGATGATTGTGTAATATTGAATTGACATTTTTAGGGTACCGAGGAATCCTTCAAAACCGTGGTCGTTCCCCTGGTCTCGCAGCTAGTAGATAACTTGAAGAGCAAGAAGATCACAGACATTAAGGTCTACCTGGTCGGCATCACATCAATCGCTCCATACCCGATAGTCTATGACACTGACTGTAAGTTTGACGACTCATTATCCGCCTATTAATGCCACAAGCGAGAACGAGAGCTGGGTGTGGATTATTTGGTATTAACAAATGTAGATGCAGCCTATATTCATTTAGAGCTAGCTTGTAAATGTTATAGATATAACTACTTATATTTTGTAATGCTGTTAGCTACCCAAATTTAATTAAATACTCATTTGAGTAGCCTTTGTGAATATTTAAATACATATCGTACAATACTATCATTATTTCTAATACCATATTTTGTATATTGTATATTCATTTAACGATCTTTCTATAATAGAAAACAGTTTTAATTTTATAATCGGGATTTATTGTAATAATCTATTATTTGTGTTGACAGTGAAATTAAAGAACGCGAAGGTTCAGTTTACCGACAAGAGCCGCTATCAGTCTACACCATTGATCAAGACCGGATACGAACAAGTTGATAACGCTTATAAAGTGGTAGCCAACTTGGTAGACACCCTTAGGGAAGCACTCCGTAAGAGAACTCTTTATTTTATTGAAAATTACTGTACAAATAGGAATTAGTTTATTGTATGTTACTTTATACTGCACTCACTAGGAAATTTCATTCAAACTAACCAAAGAATATGGGAAAAGGTTGTCCATTGTTTCTTCAATGTTGTTTGAAAGTTAATAATACCATATATTATTAGTTGTAAAGTTTTTAAATGTTGAGTTACGAACAACGCGATTGTTTAACATATTCCACACATCTGCCATGCCAATGTACTGTTTATTGTTATTAATTTGTTATGTTGATTTTATTTTCAAGTACAATAAAGTGTTCATTCATTCATTCATTCATTCAATGATTTTATAATAATACCCATTGTTTTAAATTATAGAACTTACAAACATTGATGCCGGATACCGATCAATGATTAATCTTCCGCTGCGTCCTGGTGCTGTTAAACATACGATCTTTGCCATCGGTGAACACTGCCGAAGTCAAGTATACTTGGTGAGCATATACAATTATAGCTACTCGTATTCGATTAGACTCATATTCCAAAGATACTTAAGATAAAGAAAAATTACTTAAGAAGTTTGTTTATTCTGCAGTTGTAATTTGTTTACATTATGAAATTATATTTTATGTAAATTTTGGATTCACACGTGAATGAAAGCATAGAAATATCTCTTTTGTTTATACAATCAATATATAATACTAAATATTTATTTCCCCAGTTGGAAGCCATCCGAGCACTGGTCTACGGTACATACTATGAACAAAATGCACACACAATATCTTTCGTCACCCCGACGCCTGGCCTTAAAATCGGCAGCGGCAAGAATCCCGCACAAGTTATCGGTAAGAATAATTTTACGTATCAGGTTAAACTAGCAACGAGCAACTTTGTGGCAATTTTGGTTGATCTAGGTGAACGTCAAGCTAAATAAATGAATTAGGACTTTTAGATATTTGTTTGCATTGAATAGACTCCGAAACTACTGAACCGATTTAAAAAATTCTATTACCTACAGAAAGCTACTTCTTAAGCAGGTGACAAAGGTTATAAACAGTATTTCCACTAACGGGTTTTAAATTTGCCATTAAGTTTGACATTCGCCCTAAATACCTCGAAATGTTCTGTAAAAATCCCTGATGTAGGGCGCAAATTTTAAAAAGTTAGAAATAGAGCAAAATCGTTCTATTTTTATTCTTAATAAAATGATACAAATAAATTATTTGAAGTAAGAAACAATTTATCGTGAGAAGTAGACATGATATGATGCTGAAACTGAAGCACTGGTGTTTAATTTTTTGTCGCATTCATTATAGCATTATCTGGTTTCAAAATCGAGCCTGTTTTTTTACTTCGAAAAGCAAAATAAAAAATTGAAACAAATCAATGAGGGCTTGTTGCCGCCATTAATTATTATCTACTGCCTATATATTGCAAATTTTGGCTAAAAATCTGAAAACCAACGAAGTAGACTACAGACAAAGTGCTAAGTTATTGCTACCTTTATTTAATATTTTACCCTGAATAACTCCAAATCCTTAAAAAAATTAAAAAGCCTTAAGCGCTACTTTAAATCGATGATTTCCCTAAAAGTGGAACCACTGGTTGTAAATACGGGTGAAATCACGGGATAACAGATAGTGTCATATAATATTGACTAATCGATGTCATCTCATACGTCAGGTTTCTCGGAGCAGTCGGTGTTATTGTTGGGTGACAAGAAACTCGGCAAGGATACCGAATCATTGCGATCTACGTTGGAGTACACAGACGACGTCTGCGTCGATTCTGTTCAAATGGTAAATATGACAAATTTCATCTTATTATCTACCTATCTAAAATTTTTCACTGCACTACCTAATTCTAAATTAAAAAAAAAAAGTTGTAGGTGAAATAATGAATAATAAAAAAATTCGCTCTAAATTGTTATATAACATCAACATGTGTAGAAAATAATGTGAAAGATCCACAAGTCATGGTATTAAAATAAATATTAATTTATCACCATTGTCAGCCTATTGATGTCCTTATTGCTGGGGCACAAGGCCCATGTATAGAATCAAATATGCACGCCCAGTGCGTAGATGACTTGAGACACGAAAAAACTACAAAACAGATTTGCTCAACAGGATTTGTACGTACCTAATTCACACAATATTTAAATTTATCATTTGGTAACAGATGGACGGATACACGTTCTCGGCATCTAACTTCGCTTCGCTGAAGGCCAACGAACAGAAGCAGTACATTCAGACCGCAGCCAACGTGATAGTGCAGGGTATGGTGCGGTACACGCGCGTACAGGAATGTTCCTGCACGTACGTCAGTGCATTCCACGTGCGCTCGACGTGCGTCAACAAGGAGATGAAGGAAGTCGTGAGTGTTCACCTTTTTTTTTCTATATCAATAATACTAATACTACCTTCATCTGATTACATAAAAATCTCAATTTAACTGAAGATTCATTACCTACTATAGTTTTTATTACAATTATCTCGAATGCAATCAGTTATATGCATTTTATCCATTAGGATGAGGATACCTTAATATTATATAAAATCATATTTACTGTTATAAATTACAGTTTTGTATGATGATAAATAAATTTAAATTTAATGAATTATGAATTAGCTTAAACCCGTTTGTTATTTGTTCACAGGCTCGCAGGCGGAAGTGAACCCGAACTATTGATCTATAACTGCAAACCACCCATCTGTGATCCTCTTGTGCCATTTTCAATTTCACCGAAAATCTCATTTAAAATAAACGATCCTCCTTGCAGAAAAAAAAATTCATCAAACAGCCAACCTATACTGAATCATTTATTTTAAATGGGACTTTAAGATTAGACAGTTAGGTTTATTCTCCATTGTCGTATGAAAAACATTCGCACTCGGAATCTTTTCACTAAGTTTTAGTATCACATGCATAATTGTTATTAGTATTTATATCGTAACGTCGATTTCATCATGACATACTGACTAAGCTCAGGAATTTGTATTAGAAATAAAGAATATGTTATTAAGATGATGTTTTTTATTTAATTCTTTAACCAATATCTTCCAATTATTCCTCAGAGCTGCTATTCTAAAGGTCCATGGTCCATGCAGCCCTAGGCTTAGGCAAACATTCATTGTGGGTCTACAAAAATATTGGTCAAATATAAATATTATCATCAAATTCGACATCACACATTTGATGGAAATGCCAAACAAAGGGAACTAGTTGAAACTTATTTGCAACTAAAGGAATATATTGGAAAAAAAGTATGAGATCCGTTTTAAAACATGTGCAGTAAATTTTGAAAAGAAATATTTTTCGTTATTACGAACTTATTTTCAACAATTGCGATTTAAAATGTGATAGTTAATAGTTCTGAAGTACTTGAAAATCTTCCTTGAAGTGAATATACTACTGATCAGCATGGATTTTCCTAAAAAAAATTAGGTTCTAGTACTAATATGGTATTTTGTCTTTACTTCTACCTAGCGTTTAATTCTTAGTTCACACTGTGCTGGATGTCTATAGTCAGTAGGTCGAAGGTGCAAATGTTTCATTAAAAATGAGTCCGAAATTGATAAATTGAGTAATTCAATACAGCGACAGGCATATACGGACAATCTTAGGCCCTAAACTGGATGCCCGCAGGCGAGGTGACGGTTGCGATCCCGGCGCGGGGGAAATTGGCTCGTTCTCGTTGCCTGCAGTCAGTTCGCTATCTATAAAAATTTTAATTAGTGGAGCGCCTGGGGGTTTTCACCTCGGATTAGAGTTACAGTGAATGAATTAATATGATCGATGTGGGATATTGTTTTTTAAACTATTATTTGCAATGTTTAACCAAAAATTTTTTGTGCACTCCATTTTTTTCATTGTTTAAACAAATTATTATAAAAAAAAAAATATGTTTAACCATATATTTTCACTTTAAACAGTTTTTTATTTTTTATTTATATGTTAAATCTTACCTAAGTAGACATATACGAACATTTTTCAAAGATACCTATAAACATTAAAGTAAGAATCTCGATGAACCTAGGTGTATACATATTATGCAGCTATTTTCATGAGCCATGCTGCTAGTCGTTGGTTTATCCATTGTTCGAAATCTAATAAAAAACAATTAATAATTAATTAATTGCATTTGTAATAAATTTATAATTTAATTATTTTATTAATTCAATAATTAAGTGTAATTAACGAAATAATTTGTAATCGTTCAATATAAAAACGTTGTCTTCAATACACCTTCCAGTACAAAAATATACAAGAATTTTTCATTAAAAAACAAATTTTCACTGTTATAGAAGCACAATATTCGCAGAACACGTGTTACTTGCAACTAAACTAGCCGAGAAATTCCATTGTACATAGCAGCTGTCGCTCCGCTCTTCCCTCCACGTTTTTATACCTGTTCGAGATCCCTACTGCTATTTTTATACTTAGGTATATTAGAAAAATTTGCTATATGTCTAGTCGGGTATGATTTAACATATAATAAAAAAAAATACTGTTTAAAGTGAAAATATATGATCAAACATTATTTTTTATAATAATTTGTTTAAACGATAACATATGTACTAATTTAAATGTCTGTGTGATTTAAATGTGTTAAACTAAGCCGCTCGATTGGCGCGCGACGCTTGTTGCCTGCTGCCTGCACCGCGGCTACAAGTATATAAGAAAAGGCATAATAACAAGAAAATGAAATTTCGTAAATTGCCAAATTTCTTTATCACTTTTAAATTATTGTTTTTTCTTCACGATCTTTAAAACAAATCTGGGTGTCAAGTCTCGGAAGTTATTATTACGTATGTCAAGAAAAGAAACACATCAAGTTAATATTGTTGTATTTTATTAAAAAAATATAATATAATATTTGACTTTGGCTTAAATAAAGCGTTTGATAAGGTGGAGGTCAGTAGTAAGTGTTGCGCACCCATCTTATCCTCGGTCCGCAACGTTGCGACATTATCTTGACGGACGCGCTCGCTGCACCGCTCACGGCTTCTTGCACCTACATACATCACATGTATCATCATGGAATTTTCCAGTGTAACATTATTTTACAAACCAAGATGGAATATACCAGAGTTAAAGCATTGGCAGCAACGTCAGATTTTACTCCCGCTAGGTGACGCTAGTATTAAACAAAAGACGACTTTCGTGATTGGATGACTCGCGCGCCGGTGTGAAGGTGTCGGATCAATAAAAAAAAATACTTTTATATATTGTCTCAAGTTTATGTTACGTTCATTCATTATCACAGATTTCCATATCACTACTTAATTTGAGATCTGAACAATGTAAAAATGACTGGAATTTATTTACTAATTTATATTAAAATACTAAGTTATTCTGAAAAAGATCATACTCACACTCAGCATGAGGTTCTGCGCGTTAGCAACTAACATGTTCATATCTTCTTGATCTTCTTTTAAACCTGTAAGATAAGTAATACATAATAGTAAAAAATAGTAAAACTATCAAAATTAGCCTTGAAATCGGAGAGCAGTCATCCCGATTGCAAAGATTTTTGGGTTCGAGTCTCATCTCGGGGCACCTGGTGATGCTGAATTTTAATATTTTTTTTTCAATAAAGATAAAAGTTTTGATTCTGATTATAGCACATTTGTCAAATAATTTAAATTGAGTGCACAACTAGACAGTATTCTCACCTTGGTGTCCGAGTGATCCTTTGACTGTGGCCAACATCTGCAGCTGCCCGCTGATTGTGGGAATTCTCTCGCATATTTTCAATAAGTTCTGTAATAATAATATTGATGATTAAATATTGTGACATCGGTGTTAATGAAATGTCAGTGACGTCGGCGTGATTGCATATGATTTTAATGTGAGTGTATGTATCGACAGTGTGAGTGTATGTAACGTCTGTGTGACTGACAGTGACGTCTATGAGACTGAAAGTGATGTCAGTCTGATTGTATTTGCTGTTGATGAGACAATTGTAATGTTAGATTAACTCTTTTTTATACAATCTGTATGAGTATAATGTATGTTTTAGCAAGTGACGTACGGTTTTGATCCTGACGTCAGTGCACTCGTGTGCGAGTTTCCCAGCGAGCTCGGCAACCTCGCGTGACTCGGTCACTATACTCTTAGCGGTCACTATCACGTCACGCTTGCGATCTAACAAACGATAAATAATTCATTATGAACACATGGCTCAGACCCCAAGTTTATTAGCTAAAACAAAGCAATGGCTATTATGATAAGGTAAACTAAAAAAGAGGTTCCACCATTATGTACTTGGAATAATATTTAAAATATAATTCCTAATATAGACTCAACCGGAAATCAAACACTGAATCTAGACTTCTTGAAACCGGCGTGCAAGCTACATGTTGAGCTTATGATAATATGCAGAACTATTAATGTCCCGTCATCATAATTGTGCTATTATCTATTTTTTGTATATTATTTATTGAAGGTTTTACACTGGGACATAAAAAGCAGTTAATAAAAAACTATCATGCGCGCAGTATTAATAAAAACAATTGGAGGGTATACGCGTGAGAACACACTTAACCGCCAAATTATGCATCTTTCTCAAAAAAACCTGACCCGTTCGGGCGTTTTCCAAAGCTTTAATACATGTCTCGTTGGATATATTGCATCAAACATAGATATATAAAATGCAAACCACTGGCTTACGACTTCAAAAAGGTGAAAATCAACGTATGCAGCTGCAGCATAAAGTACGTGCGTGCTATGTCTTTCAATCTCCACAGGTATTTGTAAATAGCCAAGACAGCACATATTATTTTGAATTTATTATATGATTAGATATATATGTATTTAAAAAAATATATATACTGACCTATGTTCATGTAATGAGAGAGCTTTGCGAGCAAGACGGCGACCCTCTTGGCGACAGCGACTATCTCGTTGTCCTTCGCGGACCAGCCCCGCATCGCCGTGTGCAGATCTAACGCCGCCGCCTAGACACACACATAATTAATGTAAAATGTTTTATACCATAAAAGATTTTTACTAACAACTACAAAGAAGAAGATAAATTTAACTTACAAAACTATATATAAAGTCTGCTTTGTTACTAAAAGTAACATTTTTTATTTTGTTTGAAATTGGACTAGTGACTTACAAAAATTGCCCAAACAATTGTTATTCATCATCATTAACACTATCATCAATACCAATACAATATCCATTATTATGAACTAATAATTCTACTTACAAATATAGGTTCATCTGAAGTTTGTTGCTTCTTGAAAATCATTTCACCACCCAACACGGATTCTACCTCTCCAGTCGTTCGTAGAATCTACAAAAAGTTCAAAAAATGAAGTTTATGGTACATAATGTTTATTGTATAAATATACATATAGTTATTTCGCAAACTATATTATAACAACAGACATTTATTTTAAACACCATTTATCTTCATTCATAAATTTTTCGATATAGCTAATTGTCACTATCAAATAACCTTATAGATATTTCACAGCTTAACTGACCTCGGCAGTAGTAACTTTCCAGTCGGGGATTCGACTTCGCCTAGAATTTGGCCCTGGAACGACCGCCATTAGTTTTTCCTTGGCTTCCTTCAAAGCTTTTTGTAGTTCAATGTCTTTTCTAACATCTTTGGATGACATGCCAACAGTGATCACTCGGTTCGCCAGCCTAGCGAAAAGAAAGATATATATTTATTGACCCCACATACATAAACGTAAACAAGAACAAAATAAAAAAGAAAAAATGCGAGTCCAAGATTGACCCCTATCTCAGCAAAGGGGCCTGTATCATTCATATAAGGGCAGACTGATACTAAGGGCACTGTTATTCTAATGGGAGCCTTACAGTTGCGTCAAATAAAATATATATATATATATAAGAATAGTATATTAATGTATTATTTTAATTCATGAATTCAAATGATATGTTTATTTGTAAATTACTAAGTTTTGCTTTACTTACTTAGTGATTGCTGTAGAAGCATAAGCACACTTTTGGGGATCGTTATCATTGGTGGTGTCTTCCCTTAGTCTCTGCATGGCTTCACCTGTTAAAATTTATAATTTTAATTACATAAAATAAAAGTATCTGAATTCATAAACTTCTTATTCATTCATTAACTAATTTTATGTTTAAAAGTAGGTAATGTAATTATGTAATTATTTATTAGTTTGGAAAATTATTTAGATGGCATTATATTTACCCGCGGTCTGCACGAAAGCCATGGGGTCCACAGCTTGGTCACAGAGACTGCGAATGTTAGCCAGCGAATCTGCATACTCGGAAAGAAGTTTCTGATAGTGCTCGATTGCTGCCTATATTGAGAGATAAATAATTGGTAATGAAAGTAATTTCCTCGTTCTAGTACTTAAAATGTCTTTGAATTAAAAAATAGTTTAGCGTGCTCATTTTAAGGGTTCTGTACCGAGAGGGTAAAACGGCACCCAATTACTCAGACTTAACATGAATGAAATAAAAAGTTACATAATGTGAAATTTCAATGAAATTGGCGTTTCACAACTAAGTTACCAGCCTGTTTTCATATTTTAACTTCGTCCATTAAATTTTCATTAAAAGTATTTATAATTAATTGTAATAATTGTAGTTAAGACGTCCATCCTCATCGAAGTCAGCCAGCTAAATCCGCACGAATGTCGTTTCAATAAACGCGTTTTCCGTTGACATTACCAGTGTTACCTCACCACCCATGTCACTTAAATGCTATCCATATATCAATACCTGATCGTCAGGGGATATGACTCGCTTCTGGGCAGCTTGTACCAGCATCGGCGCTAATAACTCTGTCTGTAATTAATAAAGCGACATTTTATATGAAACCAAATCTGCTTACTTTATTCAAAGCTTGTTTTATTTGTGAGGTAATCTACAAATTATTTTCTTTTAAAGAATGTTACTATATTTATAAGCAGTCAGGTAATAACAGACAGGCAAACTTAGAATTCAGTGATTAAGTTAATTTTATAATAGATTTCATAAATGTTTCTTTTGTAATTAAGTAGTTACTTTTATTACATATTTTGACAGTTTTTCCGTAGCTAACAGAAGTTCTGAACGATTGTTATGGATTAATGGATTGTACCTATAAAAATAGATTTAATCTACCAAATCGAATAAAAAAGGAGATCGCAGGTCGACGACGATCTATCTTTCTTTAATTTTAAAGTTTTGAAATCTGTCCTTATCAATCAACTACAGTACATATTTCTCTAGTCGATTGTATCTCTACAATTCGTGAGATAACATTCTTATTCTAATGATACTCTTCAATAATATAAACAGGCATCACCCCTATTATGAGAGATTGATGTCATAAAGCTAATCTGATATCCTATCGAGAGTGGTGTGAGTGCGAGTGTACCTGTTCCGTGCAGGCGAGCAGCCGCTGGTGGTGGGCGGCGGGGGCGGCGCGCGCCAGCACGCGGGCGGTGCGGCCCGCGCGCGCCAGCCGCGCCTGCAGCTGCGCTATCTTGCGCTCCAACAGGAACTTGCGCTGCTCCGGGTCTGACAATGCCGATGTGATGTTTTAAACTTACATTTTCATGGACGTTACGATAATTGTTAACTACGGAATTGATCCCATGTGCCTTATATTTATCGAGTTGCTGATTTAACGTAGCTGCGTGGGTGCCTAAAGTTTTTGCAGAGAGGTTTTATCGGCAGATATATCAGCAGATATCCCGTTATGTTCAATACGGTTATGTTCGATATCGATATAGGGGGGCAATACGTCGCCGCTGACCATTTCTCGGCTCGATTTTCCCTGTGCATAATTGCCAAACGACACAACCTTTATTTTTCTTCCGGTACACAATAGCGATCTCGCAATAAACGATAAATCTGATGATTCCGATCGATCGATGCCCGATTATCATTCTTAATAACGTTAGTGGATATCCTTACCTTTCTCGGCATCGGCAAGTATTTCGAGATCAGCGAGAGGTTCTTCTCCCTCGAGGAAATCTTCCACGACACGTGACACGATTCCTCGCTCTATGGCCTTCCTCAGAAGTTTCAACCTTTCCATTAATAAACTGACAACAAATAAAGCGATATAATCAAGAATTTTCTGTTAATTTTGCTCTACAGGAACTACTGAAAACTCGAAAAACTAGATAGGTGAATTATTTCTGCGATACGGAGATTACATTACGCGACTCTACATTACCGGACATAGGATGGGTGAAAACAATTCGCAAAGGATCCAAAAGAGATCCGTGGTAGGACATGGCTTATTTTCTTCGTTTGATCAGCCATGTGGAAGACCTGAGCCCCACCAGTAGCGACATGAATAGGCTGATGATGAAGAAGTTACAATGAAATGGCGATGACAGATACCCTTTTTATAAAAGTCGGAATAGTTATATATTGTCGTAAAAAAATATTCTTCAAAGACAAAAGGTGAAAACTTCACTTACCTTGCCTTTTGTGGATCATGTTTCTTCAAACACTCAGCAAGTAATTCCTCGCTAGAAGTTGTCAATTCAAGCATTTCTTCTTTTTCCGGTCCCGTCATATCTTCAGATACCTGCAACGAAACTACATAAATAACGCAATTCTTATTTGATTTACATTAATAAAAAAGTTACAAGTCCTAACCTTAGTATATCATACCTTTTCTCCTAAGCTAATGATAGTTCTGACCGCTTGTTCGCCTGATGTTTTGATTTCAGGTTTAACTGTAGGTCGTGACAGCCATTTGTTTGCCAAATCCAGCCTAAAATCAGAAATAATATCATATTACATTTATATTACTTTGTTGATACATAGACAACTAGTTGTCTATGTATAAAGAATCGAAAAATATTAGTGATACGTACTGTATTTGGACGCTGCTTTTATTTGCTTGTTGTGATTCCTGGAACGCAAAATTACTTTTTAACATAGCTCTTAAAACCATTATAACGATATCGTCAATATAAGAATTACATACCTCTTCTATATCAGATTGAGAAGGCTCCAAAATACCAACATGTTTTCCATTTTCTCTGTAAATTATTAAATTACCATCAATAGAGTTAACTATCTATTAAATAACAGTGGTCCCAATATTGGTCTTTGAAGAAGCGTAACTTAGCGTATACTTCTTAATGAAATTATTATTATTAAGATTATAACTTACTGAACACTGTTTACCAAAGCTTCGAACATATCCAGAACTGCTTTTCTAGTTCCGAAGGTAACCCAAGTCATAGGATCTATATCTTCAGATGATTTCACTTCTCTGATAAGAGCAAGCGTTTTGGTGTTCAAGTTTCTACAGACAAAAGAATACTAAATTAATTAACTCAATATAAAATTGAATTAGCATTTAAATAATAAAGATTTCTATTTTAAAAAACAGTGCTTCAATTAATTCATACAATATAGGCAAGAAATAAGTTGTTATGCCGCCATACTCACTATAGATAATACATATTTTTATATATAAAAGTCACTGTAAAATGTCGTAGTGGTATGATTTTTGTTTTATTTTTAACCTTATGTACTTTTCTTTGATCATACGGGTGAAGTTGCGGATAAAAGTTAGATTTTAAATTCCGACACTTGTCGATGTCAGTTTTTCTTTTTTTATAACTTACCTACAATTCTTTAAGATATCATCGCGGCACGCCTTAATTTCGGGTGAGACTTCTTTCACTTCAGGGACAATAGACACTTTCTCGATAATATAACAAATCCATCGTGTTGAGTCAAGTACCTTTGTAATCACTGCTGTTAATTTAGCCTGAGAAAACTATACACATTAATTTCAAACATATCAAAAGGGGAAATAATGGACAGCTAATCAATGTGGAAACTTTTAAAAATTAATTTGTAGAACAATGATAGTGATAATTACAAAAAACACCAATCAATAATAAGTAATACTATATAGTTAAATTTTCAAATAATTATTACTAAGCATCTCTTTTACTTCTATTTTTTTTACTGCCTAGTTATCTTTTATTACTTTCAGTATATATTTTGTTTCAATGTGAATTTTTAATCCCATGTGTAAAAATATAAGTATATTGGTATTAAGTTATCAATCAGTAGGAAAATCAACTTACTCTATTCAGAGTTTTTTCGTGTACGACAGCTGTAAGTTCTGTTATTGCTTCTTCCAATTCAACATTAGCTTCGTTTAATTCATTTTTATTTTGTTCTTCAGCGATCTTTTCTTGTGCTTCTGTTATTGCTTGTTTGAAGTCTTGCACTTGCTTTATGATCATTGGAGCTTCTTCTTTAACCTGTGTGGGGTTTATATAAAGATCATTATTCTCTTTTTTCTGTTATGTGTAAATATTATTTATACAATGTATAAAGGATTAATTGCAAATGCCATACGGTTTTAGTTATTTGGTCGAGTAAATATTGAATCAATTGTGATTTTAGGTTTAAAAATATAAAGATAGAATGAACAGCGTTACCTGATCAAGCTCAGTTCTAATGATCCTGTGGCATGATTCCTGAACGGTTTCTGATAGACTCTGAATTCTGGCGACGTCTATAAATCCTTTTGTAGCAAGATCTTTATGTTGCTCTGATATGGATATCTGAAATTTTGAGAAACATAAAGAAATACTATTACTTACTTTAGTAGTGACGTTTCTGATGTTTTTTTTAATGAGAATAACACGCGGCACAAACGTAAATTAAAATTATAAATAGTTTTAAGCGACAATGTTTAATTTATCGAAAGCATTGCTGTAATCTATAGGATGCGTGGTCGATCGAATACATTTTTGTTATTATTCTGGGGTCGGTGCAAATCTGATGGAAAATCCACCGTGTGTATGGATTAGTACTCGAATCATCCATCAATATATATTGTCGGTTCTGGCGATCCACGACGGATCTGCCCTCGGATTTGCACCGAGTCGGTGCTTTCTATTTTTTTGAATTAACTATATATCTATGTCTGTTCGAATATTTGCGTGCTTCTTTTTTCTCTCTATTAATGTGCGTACCTCTATTTTTTATTTAGGGCATTCGGTCTGCAATATGAAGGTTGAATACGAAACGGGTGACTAAAATTTATCTGTGCTTTTTTCTGGATGCATGTCAGGCCGGTGGTCTTTAGCCCATTCGCCCGTGCGCCCTATTTTATTCGATCCCTAGAGCAGATCTGTTCTTATGCATTGCGGAGTGATGGTGATCGTATATACCGGAAGGAATACGGTGAAGCAAAAAATAAATTCACGGGGGTGTTACCAGATATGCGAAGTGGGCGGCGTACTGCAAGCTATTATGTACGGCGGCGGTCACGTAGCCCAGCGACCGACGGAACTCCTCACGGGGAAGGAAACCCTCCTCTGATACTTTTTCTGGAGGTCATAAAGTCACGTCGTATAGATTTCTTTGCTACAAATCAAACTGAGCATTCGTGCTAGCAAAATGAGGAACAACAAAGTTTTCATTTGTAATCGAAACAAATCGTAATGCGAAACATTTGCGAAATCTTGTCAGTCGTATGGCAATGTAAAATGATTAATACAATTTATTAGCATTTTGTTCTCAAAAGGTGACAATCCTGTTCGCATTCGCAATTGTTTCGCAGATGTTTTGCATTCGCATGCGATTGCGACAACTTTCAGGGTCGTTACGTTAAAGTTAGAAATTTACCACGGTCGGGAAATGAAAATAAATATTGAAGATCATCGAGTGAGGCAACTCACGCAGTACATCGCGCTGCGTGTGCAGGTGGTGCAGCGCGTCGGCGGCGTGCAGCGCGGCGCGCCAGCCCGCGGCGGCGGCGCCCTCCAGCGGCGGCCGCGCCAGCAGCGCGCCGCACTCCGCCTGCAGCTTGCGGGACGGGGACGTCGTCCGAACCTGATGCAAGTGCATAGCCATTTCTCATTTCACAGTAAACCTCAATAGAAACATTTCGAGACCGTTGGATTTAGTAAACTATTCGTGACTGATATCACTTTAAAGTGTCAATTTTGTACGCTTCGAGCGGAGGCAAGCGTCCCCCTCCCCGCTCGCAACTAAAATTCAAACGTCCCAGCAGGAGGACCTGTGTATAACAAAGTTAAAAGAAAAAACATCACGTCTGAGTTGACTTTCCAAGTTTACGTGTGATAATCGACCTATTGTATTGTACTCTATTTCACTTGATCAAAAACTCGATGATGGCCCGGAACTCTTCCTGCGCGAGTCCAATAAATAATTTACAAGTGTATGATTTATAAAAATTTAAACAAAAAATTAAAGGCTCGGGTATAACAATTTTTGTCTCCAGGACCAGAAATGCGGCGTATGTGACGCACTCGATTCTTTTTATTAAGTTGTACAATATTTTATATTCTTTAGTACAAAAGCTATTTCTTGTTCCTTTACTAATAATTACCAACTGAGCGATGGCATCGTTAAGTCTGCTACAGGCGTCTAAGAATCTGCTTCTCGATGCATAATTATTTGGTTGCTGCAAAAAATACAAAAAAAAATATCATATTTCTTACATGTGGCAATGAAATGGACAAAGCTTCATAGTCTTAATTTCTTATTATCTTAAAACTTCACCCTATCTAAGTTAGTTTTAGCCGTAAATCGTTAACGAAACATTTTAAATTTAACAAATAATTAATTCAATGTGAGAACATATTTTTGCTACAATTTACCTGAGAAACAAGTTCAGCTGTCTTCAGCACTTTGTATGCTTGAAGGGACATCTCTTTTGTAGCTACATCTATCTTTTGACTATGAGCTATATCCTGAAACGATGGATAAAGATGTGGGAAGTGATAATTGTCAATGTAATATTACATTAATTCAATTATTATAGAGTGAGGATAAGTTTAAAAATATGTTTTCCATTTTTTCTTGTCTATGGCAATTCTTTATTGTTAGTCGCCAATTGTCTCACAGCACAGCACTAACATCATTACGAGTTAATAGCAAGGTCAATACTATAATCACATACACAATTATAAGACACCCTGAAGGTCATATATGCAACATCTAAACTACATTTCTTACAGGTCTACGCTGGAACTCAATAACTGAAAAAACTTCATAGGTTGATAAATGATATATGAGATGGGTGATCGTTTTATGTGAAGGCGCGCTATATATAGGGTTGAATAGTATTATTAAATAATTACTAATCATTTATTTACTAGCAATATTTATATACTAAAATTTATTTAATTGACAATACATAACCATAATAATCATCAGTTGCTATGGGAAATCAACTCACTTTTTAATTATAACTTCAGAAGAGTCTTAAGAAGTAGTTTAGTATATAATAAATATGTTAGTACTAAGATGAAACTGACGTGTACGGGCACTGTGTGGGCGAGACTGGAGAGATGGGTGACCGCCTGTATGAGGGGCGGAACGCTCCTGGGGAAGGCGGCCGTGCCCGTGCTCTGTATGAGGGTCCCCACCGCTCCGGATACTGTGCCCGCCGCTGACAATAACCTCTCCGGGATTTGCCTGTAAACAATATTTTTTTTTAGATGTTAGTATATGAATAGGTTTCTGCCTTTATTATTCCATATAAATATTTATTTTAAGATTTCATAAAATAGGTGATGAATACTACCATTATTTTAAAATATGACGCTATCAAATTCATATCAAATTTTAATTTAAATAAATTACTGCATACTAAACAATATGGTTTCACAAAAGGTCGCTCTACTGCTGATGCTGGTATAGCACTTCTTAAACATATATTCAGAGCTTGGGAGGCGTCACAGAATGCTCTTGGAGTATTTTGTGACTTATCCAAAGCATCTGATTGCGTTGAGCATCGAACACTAGTAACGAAGCTAAATTACTATGGTATCAAAGATTCCGCCCTACAACTAATATTGTCGTACCTCAGTTGCAGAACTCAAACTATCGATATTAACGGTGTGAGATCATCTGGATCACAAGTAAAAATGGGAGTTCCCCAGGGATATATTCTGGGTCCCTTTCTGTTTCTAACTTACATAAATGATTTGCCATTTTTTGCCGAAACTTTATGCGATATTGTTTGTTTGCAGATGATACTTCTTTAATATTTAATATTGATAGATGTAAAAATAATTTTGACGATGTAAACAATGCTCTATCACAGATTATGACCTGGTTTACTGTAAATAATCTCCAGTTAAATGCTAAAAAAACGAAATGTATAAAGTTTATGTTACCTAATGTAAAAGCTGAACTTACAGAAATTAAACTTAATAATGAAAAGCTCGAGTTGGTTGATTCAACAATCTTCTTAGGTGTAACGCTGGATTCTAAATTGCAATGGCATCCTCACATTTCATTATTGGCAGGAAAACTAAGTTCAGCTGCCTTTGCAATAAAAAAAATTAGGCAACTTACAGATGTATCGTCATTTATGGGTCAAGGTGTACACTACTATAACAAAATTCCTATGGAAATTTTAAATTTACCATTACCTAAGTTTAAAACCCATGTTAAGAATTGTCTACTCAGTAAAGGATATTATACTATTAATGAATATTTAAACGACAAAACTACTTGGAGTTAAATATGGCTCATTTTTCATATATATTAAATTGTTAATCGGTGAGCTTCTTTGGCTACAAATGTGATTGGATTGACGAAAATACTGTTTTACTCTTAATATTGTGTTATATTATAATGGAAAGTGACTTCAAATTTTAATGAAGTCATTTTTCAATCTTGACGCTCTGTATGAAATAAAACAGGGAGAAAAAAGCAGACCTTGCCGAGTTTCTTGCCGGTTCTTCTCGGTACAAGGTCTCCCGCCGTAGATTTACGAACCGTTGGCGTAGCTCTCGACTTTCACAAGTGCTTGTAATAGCCTAGACTGAATAAATGATTTTGTTTTTTTTTTTTTTTTGATATAAAAATGGGAAAATATATTACTAAACGAATTCGTGGTACGGCTTTGAGATCTGATTCTTTTGAGCATCAAGATCTTTTATGCTGCAGACCTATTGAAATATCTTTCCATCACTATATGAATTTTCCACATACTTTTGAGTACATAAAAAAATATTTCCATATACTCAGATTCCTTTTTAGGGTTTTTGTGTTGTACAAAAATATTGTGTACACATTGAAGGAATCACAATAAAGTAGACTCAAGACAATAAAGAAATGAAAATCATATAGTTTTTCAAATTTACTTCGGATCGACTTGGAGCTGAGTTCGTGTCGGCAGTAGTAACTTGTTGATCTCCTCTTCACTCAATATAGATTTCTGATGTCCGTTTATGGCAGCCATTTCCCTGTCATAGCTTTCCATTTCCTAAAATCAGATACAATTTATCTAAAATAACTTGTATTTTGACCGAAACCTTCCATGGTTTATCTTAAACTATAGCTAATATTTTTAATGTGTATTTCAGTCACACAGTCATTAACGATTTAACGACAACATTACCTTTAGGATTTGTTCAGTGATACTGGCAGTTTCTGAATGGTTGATGGGCTGCCAGGTGGCCACATGACGACTATCCGTCATAACCAAAGTCTTCAGTAAATTGAGCACTTTAAGTAGATGTTCTTTGGACCTGGTTAACACATTCTAGATTAGATCTAATGGATAAACTGTAATAGTCTAATCTGAAACCTAAAATATAGATGTGAATATACCTTTGTTTATGATGTGGTTCGTTAAAATCTCCAGCTACTCTGACATCATCTAAGTAAGCAGTATATGCTGGTGGTAGACTGCTAGCTCCACTACCACCACATATTGACCCCATGAGCTTTCCACGGCCCAACCCAGCCCATAATCCACCCTGTTTACAAATGTTTTCGTTAATAATAGAACCTACATTCCAGTTATTACATTGTTTACTAACTTATTAAATTTGCTAATAGGCGATGACTAAATCCAATGACTCGAAATAAAAACAGTTTTAGCTTCTCCAAATCGTACGATTCAATAAAACATAAATAACAACATTTCATATTTGAGTAGTACGAGGCCGCCTTTGTACGATAGTGCATAAATAAATAAAATATAAACAAAGTCCAATTTAAGTTTTATCCTCAATAGAAAATGAAATAAAAAATAATAACAGGAAAACTACAAATTCTAAGTGCTGAAAAACATTCAGAAACCTTATAAGGAACACGCCGTTTTCCACTAACTGCCAGCATTTCGTCAATTTTCTTTTCTAAATCTGTCAACTCCTCTAAAGTTGCATCTAAGGACACGCTCTGAGTCGTCGCCAAGTCGCTCTTAGTTGCAAAACTGTAAGTAATCAAAATGATGTTAGGTGAAATATAAAATTCAAATTGTATATTAAGAAGAAGAAGCAAAGAAGAGTAAAAACTGTGGAAACTCTACATTTCTTATTAAATAAAACTTTTCAATTTTAAACAGGTTTGATATGTGTGTAGGCAAGCTTTGTGTAGGATCTGACTGTACGCATGAGAACTAGACAGAGACTAGATCGTCTAAAAATGTTATAAAAAAAAAAATTATACGACTTTAATCCATCCAAAAATGGTTTTATTAAAATGGTAACTTCAATCTTATTGATCATTAGTACTTTGATATTATTGACATTTGTTTACAATCATGTTCTATCAAACTAACCTTAACAGATGAGTGCTCTCCGTAAGACGAGCCGCCTTTTCTTGTAGCTCAATTTTATATTTGCCATCGTCGAGACTTTCAATAATAGAATTTAATGTATTTACTCTTTTATCGCATTCCTGAAAGTGATTACATTATTTATAAAACAAAAAAATTATTAATGGAAAACGAATAAGGGAAACGCATATTAATCTTTATCGACAGCGCCGAAGGAGGCAAGAAGCTAATTGTAGAATTGTTTGTATGAAAACATATTAACACACACACACGGTTTTGTGCGTATTGGAAAGCATCAGACATCTAATGTAAGCGGTTAATTTGCATAGTGTACAGAAAACTAGTTTATCCGCCTTCTTCGGCTCGAATTGATCTGCTATCAGCGTTTGCGTTTGCTTTCAATTTCACCTCAGCGAATTCCGCAACCTCAGATCTATCTTGCATCGTCGTCTCATCTCCCAAAGGCTGATCAGCCAGCTCTGGATTCATAGTCTTTTCCGCATGATTTTTAATTTTTTGGCAATGGTCTCGAACCATTTGGACCTTAAAAATAAAAGTTAAACTAATTATAATTATTGTATAAATCAAATTTCACCATCGGCTTTACTATAAACTCAGGATTATTTTTGATCGTCATACCAAATTAGCCATCGGTTAAGTTCTACAGAAATAAATTTTACAAGGAGTATTAGTTATTTAGTATTAGATAGTTAGTTTTGTATTGTAGTTTTTGTACACTTACTTCAGGTTGGTTTTCTTTGCATTCTTTGTACAATTTGTCTGCTTCTTCTGATACAGCTCTAACATAGTCCTGTTGAAGAACCCGAAAATTTTATTAATTTTTTATTGAATTTTTTCTGCTAAATTTAGTTAAAATTAAAAAAGGATACCTTTTTAATTTATCTTATAATCGTTGCATAAAAATACCGACACAATTGATCCTGTGTGTATCAATACATTTAGTATATTTATTTAGCATTGATTACAATTGAAATTGAGTACATACATTTGTTTCAGGCACCCGAGACTGTTCAGACTTTTAAGGGTTTTTTTATTAGGATATGTGCTTTATAAGCAATGTTACCGTCAAATCAACGATGTTATTTTGTGAAACATCAGCAGTCGGCCTCCCCATGAGCACCATCACCTGCAGGCCCTGCACCCCGTTCTCCAGCTGCTGCCGTCTCTCTACATCCTGCACCGTGCATCTCATCATCACAAACATATCCAAATTACTCAATAGAATATCTTACTTATCTTATTACTGTAGAAATATGATCTACATCAGCCTACATCTTGCCCACATTATAAATTAGAAAATTTGTATCTTTGAATGAATTGATATTTGTAATATCGGATTTACATGTTCGGTAGATAAATACTCACATGAGGCGCGTTACAGCTTCGATGGTACAGTATATCTAAGTGACGTATGGCCTGGCCCAGATCCGTGGCATACTTAGCAAACTTGCCACGTTGTTCTGGCGGAATATTCACTTGCTTGGCTCTCTTCTGAGAACATAATCGTGAAAATATTAATAAAGCTAAACATGCAAAGATAGCTCTAAAATTAGAGAAAGAAATGACACAGTTAATCACAATTAGAACCTAAATAATTTTGTATCCTAGATAACACATTAGTAGGAAGTAGTTTTAAAGTATTGTATAACCTGGGCATCTTCCAGTATGAGACAGGCGAGATTCCTGAGAGGTGTGTTGTGTACCGTGACCCTGTCTACCACCACCCTCTTCACTAATTTACCACTCTGAATATTCTCCTATAAACAAAAAAAAAATTACAATATAAATACCAGAAGAAGGAATCATTTATCGTTGTTGTAGACACAAGAATCGCGTCTCAAAAATATATTTACTCTACTCCTCAAAGGAACTAGAAAATAAATCAGGAGGCCAGTAATAAAATTAAGATTAATTATTTACTTATTAAATATAGAAAATGAAGTTAAGATGATAATAATGTTATCTAAATATCTTTTATGAAAAATGCTTTCAAAATAATAATTCAATTCCGTTCAGTTGGTCGGTATTGTTCACAAATTTTTCGAAACGTTTATTCAAATATTTCTCTAGTTCCCACCTTGTCATTCAGCCCATCTAAGAATTATACCTCTGAGTTCTATTATGAAATAGGGTTCTTTATTGATCTCGCTTTTATTACATTTCTTTATAACTATAATATCTAAATGTTGTTCTTTCTCCTTTCTTCACTTACCAAATGTAGTATAAGTTAATAATTCGTATTACGTCTCAAACTCTACCCATTTCCTAGTTCAGTAACTTACCTTGAAATTGCTGAGCATATGTTCCAACTTGTTAGTCTCTTCATCGAGTTCTCGTTTGAGCTGTGCGTCTGTCTGTATGTGGCCCCACGTAGCGTTGTAGTTTCTCACGTGATCAGAGAGATCTTCCGTTATTTTGACTAGAGCTTGTTGACATTCCGGTATATGTATCGCCGGTCCTACCAACTGAAGGATAAACAGAGATAAATTCCGAATGCCAAAATTAAAAATGTTTCAGGAGGGTCGATTCTGGAAGATGCTAAAATGAATTTCATAGGAAATACGATTTCTAGTTTTAATCACAATGAGTTTTTCAGACTCGATAGAAGAGAGAGTCATTCATAGGATGACCGAAAACATTTTTATCTCGAACTCCTCCGCGCTTCAGAAGGCACGTCGAGCCGGCGGTCTCGGCTACAACTGCGGGATGTTAATACACCAATACACACCGACCCGGGTGGGGGTCCTGGCCCGTTCTCCCTATTTGATTCGACCCCATGACCTGTGCCCCAGCAGGACACACACCGGTGATGCTGACGATGAGTGTGGTGGTGTACCTTGGCAGTGTAGAGCAGCGTGCCCGCCGCGTCCGCCGCGCGGCCCCCGTGCGTGCACAGCGCGGCCAGCTGCTCCCGCGCCCCCTCCCCCGCCCCCGCCCCCGCACCCGCCCCCGCGCCCGCCTCCGCCGCGGTCACGGCCAAGCGAGACGCACTGTCGCCTATGTTCCGAGCCAACGCGAACACCTAGTTCACATTAAGCTTAATTAATATAATATATCTGGGGAAAAATCTTTTTGTCTGTAGTAGGAGGTCCAAGATACGACGTGAAGGTATAATAGTAGGTACGTTTAACTATTAAATATTATTTTATTATCCAATTTGTATCTGTATCTTGGCTGCACAGAAGGGTTTAGTGACTCTTGAGAATTTTGGTGAAGGGACGAAATACATGTCGAAGGTACTCTTGGCTTCTGTTGGCTGGGAATCTATTGTCGCTTTGTAAAATTGTGCGTGGCTTTTACGAATACCGAGCTTAAAACCGAAATTCAAAATCATAAAAAAGAAATAATGTTGCGTTGTCATAAATATACTACGCGCAAACTGAGCAGTAAATTGAAAAAGTCACGATTGAGATCCCTAAAATAAAATAGAGCAAAAAGTTACAAACCTCTTTCTCCTGACTAGGGTCCACATCGGTGCTGACCACGTACAAGAGTTTCGCCGTCTTGTTGCCGAACACTACGGCTGATTCATTTATTTTCTAGTAAACATCATTCATACGTCAATACAATATTAAAATTTCATAAAACAGTATTTAACACATTCATGAGCAAAAAAAAATCATATCAAGAAAAGTAAAAATTGCCACTAAATGATAAGCCAAGTTCTTTTAATTTTCGAAATCGGATTTCGAGATTCACTTGATTTATCTTTATCAATAAATTTTATTTAGCAACAGATAATTATTAACTCAAATATAAATAATTTTATATAAACTGTAAATTAGAAATTTAGGAAAAAGAGTTTCACGACCTACGAGGTGGTGAATGTATGGAACAATCAATACAATAAAAACAAATAATTCAGCTATACCAATTTAACAAAAATAGCTAGACAAATTGTTTTAATTAGGAGGTTGTTATTCTTGTATGAATTCATAACATAATATTATACTATACGAGACATACAATACTCTATGTATCTATGTATGAGTGAGACAGACCCTGTGATCATTCTTGGCGGCACCGAGCAATACTTTGGTGGCATCAAACATCGCCAGGACGTCCTCCAGAAACGATTTCCTCTCATCCTCGTCCAGGGCTCCTCTTAACAGCTTCGCATCTAACATGAGAAAGAAACTGATGATTGTCTCGTGATCATAAAGTAAAACAAACCCATCTAATAAGGCGCAATGTGAATCTTCGATTGCTCAGATCAGGGTCGTTTTTTCAGGAAATTCGCAAGTACTTCGGTGAGATATATTAATTGTGTTTCACTATAAATATAATTACCTTGTACAATATGTGGCATGATTCCACCGAGGGAAGCGGCGGGCTCGCAAGCAGCTGAGTAGTCCAACGAATTCATATCTATAAAGTAATATAACATTTAAGATGGGAACCAAATGTTCATTAACAATTGATGAACATTAACACCATCGAAAGAATGAACATACAAATTCGCGTATATGGGGCAGGATATATTGGTGAAAAAATCAAGAGAAATTAAGATACCGGTGTTTAAAATCTTAAGCGTACTCGGGTAAGTTATTCTAACCTCGAATTTGTCATAATAATTAATCTAAAAACTGAACAAAAGCAGGTGATCGGATTTTGAAACATCTGCACTTAGTATAAAAAGAAAAAAAAGTAAATCAACTTCGGATGATGATCACGATGGTGATGATAGCATCGGTGACAGTAACTGTCACGGCATTAATGCGAGTGATGATTTAAACGATTATGATACTATCATAATCGATTATAGTGTAGGCGTCGGCAAAATATCTGTTATGATACGGTCGGAGGTGATGCTGATGTAACTATAAGTAGAGGTGATGTTGCTAATGAGAACGAGGATGGTGATGTTGATGATGGTGGTGAAGCTGATGTGGTAGTTCACTAACGTTGTGCGGCGAGCAAGGCGGCGGCGGCGCGCGCGGCGGCGGCCAGGCGCAGCTCGAGCTGCTTCTGCGCCGCCAGCGTCTGCGCCGGCGACAGCGACAGCGACAGCGCCGGGGGCGCCTCCCGCCCGCGCGTCAACGTCTGCGCACAAACATCACCACTGCAGTCTACATCATTGAATCACACTTGCTGATCATTCGCCATTAACGAGTCACGAATATTTTTTTTAGATATGATCAGTACTTGACTAACAACAAAAAACAATAAGCGACGAAAATATTTATCCTATTTGTAAACGTTGAGCTTCGATTTAGTTGTTAGAAACTGTCACAAGAATATTATAGAAAATTAAACAAACGAGTCTTCGGATTTAAATATTAGAGCCGGTCGGTATATGTTACAATAGATGCTCAGCATCTCATCTCGTTCACAACTGATAAATACAGATATTACGAAATCTACCTCGGTGAGTTCTTCCCCAGCTTTTTGTATTTGTCCGACGGCAGCGTCCACTGTGCTCGTCAACTTCCGCTGTAGAAGTTTCTCTTCTTCTCGCTTCTTCCTCTTCTGATCAGCTTCAAAAGCTTCTCTGGCAACTAAGATCAATTAAATTTTAAGATTCAGAATGGACGAAAAAAAAATCAAATTGTAAATTATTTAAAACACAAAAACAATTAAGGAAAATCATCACAAACAAATTATTTTGAAACAAGAGCCTTTCTGTGCAAATTAGTGGTTTGTTAATAAGCATAAGCCGGAATCAACGAATTAAGGTTTGATTTGATTTGAGGAATTCGAAGTTCGATTAAAAATCAAATAAATATATTAAAATTAAATATTTGGAATATAAAATTCATATTGATAAATCATATTATCAATAAAATAAAGCCCATAATATCCAAAGCCTACTAGAGATCCGCAAATAAATATCACAAATTAAATTAAAATAAGACAGACCTTGCGCTTCATCGCTACGAATGTTGTCAAGAAAGTCGCGGGTGATATCTGTGATGGGTGACCGGTGTAGAGGCGCAGATTCGTATGATGAGATTCGCTTAGGTGGTGGTGGTGGAGCTTTCCTCATCGGAGATTTCAAAGCTATAAGAAAATGTTTACTTACTGATATCATCATTTTTAATTATAACAAAGAAAATTGTCACCATACATGTTGGAACTAATTCCTAGAAAAATATTTATAACATAGTGCGTTACTATCTCCGTATGAACTTTAGATTGAATGATGTATTAGACCAATTTTTAAATTTGGTCGTATACACAGCCGAAGAAAATTCGTCGAGCAAAGTCAATTCACGGTACACAATCTCACACTCTAGCTTTACCTCGGTGGGTTATCCATAAATCATGTCATTAAGGGGGAAGGCGGAGAACACCAAAGTGTGACATTGTGTGACATTGTAAAGTGTAACTAAATTTTGAGATATCACATTTCAAATCTTTGTTTTTTATCTAATTTTAATGAAAATAAATATATTTTCAGGAGTGTTGTTTCAATTATATTCTTAGTAAGTTTTTTGAAATATTAGATGTACCACTAGGAGAGGTGTCAATGACGGGGAGATGGAGGTAAGATGGTGCCATAACTGATCTTAGGAATATTAAATTATAATTCAATTGCGTGAAGTTAAATTTTTTAATTCGCAGGATATCCGCTGGTCCCTGGAGCAAAAATTATGCTAATCAATCTCAGAACTGTACCAAATTTTCTGCTGCCAAAGGAGAAAATCTTTCCACTTAGTAACATAAGTATAGATTGTAAATGACTTACACACTGACTTTGATATTATAGAAAATAAAAAACCCTATTGCTAAAGTCGAAAGATGAAATCTAACTTACCAACTTTATCTTCTAAAGCTGCCGCCTTCAGTCTGTTTAATGCTTCTTTCAAGTCTTTCTTATGATTTTCCAACTGATCACGTTTATCATCATGCGAGGGGTCCAGGAGTATCGGTTTCCATGTAGAAGCTAAAACGTTGACTGATGAATCGAGAGCATCAATCGATGATACCAAGGTATCTTTGCAGCGAGGATCGTGGATGCTTGGTGCAGTCAACTATAAATAATGTTCATAATTTATTAAGTATTCGATTCCATCAGTACTTTTGATGTAATAGTTAAATCAGGGCTGCATTCTGTTGTCAATAATATATATATTTTTTAAATCACTTTAAAAATCTATGACTATCATAGATACTATAATTGGACTATGGATTTTAATCCCTACTGTTGGTTAATGACCGATTATTGTTTGTTTCTTCATAAATTGCATTGATAAAAGACCCATCCAGTGTATGTACGTACCTGTGCAGTGGTGAGCAGAACGTTTGCAGCATCAGCAGTATGTCCCCCGGCCGTATCGAGCAACGAACCCACTTCCCCTGACATTTGTGACATCAAGCGCTGTACATTCGCCAGTAACTCCGTGGTTTTCTGACACGCCACCTTTGCAAGATCCACTATCTGACGAGTGAAATAAATATTATGATACTAATTTTCTCATTATTATATTATATTTTTTGAGACTTGATATAGGTTTTCTTGAATTTTTAACATTACATCCGTCTTATAGAGTTGTGTATATATTTTGAAATCAAAATATACTTCGTAAACTTAAACACTCACAAAAGTAAATGGTAATACCAAAAATAAAAACCGAGAGTGACGCATAATTTAAAACATATAATAATAGAACATTTAACTATCTAAAGAAGTTGACATTTTGTAGTATGGAAAAAGAAAAAATCTTCCTTGAACTTGTAAATCATAGGATTGTATTCGTCGACTTACCTCATGTTCTTTATTCTGGTCCACTCGTGGACTGACCACGTAAAACAGTTTATTAGATTTCTCCGTAAATTTGCTGGCGTTGTCTTTCAAATTCTGAAAAACAATTTGAGATTATTGATCAAAAAATTGGATTTGCTCAAGACTGATAAAATGAAGTTAAAATCTTCGGATCCTCCGGAAATTTATTAAAATCCTATCTTAATAATAATCCTATGACATAAAGATACTTCAATAGCACGTGAGTGTAGCGTCATCCTTTCGTTTATGAATTCATAAATATATAAACTCTCCAATTCGTATTCCGTGTGAGGAAAATATTTATTTTGATACTCTTATGGCAAAAATCACTCCGTATCGAAATTCCTAATATGTGCGACCAGACTTAATGATCTCTTTCGTAACAAATAAAATATATATAAGCTTCAATTTATATTTTAAGAATCTCCAAAAAAGTTTATATACTTGAGTTCTTATGAAGCCATCAACATGGTGGTACGTACCATCACATCAGATTCCCCGTTGTCAAGGCAGAGCTGTCTAGTGGCAGCGCATAATTCACGTAGGTCTGATACCATCAAGTCTCGGGTCTGAGGATCCTTACTGGCGGTCACAGCAAGTGTACCTGTTTATGTAACATTGTATTTAATTACATTATTAAACAGTTGTCTTTTTACCTCCATTAATCACCATTTTCAAACTCTTCATTATCCTCCTTAGGAAGTGATTTTTAAAAATCCTTTCGAAGCAAACTTTTACGTAGTGTTACGTAATTTCAATTCGATCAGAGTGGTAAGTGTAAATTTAACGCTAACGCGTTCACTAGTGAGCGCATTAAGAATTTGTATGGAGATTTGTAGTTCTTAGGGGCGCTGTACCAGATTCTATACTAAAATCTTAACGCGCTCACGATCGACAATGAACGTATACGTCAAAAAAACTTGCACTAAGCGCTCAGTTGAGTAGTTAAAGCTGTGTATTGTTGATAGACTGCAAAGGTTAGCGCATTTTGTTTGCGTTGAATATGTTAAGCAATTTTGTAGCTGAGCTTAGGAATAAATAATATATCAAATGCAAAAACGTCGACTCCTCCATCCTTCGGAAAGGTACGCTGTTGAATTGGTCCTCGTTGCATCTGCAATTGTTAATACCTATTAATTCGCACTGACATCCTTGGAGCTATATAGCCCAGTGGTTAGCACGTCCACTTTCCGATTCCGAAAGTCAAGAAACTTTCGCTAAGGCCCATAGGATGGGTCACCAAAAATTTACTATATCAAGCTCCTTCATGCTTTGGAAAGCACGTTAAACTTTTGGTTGCTGCTACACCTGCACTCTGCAGTCATTAGCTCCCACAAATCCTCACTGGGCCACGTAGTGGATTATGGCCCGTTGTCCATATTTCATTCTATCAATAAGGAAGGCCTGTGAGCCTGAGGATGATCCGCCTTGTTAAAAAATGTTTGATAAAAAAATTTACTCACCTTTCACTAACTCCGGCATCAGCTGGTTAATCTCATCAATAGACCGTTCAGCTTTAACATAATCTGGATTGTCACGATCTTACATGAAAAAAAAACATAAAAGTAATTTCATTCATACAAAAATTCAATATTGGTTATTAATGTATAATGTTATAATCATAAAAAATATAATGCATATGAAAATAATTTACTGGAGGCTTGCATATGATAAATCTATAGTACTAAAAACAACAGAGAATATTATAAAGATTGACAACTTTTGCTAATGCTGCTAACGCTGCACCTCCACATTACCACAATATGTCAAAATACTCCAGTTGATTTTTAACTCTACCCTTAATACATTGAGGTTTAAAATCAAGTGGAGAAATATTACCGATTTGTTTAACCCGACGTGCTATTGACTGTACATAAATTAAAGTGATTTCAAAATGTACCTCTGGTGGCATGAAGTAAACCAGCGATTGCAGCGTTAAGTTGTGCCAAACTGTTCGCCAGCTTATTCTGGAGACTCGCAGCTACTGGAGCTGATGATGGTACCATCGGCTGGAGTTAAAAACACCAAATTAATACTCGTAAGTAAGAAAGACAGAAGCCTGCGCCACAACAGTGCGAAATTTTATTAGCTTGCTGTAAAGTGGTGAATCGCAATGTATGTTTTCGATCAAGTTCCGCCATTTGTCATTGATAGTAAAAATATACACGTCGACTAGAGTAGCTGCTCTGTTTTTATATGTTAAAATCGAGTATTATCTGAGAATATAACAAGAAGGATTGGAAAAATATAAGCTTCCTACTTTCCCTTTAGTACAACTGTGAGGTTGTCTGGAACAATCAGATATACGAGTAGAGCTAAATCCTGTTATAAATGAATTTTGCATCAGATGGATGGTTTTCTTCCATATTCAACAGTATTAGCTTCTCAAAGTGTAATACATCATTGTTGTCTAGACTTTTAGTGCAACGCTACTTTGTCATTCAACTCGTATCTCTAACGTCACTCACCTTATCAAGTTCATCCTCGATCCGTTTCAAATTCTTGTCGAACACCGAGACTGTACTTATGAATTTCAATTTCTTCTCTTCATCTAATGTTTTGGGTTTGCTGTTTGATTTGTTTTGGAATTCTGTGAAATAAAAGAGAGAGTAGATTTTTCGTTTGCAATAGTAATTCCATAAAAAAAACATTACTTTCACATATACACTTAAATTATCTATTATAAACTAATACAGATTATAAAAAACATACTCAAGTAATATCCTAAAGGGCGTTTTGTTGCGTCAGTAATAAACGAGGTTTGAACTTGTGTTAATTCTAAAAACTACTGATCCAAACCCCATAATTTTTATAAGCCTTCATCAGACCTTCGCCAAATTTCTATTGCCTATCAACCTTTCAATAAGTAAAAATAATCATCAATAACTTACACCGAATATCAAATACTTATCGAATTAAACCTTTTTCACGTGGGTCTTTTGACTAGACTTCTAGGTCATCTACGAAACAGTCGATTCTCACTCACCATTATCTGGAAGCTGACATGCCTTCTTCAAATCCTCCAAATTTCTTTCCAATTCGTTCTGATATTTCTCTAACGTAGGTCCCATAGAAGAATGCTGGGGTTGTTGAACTAGCGGTCTCCATATGGAAGCGAGATCGTCGGAAGCAGATCGTAGGGCATCAGATGACGAAATCAATTTGGAGCAACACGACGCATCTTGAATGGACGGGGCGGTTACCTGATCATGATAATATAATTTATCTTCACAATTAAAGTAATCGTTTATGTATATTGGCGTGAGTTTATACGTTCAGAAGCTGAAAAACATCGCTCCAAAAACCATCACGTATTCATCCTAGATTTTAATTACTTTACTGAGCCAATTTACTCCTTATGTAGATTTTTTGTTTTATAGACGAAGCGCTACTCGGTCAATCAAAATATTAATTTCACCTGAAATTGTACATACATAGTATTGATACCTGAGAATGGGCACAGTGCTAATAAACACACATGAACAGTCATATGTGAACACGGAACTTGTAAGGGGTCCAAACGTCTAAGTTGTTTCATTTGTGATATCTGATAATGTCACCTGTGCGATGGTGAGCAGGGCGTCCGCCCGCGCGGCGGCGGCGGCGCCCGCGCGGTCCAGGAGCGGCGCGCGGGGGGGGGCGCGCCTCGCCAGCTGGTGGACTTCGTTCAGGAGCTGAGATACCTTCTGGCAAGCTGACGTCGACAGGTCCAATACCTTAACGACAAACGACCGGTTATCAAAGGGAACGCTTTATGCCCTGTCCTGCCGCTTGTAATGCAACATGGCGCGTCTCCATCCACATGGACACGCGCGAAGGCTAGTGAAAACATGGACGGCATACTCCATGAACCCCATCCGATGCATCCTCACTTTGGGCGACGGACGTGGGATCCGGCAGAGCTTGCTCCACCCAGCGCCCGATGTTTAGACCCCGCGGAGAGTCAGCGGAAAGGAAAACGCTCAGGTACATAGTAATCATAAAAACTAATATTCCCATAAAATCTTTCATTTTCGAATAGACGAAATCATCGACGATTACTAATTCTCGATATAATAGCAGTCCTATGTACGTGACATGGGTATACTCACTCTGTTTTCCCTCTCCTGATTGGCTCGAGGATCGAACGAGTACACCACTTTCCCGGAGACGTTGGCGAAATTAACCGCCGCCTTATTCAGCTCCTACGATATAAACACGATCTGCATATTATATAATTGTCTCACTTTTTAACGATAAATAACTGTACGAATTTTCAGCTTCTTCACTGATGTGCATGTAAATGATTTGATTTGATGATGGTTACGGTTTACTCACTCGATTAGAATGTTGGGAGAGAGAATCGCAAATGTCGGCAGTGGCGTCACACAGGGCCTTCAAATCAGCGATAGTTTCAGCTTTGTTCTGCCCTTGGTCTAAGCTGCTTAATGTCTTTGTGTCTACGAAATAAATAACTACATTTTACACAAACATCCCAGATACCAATTCAATTTATGGCGAGAGATTGCAATTGTATGGTAAAACAAGTGTATCAAAAGTTTTTAAACTCACACGATTTGAATACATTAAAATTACATAAAACCGGGTCTTGTTCGTGCATTATTTTGAAACTATTTATTTACCTCGACGTGTCGGCTACGTTGCAGCAGCCATGGTTGAATAAATCGCTTTTGAGATAAGTATTATTTATCACTTTTTTAAAGTTTGACGTTCTATTTTTTTTTAACTAACTTAGACTACATAATATTTACTATTTTCGAATGAATTATTGATGCTTCCAAAAACCGGGTTTATATTTTATTTTACCTTTAATGACTGGGGGTAACAATTGGTTGATTACGTTGATGGCGTTATCCGCTGTCACGTAGTCTGGATTCTCGCGATCTAATCCAAATAAACAAATTAGACATAATCACATAGAGTTCACCTGTTTCACAGAATTCTGAAAGAGCGGTGAACCTGTATTTATATTCTTTCGAAAATAAACTGCTCTGAAATATAGAATTAAAATAACCTGCGGTGGCTGCGACCAGATCTGCTATGGCAGCATTGAGATGATGGAGAGCATCCGTCAGCTTTCCGGCGATCAGATCCGATGGAACCTTGCCACTCACCACGGGCTATGACAGGGTTAAGACACATTGAATTATACATACAAATTAATATTAATGCGAAACTAAATCTATACGTTTGTTCATTACTTCTTCAAAGCCAAAGCTCAAAATTGGACAAGGCTTATTACAGTGTTAACGAATTATTGAAGGACAAATTTGAATGATAAATT
The DNA here is from genome assembly GCA_918026875.4 of Diatraea saccharalis. Classification (NCBI taxonomy): domain Eukaryota; kingdom Metazoa; phylum Arthropoda; class Insecta; order Lepidoptera; family Crambidae; genus Diatraea; species Diatraea saccharalis. Next base: position 25,333,934 of record OU893339.1, on the reverse strand, counting down.
TTATTGTATCGTATATTTTAATCCTATTATTATAAATGTGGAAGTTTTCTTTGTTTGGATGTTTGACGGTCAATCACGCCGAAACTAATGAACGGATTTTTTATGAAATATGGTATACAGATAGGGTATTAGCTGACTCAGATAATGGGATACTTTTTATCCCACTAAACATTTCCCTAGGGACCACGCGGGCGAAGCCGCTGGCGAAAGCTAGTAATTTAATATATTTCAATTGACATATAAACATAATAATATTTTTTTAATGATTAGTTGCAATTGTCATTTTTTTATTATTATTATTATTTTTATTAAAATTTAAATTTTGCACGTCAAGTGGAAAAATACGGAATAAGTTACGGTATCATCTCTATGTAATACCTGTATTTGCAATTAAATGATTTGATTTGATTTGAGAATTGTGATTTTTAAATATAAAGAGAGATGGTATCACGTTGGGACATTAAAATAAAATCTGAAGGTAAAATAGGAGATGAATATTTGTATGGAGTATTAAAACTCTAATTTGAGATATTCATAAAGATTTTAGTAAAAAATATCTTTCATTTTTATTAGTCTACTTAAATTAAGACTTAAATTGCTATTTAGTAAAACAAGCAAGCCATGTACTTTGTATCAGCCAATTTAGCACTGACTAAGGAGTTTTCAATCTACACTAAAATTACTATGGGCACAATTTCTTTTTCTGAAATTTGCGAGTTTTTAAAATCCTAGTCATCGGATGGGTGATCTTAACCTTAATATCTTATATTCCCCCATGCTCTATAAGCACTGACCTTACAACAAATCGGTCCCAGCTGCATCTGCGTCTTTATCTGCAATCCACACGAGGTCTGGTGTGACAGGTCAAAGACGAAGGATTTTTTACTTTATGGTTCGTACTTCTTATATATTTTTATATATATAGGCATGGTGTGAGCCTAACCTTTGGAGCCATTAAGTAGACATATGATATTTCACATAAATAAACAAGCAATTTTCACATACCTTATCGAGTTCCCTGTAGGCAGCGTCTAGATGCGCACGCGCAGCTTCTGCTGTTTTAATGAACTGCAGTCTAGATACTTCCTTGCTGGTCGTCTGATCATCAAGACCACTTGCATCTAGAATATATGATTACAGAGCAAAGCGTTCTTAAAAAGTAAATAGATAGGTGTTTTTAAATTAAAGGAAATATATTTTATATATATTTATATATATATATACAGGAATATTTTTTTTCCAGTGCAAAAATTTTTTTTGGTGGTTCAGTATCAGTAATAGAACACTTTTCCATAATTAGTTAAAAAAATTTTTTTTTATATTTTTATCCCTATCGAAACGGTAGAATATGGACACATTTTTTAAAATAAAACTTCAATGAAAACGTCTTCTCTTGCGTATGCCACCGTGCAACCCCGCCGCGCCCGGTAGCCCCCCGCCACAGCCCCCACCGCCCCGCCGGGACCGAGCGACGCGCGCGACAGTGAGACTCATACGCACGCGCCGATGTGACGTGTCCTCGCGTTCCCGCGCACGCGTCGCGCCCGCCGTCGTGAGTTTTACGAGATGTACGAGTTTATCTTCTGAGTGGTGAGAACCTACATAAGCGCAATTCGGAGAAAGTATGCGACGAAAAGCATACCTTTGGGATCCGTAACCCCGCGGTCCCTAATGCTTCGAACCATTTTAACAGATGAAGTCCCAGAGTCAGTACCCACGATGCGGCATATCTCTTTGGTGTGAGCCAGCCTGCGGTATTGGAGCTGCTAAAAACAGCCGGACTCCATCCGTACCACTTTCAGCCGGTTCAGCAGTTCCATGACCTAGACCCAGTACCACGTCGAGCCTTATGTGAGTGGCTTCTACATCACCGCGATGCAAACATCTTGTGGACGGATGAGGCATTGTTCACAAGTGAGGGACTGTTTCTTATGGGAAGAAGTCACACGCCGAGATGTAGAGGAGGCACAAAGTCTAGAAGACTTAACAATAAAAAATAATAACGCTTTCAGTGAAGTGAAAAGTGACACTAGTGTTTTAAACAATTTAAATGACAATTTAATGAAATGTCCACGTTTATGTCTGGACAGACGTGGACTTCATTTTGAACAAATATTAAAATACATGGTAAGTAATTAGTTAGGTATTTGTTTTGATTCAACATTATTGTAAATACGTAGTTGATTCTAATTTTTTTAAATACGCCTTAACGCAGAAGTACCTAAGTAACTTCGGCATACGTTAATATTTTTTTCTAGGTAACGAATTTGTTTCTCTTTTATTTTGTTGCATTGTGATGGCCTTAACCATAAAAGTATGAAGGGAAAATTGGAATTACTTTTAGAAATCACCTCAGATCATGGCAGAAAATCTAGTTCGAATCTAACAAAATGAGCGGCCAGTGACCCGTGTAGATAGGTACCTACGAGTACATGCCTACGGCCGGCGTCGAGCGAGCGCTCAGCTGACGCACGGCGCGCTGTGTCCATAAATTAAGTTTTAAAATCTCGATCTTTGATGAGCGATAACTTTATTTTTTAGTATTAGAACATATCAAAATAAAAAATACGTGTTTATTTAAATTACTTAAAGTTTATTTTCACAAAATCTTCGCAGTGGTTTTAAATTATTCCTGTATATATTTTTTTTTTTTGTAAAAAGATCCTTTGATCTTATAATATCCAAATAAAATTGGTAACATGGCTTATCCAAAATGATAAAATCCTTAATTCATAATAATAGTACCTGCACCGATATCTCGACAAGCTTTCCTTAACCTATCCAGTTCTCGTTCCAGTTGCAGACGTTTTTCATCTAGACTGTCTCCTAGATCTTTGTAACGTGGATTCTTCAATAAATTCATCCATGCTAAACTGAGATTCTGATTAGCATGTGATGAGGAGTCTATCGCAGAAAGAAGAGCCTCCTGGCAGCGAGGGTCCTCTATATACGGTGCCGTGACCTGTTTATAGAAATATCTTATTTTATAATACAAATCAATGACTAAAATGTAGTAATGATATTTACAAACAAATATGTGTAATGTTAACAAAACATATAAATGCTATTTAAGTAATAATACTAATCGCGTTATGATTGTTGAAAAGAAAATTATTATAGAAACAAAAAAGACACTAGTCATAATTATTAAAAGTCTTGTATGTTATCTTAGAGAATAAAACATATTTAAAGAACGACCCCTGAATGTAACAATATATTAAACAATTTTGGTATGTGTCCACTTCCCTGTGGTAGCGTTTTAAAATTTAATTAACATATAGTATCCGCGCATATTGTACGAAATTTCGGAAAATGTATACCTACATACTATATGAACTTAGAAATTCACAGGTATTCAGGAATTATCTATCGATTATCTTTTAATCAGTAGAAAGACAACAGTATCAAAGACCTTAGTAAAAACGAAATCATGCATGATACTTTATATCGTCAATTTCGTATGATTTTCGAAAGATTGTTTTATTCACTTATAAAATATACAATAACTATCAAAATTATTTATTAAATCATAGATACCGTAGACAGTAACCATATAAAGTTCTCAGTTGTTATTATTCGTATCTTTTATTATTATTATATTTTACTAACCCTTACATTAAACCCTACATATTACAAAATCCTTGCAGAGGACGCCCTGACCCTGTATGTTCCTTAAATTAAATTTTATCTTATTGTTTGTGATGTGACACACAACAAATATTTTGACAATATTTAGTCACAAGTAAATTAATCAATAAATAATTTGAGTAGAAAGATTCAGTAGAAGATCATTTATTTTATTGAATTAAACGTATCAACAAGCAGGTGTATATAATAATCACGTACCGATACAGCGGTATGTAGCGCGGCAGCAGCATCGGCCGCTTTACTCCCCGCAATCTCCAGGTCGACGGCGGCTTCAGCATCCACTCGCTGCGACAGATCCTGTACTGCTGCCATCAGCTGAGAGGCTTTCTCATCCACTGACGACGATATATCTGCAATCTGGACATTAATAAACTTTTTAAGTACACCATTACATAAAATATCTAGCTGAACAGTAAACTATACCTAAACATGTCACATAATGGATGTAATGGTAGTTCTTAATACGATTTTAATTTATGAGCTGAATATATCATGAATAAGGTACGCAACTATGGTATCTCTAAGTAAAATAGTTCACCTTTACTTTACATCCAAATTACCATCACAATGTTTTCTACATACAATTATAACTATTAACATAAGGTATGTTATTAGTAATAATTTTATGTCATACCTTCATAAACTGGAACAATCAGAAATACCTAAAGTACTAAAATTTAATACCTTATGTTCATTATCACGTCTTGCTCGAGGATTAAACACGTAGAACAATTTGCCAGATGAAGCAGCAAACTTAGAGGCAGCACCGTGAACATCCTGTCATGATTAATTTCAATAAATATTATTCATACATATTTAAACCTTTATAATGGTCAGGTATTCAATCAAAGAAACTGCTCGATTCGAGTCGCTTACGATAAGTAAATTTAGTAGGATTTTGGATTTGAGACAATTTATTTTTCATAATCCACATTAATAAGATTAAATTAAATTAATTCAAGAGTTGCTCTGTTAACTCCTATAACGGTGTTATATCATCACCTGTTTTTTTTTTTGTATGCTATATATAAACCTTTCTCCTTTTAAAGTGTTGTGTGTAAGATAAGTGATGTATCTGTAACTTACGTTCAAGTTCCCGTTATCTGTGGAGTCACAGATGTTCTTGGTTGCTTTACAGAGTGCTTTCAGTTCGTTCATCATCTTCTCCCTGCTCGCTACGTCTTTATCAGCACTTAATAATTTTCCATCTTAAAACAAAATAAAGTCATCAATTAATAATCAACAAACCATAATTTCAGGATATAACGGCACTAGCACTTTTACATAACGCTTTTCATACAAATTTTATTTTTAATAACCGACTATAGTTATTTATGGGTCTAATTAATATTAAACATGATTTTGTTACCACAAAATGCTTACATTTCAACAATAAGCTACTCAAAATAGCATGTTTTTGCTACAATCATATCAATATTTTTTTATAGTTACAATGAAATTTGTCCAAAAAGCCATTATAAATGTAAAGTGACTGGTTAATTATAATTCACGAACAAACTCACCTCTAACAATATCGGGCATTAACTCTCCAATAGTATTGATTGCTAACTCCGCAGTTTCATAGTCCGGCTTATCGCGATCTATATTAAAACATTTTCCTGTATCACATAATACATCATTTCTAAAATAATATTTATTAATTCAATAGATATCGTTATTGTGAATCCAACTCGTTATTTATTTATTAGTTCTTCACAGACGTGCTTCGACGTGACTTAAATAAAACGTTATTATTACCAGCAGTAGCGGTGACCAGAGCAGCCAACGCAGCATTCAGTTGGGCCAACTTCTGCGTTAGTCTGTTTTGTATTTCTTCTTCCGTTTCATTTTTCGATACTTCAGTAAGTGGCTAAAATGTAGTGATAATTATTTTTGTAGGTATAACGTATTATTTGAGTCTAATATAATTAGATCATTAAAGTTGGCAAAACCGTAATTATTCTAGGTAAAACAAACATTGAAATTCTATTCAAAGAGATTAATTAATAACGAAATTCTACTAAATACTACAGTGTATTCACCACATTAAATTCCGTCTCTGCTGCATTCATTTTATCTTTAGCTGCGGCAACTGACTTGACAAACATTACTTTTTGATTAACCATCCTTTTGTCCGGTTCCTCTGGAACATCTAAAATTATATACGTTAAATATTTAAAATACTGTCCTTTAATAATTATTGCATTATATCAATAGAAGCTTCCGCAGATATCAAATGAGAAACAATGTTATGCATGTGTGATATTTGATATGACTCGACGACGTCTTTAAAACAATTCGAGAAGGAAAGAAGAAGCGACTATTTAATAATTGAATTGGTCTATTACCGTCCATCCCCGCAAATGCGCCTTTGAGTTTGTCCAAAGCCTTAGCTAAGTCCATAGTTCGGTCTCGCAGTTGCGGCGCCAAGTGTTTAGTATCGTCACGTTCGAGCATGGGCCTCCACGTGAGCGCGAGGTGCTGCACTGACGACGACAAATTCTCAGCTGATGCTTTCAATGCACTCCTGCAGTGGGGCTCAGCTATACACGCCGCACTCAGCTAGAAATCATAAATAATAATCCAAAATTATATTTCATTGGAACAAAAATTGCGTACATGATAGAAGCTATGATAGTTGACAATGTGGAGTGCAACTAAGAACCCTCAGGTCCAGCTTGATTATTTTCTAAATAAAAAAACAGTGTCCAAAGTATCATTGAGCATAACGATATCACAGCTTAGACGTTCAATTAAATAAAACCCATTGCAAAATGTTTTATTTGAGTGAACCTTTATGCTTGACCCTTTTTTTTTACAAAACAACAAGCTGGCAGCTCAATACTTTGATGTTTATATCAGTTCATACCAGACCATTATGATAAAATCTTCTAGATAGCAAAACACTTGTCTTTAAATTTAATAATATTTGGGTTAAAATAAAATCTACATTATATGTAACGTCAATGTCATTCTAAAATGTAAATTGACGAGTTAATTTGAAATGATAAATTTTTACACTTTGTTTACTTTCAAAACACTTTTCTATGGCATTGTATTCTACTATTACTTAAGGCCAAAATCAATACGTGCACAAATTATATCAATGAGAAAAAATCCTGACAAAGCTGTGATTCTACATGAAGACATGAATGGCATATAAGTTTCTTTTCGTATTTATCTCAAACACGAAGTTACCTCGGCGCAAGTTATAATGTCTCGTGCCGCTTGAGCGCAGCGACCGCTAGCGTCCTCCAACATGGCAGCCTCAGGTTCGGACACCAGACCGGCTAGCTCATTACTCTTATCCAATAACAGTTTGTTCTTCTCAGCAACTTCTTTGGAGAGATCTAAAATCTATTTTTTTTCGATGAAAAGAAAACCGATACTATTTTACACATTGTTTTTTTTTCTGAGATTTTAAATAAGTATCTATTAGAGTATAAATAATTTGATGTATAGTTTGTAACAAATTTATAATCATTCTAACTTAACCCTTGCAACTGAATTACTAGAAATACTCTCTCTGATACATTTATTCCAAAAGATACCACCTTGTAAACTTTAAATAGGTATCTATAAAATGGTTTGATTTCACTCACTTCTTTCTCTTTATCTGTATTCCTATTGCCACCACGTCGGAATGTAAACAGCAATTTATCTGAAGCTCGGCCATAGTCTTTAACCGCATTTTGCATTTTCTACATATAATAAATAGATTAGTTTTGAAATATTAATCTTAAAATTCTGAATAAAACAATTTTTATATAAGAAAACAGTTCTAACATATAATTAAAGTTTATGTCAAATTGATGAACTCACCTGATAGTCATCAGGGTCTGCAGCTAGGCAAACCAACTTGACGGCATCGCACAGCGACTGTATTGCCTCCAGGAAGGCCTCACGATCCTTACCATCTTTCACGCTGGCCAAAGCTTTGGCATCTATCAAAAATTCAATATCAATAATTGCTTAAATGTGAAATTAATATAGTCACAAAACTAAAACGCGATTTTTTTATTTCACTATGTATAACTATAGACGATACCCACTCACACTAAAACCATGATAAGTTTTGAGAAACGATACATTATTCTAGCTTATATGCGTTAGCACAAAATCTATATGGCATTTCGATTAATTGCATTTCACCATTTTGTTTTCTAACTGGTGCTAAATACTGTTTGTAAAATGATATCGTGATTAGTTATAATACTCGTATTATTATATTAAGTATACATTTAGGTTTTCGTATTACTTTTCTCAAAACTCTGATTCATTCTAGTAACTTATGAGAAAAAAAAGTGTTTTTATAAAAAGAAATCTTTACAAAAAAATATAAAATCACCTTTAGCAAGTTTAGGCAACAGTTCGTTGATGGTGTTCATGGAAGTCACAGCGACTGCGTAATCAATATTCTGAGTATCTGCAACGAAAATATTCTATTTAATAGTCCCGAAACTCAGTGAACACATGAAAAAGAAAAAACATTGTTGACTAAAACAATCAAATTAATCTTTACTAACACTATAAAGTTTGTTTGAATTGAATAGGTTCCGTTACTACTGAATAGATTTTTTAATTTCTTTCACCGACGGGGAACTGCATACAAACGCACTAGGATTAATAATGAAAAAAGTAGACGGCAGACAATAAATTGTAACAAAATTAAAGAAACAAGATATATCCGGGAATAATAATATTGAAAACTTTTATTGGGTTTTTAGACAGTAATGTAATATTAAAGTGAATGAAACAAGAAATATTTGTACGGTTTGATAAACATACTGAATTACCTTAGTACTAGAACACTAGAAGGCATTAGTAAATTTTACCTCACCTGCATAAGCCATCAGGTTTAAAGCCACGGCCGCGTTGAGTTTGGCCATTTTATTAGCAGCTGACTTCTCCAGTTCCTCCACATCTGCTGGATCCAATTTTGGACCTTGATACTCCTTAACGAAAAATCATAGAAAATTGTCACATACTGTCTTAAAATATGCGCTGAAAACCCATTTCAACGCGTGTTACAGTATTTCACAGAATATAATTTTCTGTCTTCTCTCTCTTTAAATCTTTTTTGAATTACATTGTAAAGTCGGGAGAATCTTATTCGTGACAAATTCAAATAAAATTACTTGTGTTTTTTTATATGTATGCCACTTTTTTATTTGGTTTTAGTTAAAAAAAAAACACAATTGGTTTATAACTCTCACCTCATCTAAATGTTGTTTAACTTGTTGTATAGTCTCAGTTGTATGCTGAGCGGCCACTAAACATGAGGCACGTCGAAGACTAGCATCCATTTTTTCATCCTTTATGAAACTCTTACGCGATCGCTGTATAAATACATAACAACAAAAAATAAATATATTTAATTCCATCCCGTTTAGCCTGTAGGTTTTTGACAATTTTGAAATTGTTTATTTTAATATATTAGATCATATGTTAAGGGGGAAGGCGTCACAGTCCGACAAGGGATGAAAGAGGGTTCTAAATCCGGTTACATCAAATTTCAAAACCTAATACAAGAACTCGAATAGATCTATTTCAAATCGAACTATTTTTAACTGAATTGAAAGGAAAAATTCTTTCTCTCACAATATATTTGGCAAAAGAAATAAAAAAGAAACCTAGATTGAGATTCAACGCTACTTGACTATCAATTTATCAAGCGCCTGAACTCGCACACTTATTTGTGCATGAGTACAATAACTCACCCTACAGAACTCGCCACGTTTCTTCATTCTTGGATCCAAAGCGCAACACATCTGTATCGATAAGTCCGCGATCCTTTTACTTATATCCTGTGCCTCTTCTGGATTCTAGAAACGAGAATATAATATGAAGTTGTCATAGCTTAGGAATCCCGTGAACTGCAAACTGCACAAGCCAATCTATCCTTCGCGAGATAGAATTTCCACTATCTGCCTGCAAAGAATTCTAGATTTCTTTGATCAAGACAGAAAAAATCTCCAACAACTGATGGACTGACCAGTTTCGCGCAACTTTCGGCACAAAACTACATGACACATTCCATATTGCCAAGGACAGCAGCAGATGGAGAGATGGCATAAGGGAAAATCTATATTTTCACCGACGCGATCACGATTCATAGCAATGCAAAAAACGAATTGAAAAGAAGGAGAACTAAGGAATATTAAAAATGCGATTTGTTTAGATAAATGCTCGATGACGCAGTAGTTAGTATCTTAGGTCTGCGCTGCACATATTAAGCAGCTTTCGCAAGAGCCAGTTATGTCAAGGTGAGCCGTGCTTCGGAAGGCAAGTTAAGCTGTTGATCTCGGCAGTCATTAACACCCAGCAATGCGCACTGGGTCGTGTGAGTGGGTCCAGTCATATCTCATTCTCTCGATTTGAATATATACATGACGAAGGCTTGTGCCTAATGTGAAAATAATATTAAAATGAAAACGAATAAACAAAAATAAACTCACAACATTAGTATTGATATTATCAGACAGAGCTCTCATGTGGTCTACAAGTTCCTGAAGATCGTTAAGCAGTTTTTTCTTGGCTTCCTCGTCGGTTTCTTTTTCTGCAGCTTCATTGACACCTTTCACACATACATTTAAATTGATTATATTTCACACAGCTCTCTTAAAAATAATTATTACCTGATAATTTTTTAATTATATTTTAAGGTAAATATAAATGTATGTTATGTCACCCAATTCTTGATCTAATCTCATTAATAAATTTGAATCCGGCTCGAAGAACACCTTAGTATCACACTGACCTTCGAACTTCATACAGCCTTAAAATTCATAAGGTCTACCTAGCCAAAGTAACTTAGGTTATAATTTAGGCTTATAATTTATGAAAAAATTTTAGAACACGATTCAGCATTAGTTTTTGAGTTTATCTATTACAAACAAACAAAGTCTTTCCACTTTTTAATATTTAATAAAGCGTAGTTAAGACTTTTATATTATACACCTACTATTATAAAATTTTGTAACATTATTAATTTTTAGTAATTTATCTCACCCTCAATTAGACTCGGCATGTCGGCGTCCATACTATTGAAAATGTTAACAGCTTCCGACAAATTAGCTTGGTTTGGCTCTGAAAATAATTAAATAATTGATTATTAAAAACATAACATCTATTAAAAACATAATTTTATGACGTCATTGCAACTTATCGCACTGACTACCTATTTGTCTTGCTTTTGCATATTCTATCTGAAGTAAGTCAAGTTTTATATCGACTAACAATATTATTATTCAAGATAGTAAAATAATACCAGTTAGTAGAGTAACAATCTTGACGGAGTTGGAATTGAGCCGGTTCAGTTTTCTCACGAATTCCAAAGACATGCCCTTGCGCATCGGCACCTCTCCGACCTGAGAGATAGATATAAAACTTGTGCTATACTATATGAGGGAGAAAATTGTCGGGCCTAAATATTAGATTCCAACAACAAAGGTACCACAACACCCAGATCCGAGAAAATATAGAAAAGTCCAATTTCTACATTGACCCGACTGAGAATCGAATCCAAGACCCCAGATATGGCGACACCTTGAAACCACTCGGCAACGAGGATCATAAGTTACATATAATATAGTTTTTTAAATAAGTATAATAAAGCGGATGCTGCATTTGGAGCGGCGTAGTCATATTGTGCACTGTCATGATATGGAAATCATGAAAGAATTTGCTAGGAAAAATATGAAAATTACACAAACATGACTTCATTCTAAATTCAATATGAAAGACCAAATCAGATTATTGAAGTCTCTTATTATGAGTAGTAAATAAAAAAGTTCACTGAGAAAAATGCCATTTTATTTAAAAGATTGTTACTATTTTCTTTTATATTAAGAATAAAACTTATTTAATATGTTAAGCTGTTTATACTCACTAGGACGGTCTGCTGATTGTTTCCTTTAGCGTTTATCACGAGCTGTTGCACCGTGACTATTTGCGTGCCTTGTGCTATTGCTCTACCTGTCATATTAAAATCATTTATGCGTACCCATATACCACATTTTTATATTTGACTGAAAAATTTACAATTGCAATACTGAATAACTTCAAATTTGACAAATAAACCTTTTCATATTAAAAAAACTCAATTCGAAATGTTTTCAGCATACAACAAAGAATTGTGCAACTATAAATAAATTGTAGTGTGATTTTCTGTTACATGTGAACATTGATTTGATAATAGTGTTCATTTCGTATGTCTCGGTAACATATAAACAAATTTTGATTGTTTGAGGCAAGATATTTTTGTTTTTTTTTTTACCCAGTCGTCATCCCTATTAATTTAAGCCTACTGTATTTGTCTCTTAGGGCCGTTCATTTGCTGTTATTGCAGTGGATAAAGTTGTCCTTGGTAATGACAACAGCATTAGTGAATTAGATTTGAATCCAAGACAAAATGTCGTAGAACTATGCTGTTGTCATGCATGAAATAAGCTTGCTAAGTAATTTGCATGCCCATATTTTTTTTTTTTAATTCTTATTTTCTTATGAAGCTTGCCGTGGCAACCTATAATTGAGAGTTCACTTCAATATATGAACATGCAAGCAACTATTGTAACAATTTAAGTGAATGTCTTGTTGGTTGTCCAATAAATAAATAAAAAAATTAAAAAAAAAACTTTCTAAAAAACCTTGAACACTATGGTTTTTACGGGAAAGAAACTAAAAATAATGACAAGTTATCTCAAAAATTGTAAACAAATAGTGATACTAAATGGAATACGTTCGGACAGTGCTGATGTGACTATAGGTATACCGCAGGGTTCGATGTTAGGTCCTGTTTTATTCCTCGTATACATAAACGATCTCACCAGTAATCTACCTGATTAGGTTTTCGTGAATCTATTTGCAGATAACATTGAAGTAAGACAGCTTCTGCTTTCAACACTCCTATTGCATCAAATTTATTAAGCGTACAACTGCAGTAGTTGAAACAACTTACGATAATATCCTACATATTAGCTGTACTGAAAAAATATCTACCCGGTTCATATGTGAAGATCTGACTGGGACCGACAAATGATTCTTCCACGATTTTACTCGGCTTGTGTTCTATGCGCTCCATTATATGACCCCTGAAATAATATTAAAGCAACAGCTGACGGCAATATCTATTTATTTATATCGTTAAGCCAGTTTTCTTGAGAGTCAACTGACCGCCATAATGTAACAAACATGGTCTATAAACACGTCTTTCAAATCCTTGAAATTCATAACTCTTTGCTTCTACGTGGCCCTACAATTATTCATGTGCTCATGTTTTATCATCGTCACCTAACAAATCAAAAGTTTTAATAATCTTGCGACCATTGTGAAGCACAGGCTTTTCCAATATATGGAATCGCATAGGGAGAACTGGCCCAGGGAAGATTGTTGAGTATCGAGAACTGCAGATGACAAGTTGCAAAACTGTATATTGCGGAGTTTCTTGTGAGATCTTCCGAATACAAAGTATCTCAGCATATATTTGTGAACTAAACAATAAATAATATTGAATTTAAAAATTGCAGCCGGTACTAACGGCTTAACGTGCCTCCGAAGCATGGAGAGGAAGAACTTTTTAGTAAACTTTCTTTTAACAGATCTCCTCTTTTATTAATTTATATATGATTAACTTGCATTTATATTGGGAAATCTCACCTCGACGCTTGAACATTATCTTCGCAGATGGCATAGTGTTCAGTCTGGTTCAAGTTGTAGTTGGCCTCCATACGTTTCCTGATGATGTCTATGTAACCTTGCAGTATGTCACGGATCCGATGGGCGTCGTTGGTCTTCACACTATACTCTTTGTCACTAACCAAACAAAGGATAATACTGCCAGTAAAATAAACGATAAAAGCAGATGCATATGTAATCATTGAGAGAAAAAAATAATAATAAGCATAACACAAACATACATATATAATATAATAAATATAAATACATACATACTTATAAATACTATGCCTAGTAGAAATGATATAGCAATTTTTATGATTCTGCCTGATCTAATATTAAATTGCTCAAATTGGTTTTAAAAGCAAACAGACTGGCGGACATTCTGATGTCTGTGAGGAGTGCATTCCATAGGATAATGGCTTTAACGAAAAAGGAAGAGTGGATGATGTCAGTGTGATGAGCAGGACACATAAGTAGTCTATTAGAAGAAGATCGAAGGTCTTTTGTATGACTCGTACATAAGTACTGAAAGTGTGGAGTGAGATAGCTTGGGGCGTTGGGCGATTGCAACAAAGAAAACAGGGTAGTTACAGCAAGTAATTTCCATCTAATATTTTAAATACAACTCTCATCTAAATAATACTGAGACCTATTTGATTTATTAAATCCAGCAACTTATGACGCACCCGTAGACTTAGTTTTAAATGTTATAATAACATTCTTACTTACCTATAATCTCCAAAGTTGAGTGTGAAGGTCTCTGTCTTCCCGGCATGATATGTCTTGACCTGTGTGAGCGGCCACACTTGCAGTATCTCTTTAGTCACCTCGTCCAGACGCAGGATCGACTCCGCATTTATGCCCAACAGACGCGGCACCAATTTCTTTTTGCCTTTCTGTTTCTCCTGTATTCAAGGGGCTAACTTTACTTCATTCTTCATTTATATCAATACTATTACGCAACTAATGAACATATTAAATGACATTTTTTGCGGACATGTTTGAAATTTTGGGAAGAACCACGGATAGTTTATGTTCCAGAAATCTTTTCTCAAACGAATGAAAAGAAAAGTAGATTATTTCAATTAATTTCATATTTTTTTAAAGTAAAATTCACGCTATGTGCTAAAAATAGCTGACCTTAACCAAGAAGAATGTAACTCCGTACGTAGGCAAGTCCCTAGCTGTTTTCGTGTAGAGAAACTTCGCCTCGATTTGGCTGAGGCCATGGTGTCTCCGAAACTCCTTCAGGATCTTCTTTTCGATACCCCAAGAGCTGGAATACTGCTCCGGTAGATATTCATTAAGACTGTACAAGAATACGTAGGGTATAATTAGTGACAAATCCTGGCTAATCAGTAATTCATGTGATGAGAAATCGGCCGATCTACCGATTACCTCTTTTTTAGTGCGACATAGACATAGACATTAAAACAAAATCATACGTCCGGTCATCACGCGAACGACAATTTTGTTTGTTTGCATCAAATAGGCTCCTTAAACTACTGGACGATCTTAAGCTATAATTTACGCAGGCGAAGTCACGGAAAACAAATAGTATCATACAATTTATCAGTTCTAACGACTGCAACGGAATAGACGCGTCAAAACTTACGTCAAAAATGCATCAATCTTTGCCCTTCATAAATAGCATAAATATAAATACAAGTACATACTTTTCTATGAGCCCCGGCTTGTGTTTGTCTTCCTGGAAGTCGCCATAGTGTATTTGACACTGAATACCGGCGAACTCGACAGCTACAAAACATAATGATTTAAGTTTTTGAATTTAATTATAATATAGGTATAAGGTTGTGGTCTAAAGCAACTTTATTATTAGCAATCACAAATGGGCAACTTTGTAGAACCGCCTCAAGCTTTTTATTTGTTTCTCAATATTGTGGCGCTATAGTAATTTATTTATTATTGTTAATACAATAATAATAATAGTACATATGATTTAAAAAACAATTATTGGTACACATTAGTCACTAATATTCACGTGCACCTTGATAGGCATGACAATGTGAAAAGAAGGTCACTAAGGCGTTCCTAAAATAAATGTAAAGTGTCATTGCTTTATTTTTGACGTCATAATTCAATAACCTTTAAAATGTATAATTACTTAGAGATAGAATACGGAGGGAAAACATACATCTGTAAGCAGAAATGTTTCTCTGTTAGAAGAGAGATACCTGCGGTACCGGTCTGGAGGCCTTTAACATGCTTTAACTTCCGCTTGTAGGTAAAAACATTCCCTCGCTCCCCGCAAACGATTACGCATCCAGGGTAAAGAAGGGAATCAGCCGCACTAGTACACCGTGTGTACGTCAACATAGCAGGTCAACCAACGAATTTAAGGGTCTTATGTATGTTAATAAATTGTGAGTAAAATATGTAGTGATACATAGGATATTTATATGCACAACATTAAACGAAAATATCTCGAATTCAATTAATTATCTTTTATAAATAGTGATCTTAGATCGCCTACTGGCTAGACGTCTAGGTTTTGTTTAAATTGGAGATAATTCTAATTAACGTTGTGCCTGCTAGCTTGACGCTAATAAAAACACAAAATAATTGTGACTAAAATTATAATTTACAAACTAAGAAATAACTTCTTCTTCTAAATGTTCATGGATGCTTATGATGAATTTTAAACTTTATAATGCTACAATTTGGTCTAAATGTATTTTTAGGGATATAGTAGTCTGCTGTCATAAATAAAATTTTAGGAATTCTTTAGGACTAGTTACATCTTTTTTGTAAAGAAAAAAATACGCATTTTAGGTTTTCAGCAGTGGAATGATATGAAATGAAATGAAAATATCTTTATTCAAGTACTTAGGCCCACTACAACCACTTTTAATCGTCCAAAAAAAATAAATAAAATATACCAATCTTGCCGTTACAAAATTTGTCAAGAGTCTAATTTTCTTAACAGCAAATGCTGCAGAACTCAGTCTACTTGGCAAGTTATCAATATGAGGATCCCATTGCAGTCAGGAATCTAGTGTAATACCAAGGAATTTTGTCGATTCTACCAACTCAACTTTTTCACTATTTACATTTATAAGTATACCAGAAACTAACATGCCTCACATTAGGTAATGGAAACTTTATGCATTTCGTTTTATTTGAATACTAGCTTTTGCCTGCGACTTCGTCCGCGTGGTAAAGTTACCTTGAGCAGCATTTCTAACTCCCTATTTTATCCCCTTAGGGGTGGAATTTATCAAAATGCTTTCTCAAGGAATGCTTACTTCATAGTAGCATTATTCATGCAAAGTCTCAGCCCGATCGGTTTAAAATTGTCAAAATTTCATACAAACTTTCATCCCCTATTCTATCCGCTTCGGAGTAGAATTGATCAAAATCTTTGCTTAGGGGATGCCAACCTCATAGCAGCTTTATGCATGCAAAGTCTTAACCCAATCGGTTTAAAATTGACAAAGTTTCATACAAAATTTCATCCCCTATTTTATCCCCTTGGGGGTTGAATTGATCAAAATCCTTTCTTAGCGGATGTCTAAATCACAACATCTACCTGCATGCCAAATTTCAGCCCGATCGGTCCTGTGGTTTGGGCTGTGCGTTGATAGATCACTATGTCAGTCAGTCACCTTTGAGTTATATATATTTAGAAGTGGCGAACTAACCCCGTCGAGGGCCTGGGGCGGCATCAGTCTCGGACCTACATCTTTTTCCAGCCGGGGCAGGAACCCCCTGCTAATTTGACTAAGGGAACTTGCAGTCATTTGGATGCCCTCCAGAGCAGAACGCTCGGGGCGTACCGCCCCCTCCCCCCCTTAGTCCGCCTGTGGCTTTTAGACTCTATTCTCAATGCTTTTAGCATTACCATCAGGAACCTACACGTGGACCCAGTACGAATTGCTGTTTGGATTGGTATCATAACATTCAACAGAAAGATCTGTAGGCACCCTTAGCACCCCAAAAATCCACATTGGGTCCAACACCCGGGCCCAGTACGGATTACTGTTTGTATCATATCATGCATAATAAAGGCCTATCGATATATCACCACCAATCGCATTGGAGTAGTACGGAATGTTTGGTGGATTGGTTCCATCCATCATGAAGATCTGTGATTCAGCACAACAAATTCTGATCGAGCACACCACGCAGGCACCGTACGAATTACTGTTCGGAATGGTAACATACAATCCATCAGAAAGACGTGTACCTTAAGACCTATACGAATCCGCATTGTGCAAATATGAAATAACGAAGGTAGGAAGGACAAGCTTTGAAACTAGCGTACGGCAATCCGCCCAATCACCCAAACAGCCTAAAGATTTTTTTACGAATATTTAAACTTTCGATACAGATGAAAATTTGTTCTAATTATTACATTTGATCAGAATGCAAAATTTATGTAATATAATAATAATAAAAAAACTTAAAAAAAATATAGCCGACTTCAAACTTAAAAAAGAGTGCAAAATAATACTTATCTCAAAATAAAAGTATTATATTTCAATTTTGAAGTCGGTTCTATTTTTTTAAGTTTTTATTGCATGCTTTTTAGTGATATTGATATTTTAGAAATGTTTAGAGTTTAGACCTCGTTATTTTTAAAAAAACTTTTACCACGAGTAAAACGAGTACCTCGAAGCAAAGTGTATTTTTTAAGCATTTTTTCATATTTTCCATTATAGCATTGTGAATGTAAAATTGATAAAATATAATGATTTTAATACTTCTTTAGAGATCACTGAAAGTAGCCCACAAAGCGGTATTATTTCAATAAATAATATATTTTGCACTTTCATGACACTTGCAAATAATACCACTTTTCCTAAATAAACGTAATGACGCCGCCGTAATGTCTTACAGATTGGCACAAAAAAAAATGTTTTTTTTTTTTTATTAAATAGGGTTTACAAAATATCATTAATTCAACCAAGAATATATGAATAATTTAATCAATTAAAACTAATAACAAACATTGTAACTTATCTTATTAGGTCACATAATATCACATAAAAAGTCATTCCTAATATAATTACGGTAAGAACTATTTTAAGTTTCGCTTTCACTGCTCTCTGGAACCTGGCTTTTGTTAACAATCTGTTCCAACTCATAATCCTGCACCACCTGGAATATCTTAGACTTGGCTTGGTTTAAGTAATACGGGCTAAATTTCCTTAAAGTCGTACCTATAGTTAAAAGAAATACATCAATAGGATCAGTAGGATTCAGTTCTTGGAGAATTGTTTCGCTGATATCTCTACACGTGTTATCTTTTCTCCTTCTTAGTTCCATGTTTATCTCCTTTGTATCTCGTTCATATTCACTGTTATTACTTAAAAATACTTCCGCTGGCATTTCTACTTCACAATTTGCTTCGTCTTCGAGATATTCGACGTAGTCTTCGGGACTTTGGGACACTTCTCTGAAAAAGGGTGTTGTGAATTGCATTTCCGCTTCATATTTGTAGCTTTTGATGTGTGCTCTAGGATCGGTGTTCTTCAATCTCTCCTTGTATTTCCTGCGCATCATGTCTCGAATGTTGATCCACCGAGATTTGCACAGCGGACCTACAAATAATGGAAAACTGTCAAGAGTCTGGTTTGAATGTATCAACAGGTACCTGTTTGATATTTTGAAATATTAAAGTTTTTGATAAAAAAACAAAACATGTACATAATTAAAACTTTGAAAAAGACAAGTGAAAAAATAGTGAATGCCAACAATATTGATAATGCCTGAAGAAATGAAATTTTATTTATTCTATTACTTCGACAAATAGAAAAATATTAGATACCTACGTATTTTTATTAATTAGGCAATAACCATTACATTGACGGCGGTCGTTCATGACGTCATAAATATGTAGATTATCGACAAAGGTGTGTTCATTGATAACGCAACAAAGAATGTTTACAATTTACAATAAATAAATATCCGACAACATCACATACATTGTTCAGATCCCAAATCGAGTAGCTCAATTATTTGATGTAAGGAAATCTGAAACAACAAACTGAATTCGAGACAACTTCATTTTTAGCATAGACTCGACTGGGAATCGAACCCAGTTTATCAGATATGGTGACACTTTGAAACCTGCGTCCTAGCTCTCTAACTTTCCTCGTATCTATCCGTGTGTAAATAAATATTGGCGGTAATTACAAATATTAATAACACTATGGCGCTATAAAACCACCAATGCCCAGGAAATAAAATAAACAAAACGATAAAATCAGTTGACACACTCACCTGGCCTGCTGAGCGCATCGCCGATTTTCTGCCAAACCACTTCCCTCTCATCAAAATCCATATGTTTCGGATGGGTAGAATTATAAATTATCGGATTCTCTTTGACCATTGCGATCAATTTGAGGTCAAGAGCCCTATTGAATGGCAAAGGCATCTGAGTTTTCGTTTTATGACGTCACTGATAAATAATATGTAAAATAGTAGTATTTACGTACGACTCTCCGGCGAGTCACGCGATGGAATGCGAGCCGCGCCGCGTCTCCGCCGCGACCCCGCCCCGTGCCCGCATCGGCCTCGTGTCGGTGCGGACTGGCAACGTCGCGTTCACGTGTCACGTACGACGCTCCGACGTACCATAGGCGCGATGTAGAACGCGCGATAATAATACAAGTGGGCGTCCGATATTCACTTTGTTTTTTTTCTATATTTAGGATTGTCCGTTTTTCGTTATCTTCTAGGTTCTAGGTAATTTTAGTTAAAACAAAAAAATATTTAGGTCGAGTAAAAACTTATTAAGTAAAAAAAGACAAATTTGCTTCTCGTGTCAATTCACCTAGGCACACCGTTGACCCAAACAACTAACAGGTACGTAGATTTGAAATGTGCAAAAAACCGCAAAAATACTTAGCACAATGATTAATAATTGATTATTAAATATTATTTTGTCAATACCAATACCATAACTTAATAATAAAAGGGTTAAATGGTGATACACGTATTCTGCTAAATAGGTAATTAATTTGGTAAATTAGGTGTACCTACCTAGGCATACAACAAGTATTAAAAATACAAAACACAATGTTTAACATATAATTAAAATATTTTAATATAAATTACAAACTCAATAATAAGTTTTATAGGCAGTCTTGTTATTCCATATAAATACATTCCGAGGTGGACATTTTCACGTCATTAGATTTTTGAACTATCTGCTGCAGATCATGTTCTTGCACAACGGCGAATATCTTGCTCTTAGCCAGATTTAAGTGGTAAGGATTGAACGTTTTTAAGGTGGCGCCTATGCTTATCAGGAAAGCATCGACCGGATCTGACGGATCAAAATCTGTAGTAGTTTCACTGTATGTCACTTCCGGTTTTTCCTCTTCCTCATAAGTTTTCTTTTTTCTCTTTCTTTTGCCTCTTTTGCTCACCAGCTTTTGTATCGGTTTCTCGGAATCATCACTGTCTCTGTTGTCCTGTTGCTCGGTAATTTCAGCGTTATTATCATCGTCCCAAGCGCTATTATCGTCTGCGTCGAAATCGCTTGTTGTGCAGACTATGTCTTTATAGAAAGCTTTCATAAATGCGAGATGGGTCTCATATTTATAAGGCCTATTGCAGCTGCCAGGATTCGTGAGGTTCTTCTTCAATATGCGCCTGTGCACGTCGCGTATGTTTATCCATCTCACCTTACAGTCACTGGCTGCAATGAAAAAAAGTTTTAGTATGGAACGTCACAGTTTTGTTAGCTTTGTTAAAAGATGGCGCTATTATTATTACCATTCGAAAATAAAACAAAATTATGGTATTAAGAGTATGGTGACACTAAAACGAAGTGTTTTGAAATTCTCTATGGGTTCAGTTCCTTGAAACTGGTGTGTGAACTCTACCACGGAGTTTTAAACGAATATGGAAATTCTTCGAAAATAAAACAAAATTGTGTTGGTAGAAGCCTCTTAATACCATAATTTTGTTTTATTTTCGATTATTTTTACGGAGTTTTAAACGAATATGGAAATTCTTCGAAAATAAAACAAAATTAGGGTATTAAGAAGCCTCTTAATACCATAATTTTGTATTTACCATAATTTTTATTATCGAAGAATTTCCATATTCGTTTAAAACTCCGTGGTAGAGTTCACACACCAGTTTCAAGGAACTGAACCCATAGAGAATTTCAAAACACTTCGTTTTAGTGTCACCATTCAGAGTCAGGTTCAAGGACATTCAGAGATTAGGTCCTGGCTCCAAAAGGAAAATCAGTATGTGCTTTACGCAAACTTTTCGATAATGAAATGGAGCAAACATAAGAAAAACATCATATTTTAACATACTTAAATTACAAAAGGTAAGGATTCGAACTTTGTCTGTTTGTATCACTGATCCGATCGTGAAAACTCTTTCATCTACGGGACACTACATCATAGGTACGGAACCTGCTGGTGACATAAGCTGTAACTATTTTTAGGTAATTTACACGAGTGAAGTCGCAAAAATACAGCATTTTTTGTATAAAATATCTATTACAACACATACATGACTCAAATTTTAAGATGACTGGCTAAAGCATTCGTACTTAGATTAAGAGATTCCCTATTGATATATACCTAATCATATATCAATAGGGAAGGATATGATGGTGATAATGCATCATCAGTTCTTTTACGTCCCCACTGCATGAGCTCAGGCCTTCCTTATGGATGCCTTAACCAGTGGGCCATAACACTCCATGCTGGCCCAATGCGGATTTTAGGGTATTAAAATCCATACCAGTATCAACAAAGAACGTAAGTACGTCTTAGATTAGACCGAGCTAGTCCACAGTAAATAATCTACGACATTATTAATAACAGTAAACAGTACTAAATGCGCATTAAAAAAAAATCCAATGTCACATAAACAAAGATATTGAAATGTCATAAATGTCTTTCTAGCTATCATGAATAAGTAATTACAAAAAATAACATACATTTTTACAGAAAAACTCACGAAATCGTCCATTATAAAACAAACACAAACTTCCAATACAAAACGACTCATAATAATGAACGATAACGAGAAAACCGGTCCAATATAGAAGCCAGACTCGTAATCGTAAAATGTAAATGCGTCACTCACCCGGCATTTTGAGCACATCTCCTATTTTTTGCCATGCGACCTCTCTCGCATTGAAGTCCATATACTTGCTGTGGTTGAAGTCATATATTACAGGATTGTCTTTCACTAGGTTTATTAGCTTCACGTCTAGTTTTTCGTGGAACATGGCGCTCATGAAGTATTGCCGACGTTCCATCTGCGACTGAAGTCGTGACAGCGTCGTGCCGCGGTCGCCGATCGATTTTACATAAAGCCGCGTTTACACTCGGTTAGAAATTCAAACGACCCAAAATAGAAATCCAAGTTATACATTTTTGTTGTATTCATTGATGGTACTATATAACTAGTATATCTATGGGTGGTATTATATAGATGACTAGAATATATCCATAGTGTTTTATTTACAATACTAGGTGGCACTTATTCTAAATACTAGACTTCCACCTATTATTTTTATAAATGGCAAATTTTAGATTCTACCATGTAACTGTGTGTCGTACCATCGTACGTAAGTAGGTTCTTACGTACTTACGTACGATATAAACTTTTGTAAACACAATATTAATGTAAGTTATGGTGTTTTATATTTTTATACATATATTTTTTAATCTATTTGTCCATCTGTTCGTTCGTCTGTCAAGACCCTTTTTCTTAGGAACGCTTGGATGTATCAAGCTGAAATTTATATCAAATACTCAAATCTACTGACCCTTGGAGCTGTGACAATATTAAACTTCTAAACCAACGCAATCAAAAGATACAGGTGTTTATGTCGCAAAGGGTTTAGCCGGATACGTATGACGAGTCGGCCCCCAAATGGGAATCGATATTGAAACTTATGTGTTAATATCGACTTGATGTTCAAACACGATTTATGTACTTTTCGCGACCGACTTCCGCTTTGACCTTGAGATAGAGAGCAAAATATCCGTATGCTTGACTATTACTGAATGTGATATATCTCTGAAGCTAATTAAGATAAAGAAGTGAAACTAACGCGAGGTGTTAGGTTACATTACAGAGTATATCACATATATTTTTTTATAATTTTTAGAATAAAAAATTACATTAAAAAAATAAAAAAAATCATGTTTTTTTTCTGAGTTCTCTGTGACTTACAATCACGAAATTAATATATGTTATGCTCCTTTGTGTGCTCTATTACCCATAAAAATTGCGTGAAAAAAAAGTTGGTGCAACACAACGAAAAAAAAATATATGTGATTTCTGTCTTATGGTATACCCCTGTATTATAAGGTTTTCACATTACATCATTGTTTTTTTTTTCGAAATTTCACATCAGCTTGTTTTAAAACATAAGTAACTAGTCTTAAGAGATGGGATAATAGTTAAAAATGAAATGAAAAAAAAAAACAGCCAGTGTTCAATACTTATTATTATTACTTTTTCGTGTCTATCAAAATACGAGAAACAAAATATTAATCATCGTCACTGTTGTAATTAATTACAATCGGAACACTTTGAGTCGCAAATAACTTAGTTAGGACCTCAGCAGGACATACGATTTTGGACAAATATCATCCATATGATAGATAATAAATAATAGCTGCTACAAGAGAACAGCATCCCACTGTACGTTCGCCATTGGGGCAATCACAGCAATAACGAAGAATACTATTGTAGTCATTACCTTCGGAAATATAGTGAATGTAAATTCGATAGACTTTTCTATTTATATGTCTTGATTTTACTTCTGCTTTGATGATATTAGGTGCTGATTTCACATATTGTACTGAGAGATTATTTTGATCGTCTATTATTTCGGCCAAGTTAAATGCTGCACATTTAGAAGTAGAAGCTTTTTTGTTAATATATGGGATAAGTCGACACTTCTTACAAAAAATATCATTAACTATTACGATTTTATTCAAACAGTCACTAAACACTTTAGCTTCTTCTTCATTCTTTATAATTTTTTAATAACCAGGAATCTTACACAGGTACTTGTTACAATTTTTACACTTTGTCGACATTATTACTTAATAATGATTTGGCTCGATAGTTAATAATTTCAAAATGCTGATACAAAAAACCTATGACAGAATTTGAGTCCCAAACTGCCTTCTTGTGTAATACAAATGACTGCTACTTTAGCTAAACAAACGATGCAGTAAACAGCTCGATAACAAGTTCGAACTTGTTTGTTTATACACTCACACTACAAGGCGCGAATCACATATAATTTTTTTTCGTTGTGTTGCACCAACTTTTTTTTCACGCAATTTTTATGGGTGATAGAGCACACAAAGGAGCATAACATATATTAATTTCGTGATTGTAAGTCACAGAGAACTCAGAAAAAAAAACATGTTTTTTTTTTATTTTTATTTTTTTAATGTAATTTTTTATTCTAAAAATTATAAAAAAATATATGTGATATACTCTGTAATGTAACCTAACACCTCGCGTTAGTTTCACTTCTTTATCTTAATTAGCTTCAGAGATATATCACATTCAGTAATAGTCAAGCATACGGATATTTTGCTCTCTATCTCAAGGTCAAAGCGGAAGTCGGTCGCGAAAAGTACATAAATCGTGTTTGAACATCAAGTCGATATTAAAACATAAGTTTCAATATCGATTCCCATTTGGGGGCCGACTCGTCATACGTATCCGGCTAAACCCTTTCCGCCAATTTTCGAAACTCGCAACGGAATCAAAACCTACAGGTACCCACCGTAAACTCATAATCTTGAAAATTGCTACAAAGCAATATCTTGAAGCACAGATAAAGGAAGAATTACGAAAACAGTAAATTTTTAATTACAACATTTAGTTAAAATATAGAGTAAATAAGAAACTACCATTTGCGAGTCCCATTAGCTTTTACTCGATTGTTTAATATCCAAATTTTTAAAGGTTAATCTACAACTAGCACCGTCTCAAAAGTGCATTTTATAGAAGTCATGTACTTAGTTCACCAAAAATATTATGTTTATGTTACTCTCTATTATTTGACATCTAAAATGTCATTTTTAATTTTTCCTTTTTTGTAATTGGGTATTTTTATCTTTTGGTAGCTTTTGTATTGCTATCAAAATCATGTACATAACTACGACAACAAGACCACTTTAAAAATAAAAAGGTATAATATTAATTTATCTCGATCATAAAACCCCATATTTAACGGTATCTACTTATCCTTTTGTACAATATAAAATTGTATGTACATATATTAACTACTTACCGAACATTGTCTACAGTCGTTATCAAAAGGTCGCAGTGTAAACGCCCTTAGGAGATTCTAGTGTGTGACGTCACGCAGACACGACTGCGTTGCGAGTTGGCAACGACGCATGCGGTCGAATTGTCGAATCGTTGCCATTCACACACACAAACAGCGTAGATAGCACAATCTTTATTTACACACGTTAGCAACGAAAACATATATTACAAAAGTATGATGCACTGCATGATTAATTGCAATCGAATGAATTTAATCCTTCGAGGACTCAATGGGGTGATGTTTGGCCCGTTCGATCCCCATATCTTTTCAGGCACACCAAAAAGGTTTTACAGCAAACACAAAATGCCTACGGTAAGTTCTGTTTCACGGTGTCTCCAAAAATACATATCACACGCTTTCTTAAAATTTGTTTTTGGATACCAAATTTGATCTATGTTCTTTTATGCTTACATATAATCAAAGTCTGCATTTGTCAAGTCATTGAATTTCATTTTCATTTTACATGTAGAAATTTATTTATTTACTTGACATTGGCAGAATTGTGCAAAATGCGCAGATAAGCCATTAATAAAAGAAGAAGTAAATAAGGATCCGCAATATTTGTCAGGCAAGCTAGTTTCAACTAATCTCAAATCATATTTGAGTCAACAAATTTTATAAAAAATATTTAAACGCGCCGCGTATGCAAAAAATGCAGTATGGACAGTATTTTGTATTTGTGGTCCAACACATGCTCAAAGTGTTGAACGCACTTTGTGATTTTCTTAGAACGAACCACATGATCTCACTTATCTTATTACAACCAAATTTTATCATATTCCGGATTGCATGGGTCCCCAACGCGGAGATGTGTAAGCAAAAATTTTAATATGCATATCCACAATCTCACTCAAATTATACGTCAAAAGCATCAGGAAAGAAGTCTGATACATCCGTTAAACACACGCAACGCCGCGGTAGGTAAGTGGGGATCTTCAAATAAGTCGTTAGGGCCTCTGCAAACCAGACGTAAAATACGTGGAGCATACGGAAGTATGTCTTGTTAGTACGAGTCGGTTGAATGTTGTATTATATTTGATCATTTTTCCATTCACAACGCTATATTGATTCTTATATAGAAAAAAAAAACTGTAAATATGAACCAGTCCCAGGTGGTTCGGGAATTTAAAAACCTTTTCGAGATCTCTTTTTTTTTGGTTACACCGGGGAGTACACTTTATGTCTCAAATAAGGACTCTCCAAGCATTAGGACTTGTCCCGTGGGACGAGGCCATACCGTGGCTGACCTACCTGATAAAACCTGCTGTGAATAACCTTTGGGGATCTGAAATACTGCATCGGACTCAACTCGAGACTCGAGACCTAACGGAACTCATGAATTTCTTAAGTACTTGTTATTAGTTTATTTGTCAGTAAGAACCGGTAAACATATGTTTGCATACGGTACGGTACGCATATGCACCGTGGAAGGGGAGCGCGGGCGGCCTCTACGGGTTCATTGACCAACGTCAATAAAACAATGGTTCACCAATGAAAGGGAGCCACAGAAATCATTTACCAGTGTAACTGAGATATTGGAGATGATAATTAATATTTATTCATTTCAATCTTCATTATTCTTTTCATCGACCACAATTATTTTCATCCATTCAACAAACACAAAAGACACTTACCTTTATCCTCAGTGACTGGATGCCTGCCCTCCAGTATCGCGTCCCTGGCCTGCACGTACAGCAGGTTCAATTGCACCGGGTCCCTCTCGTCCACATTACGGTCGGAGAAGAACAGTCGTCGCTTCAACAAGACTGTACTCTTCGGGTCCACGCACAACTCACGTAGAGTCTTGTGCTGATCCAACCAGTCCACTGCGATATAACACACCATAAAATGATGAGATATACGAGTAAATTCCCAGTAAAATTTGTGCCAACCCTAACAGTGAAATTTCAAAGCTCAACAAAATAAATATCCATGATTTTCGAGCCGTAAATGGCCATAGCTAACCAGACAGACATTTGATACTGATATTTACATATTAAATAAAAACAAATACACCTACAGGGTAAATATGGAACAGTGATGATCTACAAATTTAAGCATACGCATAGGATAATTATAATGTACAATTATACCAGAAGTTTGTTTCCTCCATAGACTTGGAACGGAGGTTGGACAGTTTTGTAAACTGAAGAAATTACCATAAGCTGTTCTGTTGGCTGATCACAATAGATCTTTTAGGTAGCTACCTATAGATCTTTTAGGTAGCTACAAAATATGGAATACAAATAAAATAATATTGAAAGACAAGCAAATTTAATTTTTCGGATCAAATCTCAAATATAACCATGCTTCTATTAACCATGATCGTCGGTCTTAAGTTTCTTGCTGAGCTGCTGCAGCTTAGCGTCTCTCTCGCGCTGTTGAGCGACGCGCCTCGTCAGAGTCCCTGTCCCGGGAGCTATCTTATTTTCATCCTGGTCTTCCTCGCCGGTATGACACTGGGAATAAGACGAATTATTGTAATGGTGGAATAACAATAACTTGCCCTGCCAGTGATGAGCAGTGCTCTTTCTGTGTAAAGATGGAAAATAGGTAAGAGGAACTGTATAGTACCTACCACTTAGGCCCAGAAGGCATTGAGATGGATATTGAATGAATTTTAAATAAACTGTAATAAATAAAAAAATAAGGTTCCATAAAATTAATGAATACTATCTTCTTAATGAAAACAAACTACCTACAGACAACAACGACAGCTTTAAAATCATTCATATTTTTTGAGTGCCTGATTAATCAAAAATATTTTTAGACTACGTAAGTGATTTCGTCATTTTATTATCTTTTATTTGCACTCTTAAAAATTATTCACATCACTCACCAATCCGTATTCATCGTAGTTGGTGATGCCGAGTCTACCGCAGATGCCCACCATCAGCTGCTCGACGGTCTTCGACTCGTCCACAGGCATAGTTTTCACAGAACCTGGTGATTGAGGTTTCATTTAACCTAGATTATCTCATTGGTATATCAATCCATGTAGGTACTACTTTTCCTTTTTGATGCACAATTTCCGTGTCTCTCTATAACTCTAGCCAAACTAATATTTATTTATCTAATATTTATTTATTTATTGAGAAAACCAACAGCGTATACGCGTACGTATATTTTAACAAAAACTTTTAATTAATTAATTTAACAAAACTGATAAAATTTACATACTATTATACAGTGCTAACCAAAGTGATCTACTGATTTAATTTACTCATCATTACCAACTCTATAACTAACCTCGTATTTAATATTAATTTTTCTAAAATATGTATGTGTTATATGTACGCACGATTCGCGACAGAATAACAGTGTGACAATGTAACAATGGTGTATTGCGGGTACGATCTTTGGGAGTACGAAAGATCAATCTTGACAGTAAGTACGGACAATCGACTCTACTATTAATTATGTCATACAGAAAATCCATATCCAAGACAACACGCCGCCACGCGCCACTCCAAAGATAGCAAATTATATTCGGTCTTCGATAAATTTTATTTTAAATAAAAAATCGTATATTATTGCGCATACAACGCTATGCAATAATCTAATGAAATACACTAACACGATACAAAATGGAAACAAAGCATCCAGTATGTTGTGTCTTGTTTGACATAAGATACTGGATGTTTTATGTCCATGTGTCTTGTTTTATACTATTCTCAGTGGAGCACATTCTCACCGTCTAACATGCGCACTCTGAGGTTCCTGAGTCGGGAGAGATAATGCAGCTGATCCCCGTCGCGCAGCATGTAGTAGTCGAGCTGTCTGTGCCTCTCCAGCCAGATACCACTCTTCTCATCATCCGCCGAGGTCAGGAATAGGCCGTAATCTAAGTTAAATATGATACAAAGATGAAGAAACAATGTATTACATGACGACTTCCGAAGCCGAATCGTTTCCACACCGGGTCGAGGTGAGGTAACGCGGCTTCAATGAAGAAAATGTGCTTTTGTATAATTTCTCTGGTCTGGATGTTGTGGCACAGTTACCTCATAATACGAGGGCTTTAGCTACACTCATCTTGGAATCTGAACAATCTGCAACCATTAGTGCATGCAGGGTCAAGTGTGAGTAAGTAATCCTATTAATATTAGAGGTATAAATGTGAAAGTTTCTTTGGATATTTGTCCGTCAATCACGCCGAAACTACTGAACAAATTGTGATAAAATTGGGTATACAGATAGAGTATTAGCTAACTTAGATAATAGTATACATTTTATCCCACTGAACATTTCCCTGGAGACCACGCGGGCCAAGCCGCTAGCGAAAGCTAGTTTTTTAATAAGTTCCCCTGTAGTTTATTTTACAGGTAGACATTATTTTTATTATTTGCGCGACAGTTTGTGTTGTGCCGTATTAAAGAGAAAATACCCAGGATTAATAATGATTAATCTGTAACGTTCCTCTGAGTCTCACACTCACAGCTATAGTCCAGAGAAGTAATTACTTGAGACAATGTCATAACTTTAGTCATATATAAAAACGAATTTGAATGAAGTACGTAAGAACTCTCAAAAGTTAGAATAGGTATTATTTGAACACTATTATTATTAGCTATTGACAATCCTTAATTCATTAATATTCTCGTCTATTGGTTAAAAATATTTGCTGAAGTTATGACATTTTCTCTTGTAGGAATTTACTTCTCTCAACAATATACTTATACAATTGTCAAACTCTATAGACAGAAAAAGCACATTTATTAATGATCGAACTACCGCTGCAACCATTTACGTTAAAAATTCTTTTGTCTTCTTTTTTTTAAAAAAACCCCAAATTGTACACTACACCTACAGCCATTACAAAATCAGTATACATATAACCCGACTAGGAATCGAACCTGGGAATTCAAAGATGGCGACACATGTGAGAATTTTGGCCACGGAATTCGTTTGAAATGTAAGAATTTCTCTTTATATTTCTTCTTGTTACTCTTTACCTTTTCCATCGTGGGCGGTGAGGACCTTCTCCCGGACGATAGCTTGAGCTTCATCCACTCGCATGGTGGACTCGAACATGACCGTACGAGTCACTGCACCGTCGTCCAACACGACCTTTAGCGAGAGTGGCGCCATCTTGACAACTAGGGATAAATAATATTTAAAAATTACTTTTGGTGATATTGTAAAAATGAGCAGATATTTGCTAATGCCGGTTAAAGGATAGGTGACGAAAATTATCTACCTCGAGCTAGATGGCTTCGGACGGCTCTTTAAACGTTTGTTCCAGAATGCATCTACTGTCGTTAACACCCACCAATCCGCAACGAACCCACGTCATGGGCCATTCTCCCTATTCTATTCGCTTCCATCCATCGGGGAGGCTTGTGTTGTGTCCCAGCAGTGGAAATATTAATAGGCTGACGATGTTGTTTATTCAATAAACAGTTTCCGGTAAAATTTACCTCCTCACGTATATTTGTTAACAATGTTAATCGGAGTGTTATTAATAATACCGGATATTTGTACGCCACCGATGACTCAATACACAATTCTAATTTAAACATTTGTATCATTCTGTGGTGACGACTCCATGACTCTTAAACATAACAATAAATTTATAATTCTTTTTTAAATGTTGGCGCACTACTACATCCTTCGGACAAGTGTACTTTAACACAAGTCTTATCGCTTTTAGCGATAAGACCGCCTTTGCCCACTAGAATTAAGCTTTCATTTGTGTGTGAGCAATAAAGAGTTCATCTATTTATCTATCTAACGGACTTATATGGCGGACTCCGCCAATAAATCGCCTTCAAAAGCTAGGTATATTACATATCCCATTGGATGCCATAACTCTAACAATGCAAATAATCACGTTGTCGTCCACGAAACGCGAAAACTAACCGCCACCCCCCCAAAATCTAAATTATAATAGTACGTCTATGAAGCTTGCCCACGCAGCCAAAGGCTGAAGTCATAATCATATCAAACGCCGGCAGTGATCCTCCGTGTTCCTATCCATTCAGAATGTATTTACGTGGAAGAACTACCCTACCGGACTAGACACTACCGGAGTTTTTACATATAAAAGCTTCTTGATGATATCCTTACGAGATCTCATATCAAACATGTGCACTAAGGTGAACAGCTACTAGAAGAAATAAAGTTTCATCCCCTATTTTGTCCATTTAGATGTGGAATTTATCAAAATTCTTTCTTAGGGTGCATCCCCTACCTTTCTTGTACCCCATCATAGTACATTTATTATGCAGTCTCGGTTAAAAATCGGTTTAAAATTGACAAAGTTTCATACAAACTTTCATCCCCTATTTTATCCACTTGAAGGTAGAATTGATTAAAATGCATTCTTAGGGGATGCCTACGTCATAACATCTAACCGCAAGCCAAATCGCAGCCCGATCTGTCCAGTGATTTGATCTGTGCGTTGATAGATCACTATGTCAGTCAGTCACCTTTGAGTTATATGTATTTAAATAATATGTTTACAATCCCAAATAAAGCTCTATACATTACTTTGAATAAATGATACGTATATCTACGTTAATACCAAATCATATTATATGTTAAAGTTTATCACAATATACTCGAATATCACACAAATTGCCTCAAACAAGAATCGATCGGAGCACCGCAACCGTCTTTTATTAAGTCTGTTGCAGCATTTATTTCCGTTCTCTTCACTCACGTTCACTCGTCCAGTGTAAAACTTATACACATACTATGGACCTTTATTATTTACTACATCATAAAACTACCTACGTATTTCCGATCTCGAGTCGTTGACTTCAATAAAGTATCATCGTTTTATCTGTTTAATTAGCATAAAGTCAACGTTAGTTTTTACTGTAACTAGTTAAATATAGAGAAACATTGAGTCTTAAAAGTGATAATAATTTAAAATAAGTTAGATATACACAGAAATTTACTCATACAACAAAAAGATAAATGACACTCACAATACAGATATTGTTTCCTACACAAAAATCAACAGCAATTTCACTAAACACAACACTTAGTTCCACAAACTGTGATAATTACGAAATTTGGAAAGAATACACTCACTAAGAAAGTAACTTGACAAATTAACAAGATCGATAACCGATCTCTTGCTATGCACTTCGTAAACTAAACTCAGATATTATATGGAAGAATGTGTCAGCGTGATTCACTGGTATGACAACACGCCTTATGATCCGACCGGGCTTGACCTTGATTTGAACCTTACAAGAATCACAGCTGATCTTGACTTACTAATCGACATAAAACTATCATCGGCTATTACTAATCCGTAACGAAGCTTACCTTTACCCGATTACGGTTAAGCAAAAACGATATGTTTTAATCTGCATGTTTGTGGGTCACGTTTATCATGTTTCCTATTAGTTTCTAAACTTATACTACTCATATAAAATACGATTGATTGTTCTGTTTATAGTCTCTGTGACGTCTACTTGTATATTCACTCCATATATAGGCATGTGTGAAGCAAGAGGGGGGCCGGGTGAGCCTTGTCCACATCAGATCTATTCTAATAAGATCTTAAAAGCGCTTCCCTAGAAAATGTTATTTATATCAACGACTTGCCTCCGAAACTCAAAAATCTGGGATTGCTTTACGCCGATGATTTGAAGATATATGCACAGATAAACACAGTCGAAGATTGCGAAAGCCTTCAGTCAGATATCGACACCCTGTTGGTTTGGTGCCGTGAAAACAGTATGAGCCTTAATGTAAAGAAATGCTCGACCATAACATTCACACGCAAGAAAAACCCATTGCTATTCCAATATCATGTAAATAGTATACCGCTTGAAAGAAGACAGGTCGTTAGAGATCTTGGTATAATGTTTGACAACAGGCTGAGCTTCACCACTCATTATGATATGGTCACCACTAAGTGTAGACAATTGCTAGGATTTATTTATCGTATGTCCCGTGATTTTAAATCTCCAGAGAGTGTGCTTCTACTATACCGCTCTCTGATTCTTAGTCGGATTGAATATGCTTCCGTGATTTGGTCACCTTATTATCAAAACCACATCGATAGGTTGGAATCAATACAGAGGCGAACTCTCAAAATGTTGACCATAAAACAAGGCCTCAAGCGTGAGCTCTGTTCCTATAGCGAACGTTTGCGTTTCTTTGGTTTGCTGAGTCTTTATGATCGCCGAAAAATGCACGGTATTCTATTCTTATATAAAATATTGAACGGGATGATATCTTCATCTTTGTTATCGGAAATTCACTTGAGAGCGCCTTCTAGATTGCCTAGGCTGCTGCGCCCATTTAGTGTGCCACTCGATGCCAACAATTTGTCATTTAACAACCCAATACATAGAATATGCCGTGACTTTAATGAACTTCATAAAAATAATGATAATTTGGCAATACCTGACATCTACAGTTCGTCTTTAAACGTTTTTAGGAATGGAATATGTAAATTGAAAATGGGATAGATATTGTATTGTATTTTATTGTTTAATTTATTGATTTTAATTATAATTATACATATTCATTATGAGATTAGGAAAGCTAATAATTTTACTTATTTATTTTTTAATTATGCATGAATTTTGAACCCACTCTAAATTATGTTTGCCTTGATTTTGTCTCATGATGTTGTGTACACATGTCATTGGAAGTGCAACTCGACATGCTGCATTGTTACGTGATGACTTATTTATTGATGTAATTGTATTTCTGTTTGTGTACCGAATAAATAAAAAAAAAAAAAAAAAAAAAAAAATATCTCTGGTTACGCCCATGTCTATAGGACATAAAGTTCTAGTATCAATTTTTAATACCATATTGGTTATCAAGATGAAAAGATAAGGCCTATATATAATAAAAATATTTATATTGTTAGCTGATTTCCCCTGGCTTTGTTTGCTTGCATCCAATGATTGCAAATAACCACTTAAAGTCCCCCCTTCGTATGTTATCTTTTTTAAAGCTTGCTTTATCAAAGTTCGCTTGATGACATTAAATCCGCCTTTGTACGTTTGTAATAGTAAAAAATAAAATTAAACAAAGCGAAGAACATTGAAAATGATATAGATTTGCTCAAATTCCAACACGAATTGAAAAGTTAATTTTCTTCATTGACCATACTGGGAATCGAACGTAGGAAAACAGAGGTAGCGGCACCTTAAAACCGACGTGCGAACTACTCGGAGGTCGTCAACTACGAAAGTCTGATACGGTGACGTCTTGACGCTGGAATCTTGGCTTGGACGCGGCCGTCGACACTCAGATCCATTATGCCCACTATCGGTATTACTCCATATACATATACATAAAAGATATCAGGCTGTCTTTATTTATATAAAAGTCAATACTCGGAGTGTAACGGGACAGTAGTTTAATGACATTGGTTGTGAATTCTGATATTCAATCTCACTAGTAAGCAGGTATTTATTTATCCGCTAAGATAAAAAAATGTGAAATACTCTGCCCTATTGTTATAAAATAATTACAATACCACAATAATAATATGCTTAATATATAAAAATTTGTACACATAATAATTTGTACATCTGTAAGCATTATGTCGTAATACAAATCTGGGTTACCTCAAAGCACTTTACTAGGCCCCCCACTTCTCTGAATTGGAAAGAATCGAAAATATAAAAACATGCTACTGCTTACGTGGGCGTTCATTTAATAAATCAACTTGTAACAAGAGAATAATGTGAGCGTCGATGGCTGCAATATCGTAACAGTCCGAGTGTACGTAGACATGATTTGCTATATTTCAATAAAAACAGCCTCGTATTCGACGTCGAACACAGCGCTGTTACAGAATATTTTCAATAAAATAAAAACTTTATTACCATTTGTTGCAGGGTTTTTTTTAATCAAACCTCTATGTTGTAATTACTGAATAAAACTGCAGGTTCACGTGATAAATCTATACTAATATTATAAAGCTGAAGAGTTTGTTTGTTTGAACGCGCTAATCTCAGGAACTACTGAAAAAATAATTCGAATTGAAAAATTATTTTTGTGTTGAATAGACTATTTATCGAGAAAGGCTTTAGGCTATATAACATCACGCTGCAACTATTAGGAGCGAAGAAATAATGGAAAACGCGGACGAAGTCGCTGGCGGCCACTAGTTATCAATAAAAACTCACTTTTAAGTCTGATACTAATTGTAAGTAATATGCGATATTGTAGTTGTCCATTATGGAATGAATAATCTGCTAATCTCGTTACGAGTGATATTTCCTTCAACCAAAGGATGCATAAATATTGCACCAAATATTTTTTTTACAGTATTCCGCCGTATTACGTATATTATCTGCGGTAGAATCTATAAATTCACTGGTGTTTATAAAATTTACTCTGATATTTATAATTAAGTACGTACTTACCCAATTAAAGCTGATAAATCCAAAGTTATTACACTTCGATCGCTTATGTTAAATTAAACGAGTGTGTCTCAATGGAATTTGTCACAATATGAGCATTATCCTGTTTGAAAATAAACATTGCTTGTTGCTGGCGTTTAACAAGGATAGTTAATATATTTATGAGGAAAATTGGGTATTTAATCGGTTGTGTTACATATTTAAAGATCCCCTTTATGTGATGGTAGAATTTTAAATAATTAGATAGGGCAAATGACCGGTTTTGACCATTGCCCACTTTTCGGCTATTTAGCACTTCAAGGGGTTCTATAACTAACGCATAGATAAGTAAATATATAACTTTCTGTGAACGGTTTAAAAAATGTATACTAATTGATCTAATAAAACCATACCTATGTTTATTAAAAGTTTATAATAAACTTTAAACAAATGGAATTTTATAAAGTTTGAATATAATTTTATGACAATAGTGTACGCCTACGGACGAATCTATGAAACACCGGATAGAAAATGTAATAAGGGTTAAGGATATGGTTAACGTTCACTGCAAATTTGAATGAAGAGCCGTCAAGCGTCTCACACAGTTTGCAATGTCGTATACCCATAATCAGTTCTGATGCATACTAAAATAACAAATAAAAAACGTCAGTAGACTTTTAGACTGATTTAATTATCACGCTGACCGTCGGTGCTGGTAGACTAATATGTATGGGCTCTATAGAAGCGTTCTATAGATACGCCGACCGCACAGCGCTGACGAGCGTCGGCGCTGAGTCGTGCGCGGCCGTACGCGTCGAGCGTCGGCGCTGACCCCTATATTATTATATAAAGTACTCTTTAGCGCTGACTATCGCACGCGCGGCTCCACCTTCAACTAGCGTTCCAGTGTCGAGCCGAGCGGGCGCCGTCAGTCATATGATATGGCGATGAACACAGGAGTGTGTGAATGCATCCGATTCACTCTACAAAAATAAAGATGCCAAAAAGAAGTCCTACTGCACACGTGGTAACTTATCACTAAATCAAAATTTCTTGTTGACATGGGAAAGTAATAGGGATGATGACTAATTTTTGTTTGTTTGTCCGTCAGATAGAGTGTTAAAAAATATTAAACACGTATTTTTTATTTTTTTTCGTAATCATAAAATTACGGCGTTATATTGAGTTGAAATTTCCCATGACGTCACGTCAGAGTACGTTTTCTACTCAACTGTGACGTAGCAAGCCCCCACTCCTCAACTTTAATGCCTGTTATCTAAGCTATTTCTTGTTAAATTGAAGTAAAAAAAAATACGTATCTAATATTTTTCTATTATCAAACTGACGGACTAAATAGAATTGCATTTTTTTTACCCAGTCATCATCCCTATTAAAGGACTCGATATCGTCGTCACTTTTAACTCTATTTCAAACAGTGTCAACTGGTTGAACAATGTCACGAATGCACCCACTAGCAGTCTTTGAGCAAAAGTGGATGTGCATGCCGTGTTCTTCCTTTTCTGTGTCGCAAAACAATTGGAACACTCACCGGATTGGCCATGTCTGTACTTCGCAGCTATCAGCACGGCGCTGAAACGAGTATGCGCCATAGGTATGCGCTGACAGGTAGCGCTAATAGCTACGCCCTTAGTCGTCAGCGCAGAAGGTCCGCATTACACTCAATCGATTTGCTTGATCGCGAGAGTAGTTTGTTAAGTAGGTTATTTAATTAAGCACACTAAATTGACGTACCTACCTCACCTTGTCGATCGTTAAGGTCATTTTTGGTATTTGCGTCACCATTTTGACTACATCAAACAAAGTACAAGTAATAGAAGGTAGTATAAATATTACATTATAAAAATGTAAATTAAAACAATAGTTTACAAGAATAAATAGCTTTATTTTCTTTATACATAAAATATATTTAGTCTCAGCTATATTTTTAATTTGATCTATATTCTGATGCGTTGCGTGTAGTGTACATTAATCGAGAAAACAAGACAAAACCATGACAAAGAGAAGGAAACTTATTATGAATATATGTCTGTTAATTAATTAAAAAATCTATAAAATCAAAAACAGTCAAACTGTGATTGTAAACTCATTAATTATTATTGTCAGAATATAAGAAGCTATTGACATGCAAGCATTGAAATCTATCTATCTCATCATCTAAAGCGGTCTCTATACGATCACGCATGCATGTGTTTACGTAATATGCTGCATGATGCACCATCATGCAAGTACCTAATATTATAAAAAAAGGATTTTTAAATAAAAAGACGAACAATCTCTCGTCACTACTAATTAGTGTATTTTAGGACTGTTGGATGACATGCAGATCTGAAGACGATCATGCGTGCATGTCAGTCGTAGATTGCATAGCAAAAACTAGAGAGAGTTGTCAATCAACTGTCAGCACGTAGGTTTCATGTCATTAGTGTCAATTACGTTCGTATTTGTATGCCGCATGATCTTCTAGAGACCGCTCAAGGTTCATAGGCCATCTATGGCAAATAGTTTTGATATAATATAGGTATTTAATTTACTTAGCTATAGTAACTTACCCTTAATTCAGTAAATAATAATCTGCCTCATTATGTACTTTATTTCCTTGCAACTAATAAAAATATAATTTTAGGCAGCCTAATCAACTCAACTATTTATACTTATATAATAAATATTACCAAAATTTCATTAAAATACACTTGTATGTATTTTGTTTTTGTGTGTACAATATATAATATTCTATCTATCTATATATTTTGCGGCTAAAGGTAGCCTGAACACAAAGTTAGAAGTCGATGGTAATTTAGTTGGCAAAAACTTAAAAGCTGGAATTATATTAAGTCTACGCCGCGTGTGGTTCATTACATGGTTTCATTCATTTGCCCGATACGCGAGACGAGGCTAAATATATTCAACCCCTTACTACATTTATAAAATCAACCTTTAGTTATCATCAAATTATTGTAGTAGCTCGGTGGCGTAGTGGATAAGCGCCGCAGCCCGCGATCGTTGTCGTTAAGCAACTTTCGCAAGGGTCGGTCACGGGATGGGTGACCAAAAAATTATTATCTTGAGCTACTCCGTGCTTCGGAAGGCACGTTAAGCTGTTGGTCCCGGCTGCATTTGCAGTCGTTAATACCCTCCAATCCACATTGGGCCAGCGTGGAGGATCATGGCCTATCCTCCTTAACCATCCATAAGGAAGGCCTGAGCCCCTGCAGTGGGGACGTAAAAGGGCTGATGATGATGATGATCATGAAGTTATCATCACATCAAACTGAGTTTTCAATTATGTAAGCAACTAAGATGGCAAGAGAAATCTTGTTACACTACAGTATAAAGAAGTACCTTTATTTCTTATATGACACGAAACAACAAAATTACACTAAAATAAACCCAAATAAAAGTTGAAATTCCCTTACATTATTATATTAAAAGAGAAATGGCATTAATGGATAGATTATCTAAGTTTAGCCGGCTCATCTTATGTTCACCTAACTTTAGCCGTAATATTTTCAATGTTTTTGTAGGAATTAAACTACCTATGCGTTTTAGGCCAAGAGGAAACTTGCACTGAAAACTTTTTCTTATTCTTAAAAAATATATTAAAAAAAAAAAACTTGAAATTCTTTTAGTAATCGTATAGGATGTATAAAATTGTATCATATGTCGCCGTAACGTTATGCAACTTCAGTCTATAATGCTACTAGAATAATTATAATCTAACCTAACCTAAACCTAGATAGTTTTTAATCTAAGGAGACAGATTATATAGGAGACAGAAAATTTACGGTGACATACAATAAACAAACTTGTAAACAAATACGAAGCTATCCCGCCCCACCACGTTTCACACCACGTTATCCACGAAACGCGGGACGGAACTAATGTGATCAAAACTTTACTAAATATATAAAACGGATCCGATAGGCTACAGA
This sequence comes from Diatraea saccharalis, assembly GCA_918026875.4. Classification (NCBI taxonomy): domain Eukaryota; kingdom Metazoa; phylum Arthropoda; class Insecta; order Lepidoptera; family Crambidae; genus Diatraea; species Diatraea saccharalis. The sequence continues at coordinate 25,294,017 of OU893339.1, read as the reverse complement.
AAGGCTTATCAGGCTAGATATAACTGCAGCTTTAGTATTTAAATTTATATTATATAAGTAGACATATAGACGAATCAAAAGCTTGAGAATAACAAATAAAAAGAAACAAATAAAGAATATTTAGTTTATTAGAATAAATAAAACTTAAATAACAACAAAAAGAAACAAAAAATCCGCCGTAAAAAAAGAGAATAAACCACTCGGTTTAGTAAATTTAGTTTCGGTAATCAATCATTATATAATGTTACCAAAATAAAATTTTCGTTATAACATAAATTATTACTATCTTAAAAATCATGTATACCAATTATTAAATATTTTTATATACTCACACAATTACACATAAATGTATATGTGTTTTTCATATTTTTAGATGCAAACTGTTGAAATTTATCATAATATTTAATTCAGACTTAGAGTCTCAACTTGACATAAGAACGCTTGGACTTGAGATGATCCAGCAACTGGATAGGTGATTACTTCTAAACTCATTATCTTGTTTTTTTTTCTATCTCTGTTTATAATGTATTGATCTGGTAATGACATGGTTTTTGTAAATGTCATTACTCCTATTAGAGCTGGTGAGTTTCTTGCTCGTTCTTCTTATCAGCCAAAAGACGTCCTGAACGAGTGGTAGGGAAAAAAATGTTGGACGATTCTAAAGTACTTTTAAGAAGTCTATTTGAATAAAGATTATTTTGACTTTGACATACTGCGACAGGTTCCAATAGTAACTGTGATGGATTTATTATTTTATATTTAACTTTATAAATAATCAATTTTAAATAAGGATTTCGTAATTTTCAAATGTTAAAACTTAAGAGTCTGCAGTGGATTAGACGTGCCTAAAAATATGAAAGACTATATTATAGGTATAGATTCACATGTTCAATAATTGTTATATCAAGATTACTTAATACATTTCTACGCTTATTAAATGTTACATTTAGAATAAAACTATTCGTTCGTACAATACTTATATATATATAATTAGTCACAGATAATGTTTGTTTAAAAATTTTACAGTTTCTAGTTTGCTCTATAAAAGAAAAAAAAACAGTTTCGAATGTTAATAATGACGATCTGTATAAGGCATTAAGATTTAAAATCAAATGGAGATATTTCAAGTTTTTGGTTTACTGATGTATTCACGAAATGTATGCATGAAATATATAAAAGTACATTATTTATTTAATAAACAATTACCGATTTAAACATGCTTAAAGAAAAAAATATAAATGATAATTTAAAAAGTAATCAATCACCTTTTGTTGATTTGCATCACATTCATACAGGTAAAGCGCTTAAAAATAACTTACAAAATTAAAAAAACATCAATTTTTATATTATATATATAAATATTGATAGTAAATATTGAAACAAAAGAGTAAAGCCATAATGAAATATATAATAATATTCTATCAGCTAATTTTAATCACAATATGTATTGCTATAGCTTATGTGAATTCTCCAACACGAATCTTTATTCGATTTAAAATTAATAAAGGCCACATCTGAATTGGTTCAGGTCATGGATGATAATTTAGTTGCTCAATAGGTAATGATCGAGACAGATCTATTAATATCTTAGATAATTTGTCCTTGTATGGATATGCCCGGATTTTGAAATATATTCAAATAGGTACAATAGTTATAAAAAAATATTTTTCATCATTCAAAATCAAACAAGCTTCCACTATTGCTATTGCACGTGATAGACTTCTAAACTATTTTGTAACCTCCATAACAGGTGTCGTATCTATATTAACATGTACGTTTGATGTTAAGGATTCGAAACATCCTTATTTTATTTTTTAAATTAAAAATAATAAATTCGTGTTGAAGGGAATCGTCGTTAATTCTCTACGTTGGGATACTTATATTAACATGGTTTATGTTTCAATATATTTAGTAGTTAGGCTATATATATAACACCGTACAAGTTTAATATTATAAAGCACTATAGAATGGCACTTTCATTCTCAAATCACATTCACTTTTATATTATGAATTTATAATAAAAAAAAATATACGGTATTTGTGTAAAAAACTAATACTTGTACTAATTTTTGTACGTTTATCTAAGGTACGTACTTTAACAAAAAATCTGCCAATTGAAATTCGTTACTTGAGATTTGTACTAATACCGTCATCTATAATAATTTTTATACATTAAATAAAATATTCACATAACTAATCCGTGACATAAGTCAGCAATGTTTCTTTTCAAACGCTAAACGTCTACAAAAATGAGTAACTGGTATTGTAACATATTTAGATAAAGGCTTAAAATCTTCCGAAAACATTTTCGTTGTTCAAAACATAAGTAATAAATATATATCAGTACCAGAGGTCGGAATTAGGTAGAGTTATTTATGTACTTGCATCGAAATGTTGATATTAATGTGGACCTTCCCGGGATTTCTTTATTTCTTCTTTCTTTATTTCTTTCTTTCATTGATGTAAGTTTGGCAACTTTGTGCGTGCAGTAGTTTAAATTGTGTAAAAGTAAATAACTTTTTATTTAAAAAATCACGAGATTTTTTGCTCTTTAAAATTAATCTCGGGATTTGAGGCATATCCACTTTATTCTTTTATTCTTTCGCTGTATGAAATCAGTGTAAGTACATGAATAACTCTACCTAATTCCGACCACTGATCAGTACACACGATAAATAAAATTAGTACTACATATATTCTTTAGTAATAGAAAATGTACAACTTATAAAGAAAGTTAAGATTTTCGATGTAAATTCATTTTATTGTGATATTAAAGAATAAACTACGTGATACTACAGAGGTATATAAATTACCAATAATATACGTTATCGGAAGCACTTTCACTATTATTTTTAAATATTTGCTTACACTATATAAGAACATAAGTATTATTAAAATTATAATATGCGTGGAAGGCTAAATTACAAAGTGCAGAAAATGTCGACCAATCAGAATATTTGAAGTGTCACGCCATCGGGCGAACACCAATAACCACGCGCCTGACCCGTTACCGCTGAATATCAGTGAGATGGAAACCTAATGGGTTGTATTTTTCACCTTACGATTATTTCAATAAGAGTCATTATACATTTTAAACGTACGGTCGGTCATCATAGGTAGGGCGTTTCTGCACAAACGAAGAATAACCACGCGCCATACTAGTCGAAATTTATTGTATTTCAAGTCAAGGCAAAGGGGTTTAGCCATACTGCCAAACATGAGTATACTCTTTATCCGCGCTAAATGAATATGGGCGAGTAGAGCGAAACAGATGTTTACTGTGTTCGCTCTCTTACTAGTAACGTATCAACGGTTGGCTGTTTACTCAAGGTTTGTGTTGGAAACGCACAATCCTTGAGTAAAAAAATGAAGGTAAAGAAAGTCAGGAGCGACATATTTAATTATTAAAAAAAAACGGTAAATGTAGAGCATATAGGCGTGAAGGAGCATGTAACTATTTCATTATCCAAATCTATAAATTACAAATCTCCTACGCGTTTAGCTGCATTTAAGGATGAAATTAAAATACGAGTTTAGCATTTTGCTACTCTTACACTTTCCAATATTCTTTAAGCTGGAACTAAATAGAACGCTATTTTACTCGTTACCTGCCACAACTACACAACTACAATGTGGCAAGTCGCCACGGGCCCCTAGGGTATCCAACATTTATTATTGCACGTTAGATGAAAACAAAAATTGTTTTATCTTTATTTATGTGAGCATACACAAGTGAAAAAATGTGTATTTTTTTCAACATGGGTTGCCAGTGATTACTGATTATCTTGTGTGAATATGTTTATATGGGGCCCCTCCGTTGGGACGTGGCCCGCTCAGACCTGGTACCAGGGCGAGCGCCGCACCCAGCGCAGCCGGTAGCCGCCGCGCTCCGTGCGGATCTTGATGGAGGCGCCCTCCGCCGCCTTCACGGTCTCCTTCACCTGCACAGTACCGTGGTTACACATTACCCTTGTAGAGTAGCTCGGTGGCGTAGTGGATAAGCGCCGCGGCCCGCGATCGTTGTCGTTAAGCAACTTTCGCAAGGGTCGGTCACGGGATGGGTGACCAAAAAAAAATATTATCTCGAGCTACTCCGTGCTTCGGAAGGCACGTTAAGCCGTCGGTCCCGGCTGCATTTGCAGGACGTTAATACGCTCCAATCCGCATTGGGCCAGCGTGGAGGGTAATGGCCCTTCCTCCTTAACCATCCATAAGGCCTGAGCCCCTGCAGTGGGGACGTAAAAGGGCCGGTGATGATGATGACATTACCCTTGAGTTACACCTGCGCCCCGGCAGTGGGCACAATCACATGTCGTCATGTGAGCGCCGCAGAATCTTCGAGAGGATAGACAAAACGCTATCTTACTCGCTCTAACACTTGGCAGTTCTGAGAGCCAGAGTAGCATAAGGCAGCAAAATGGGCGAGACTGGCTCGATTCACAGATATGTGTATATCAAATGAATATTTATGCGGGGACCAACGTGGACGGCACTGAGCGTCACGACGCTCGATCTCTACGTATATATCTCGCTCTCTTGACGTTCAAACTCTATTCATACACGCACGTACGTTTTTATCGCTTCTAATAGCACACATGTCTGGCCGTCAATTATCATGAAACACTCACACTTTGCATCAAGTTTTGGGCGTTGCCGACCAACATCTCCGTCGCTTCTTGGTCTTCTTCGCTACCTGACATTACAAAGTAATAAGAAATTAGATAAAATATACCCTTATAGTAAGATTATAAAAAAAAATTAGAACAAAAGAATTAGAAAAAGAATTAGAAATAACTTGGATTCATAAAAATCGATGTCGTGCGAAGAGTTCATATTATTATGATTTCAATAAATAATGTTTGTACAGTACAAATACACACGCAAACAAACATCAATGTTTATGTTCTAGTGCTGTGCCGGGTCGTTAAAAATATGTATCCGCAGATGAGGATCCGAAGACGGATATTTGGCGTCATGGATCCGCGGATACGGATACAGATCTTTATTTTCTTATTCTACCGGTGTCGACGGTCTCGCACCGTGAAACGATAGTTGAAGTGCGTCCGTCGCAACGACAGGCAGGACATGTTCCGACTTGCGTTGCGCGGATACTATTGCTACGGTTAGTTGATAAATATTTGCAATAAAATAGTCTTTTAGTAGTTTTTTAAGTTTACCTAGTCACATATATAGAAATAAATAATTAATATGTATATATATGTAATAAATATAGAATTAATATGATAAATGATCCACGAGAAAAGAAACGGATTCGGAAACGGATACCCGGAGACTGACATTACATAAAAATATACCATAGTTAAAAAACAAATACATAAGAAAAATGAAAGACAGGGTTTTAAAAGAGGTGCACATTTGCAGTGTTATTAATATACAAGGTTAAGCGTTGGAGTAAATTTATACTGAGACCACATTTAATATAAGTCAACATTCATATCATTAAACATAGATTTAACAAAGGTTAAGGTTAGTACGAAGTTCAACGTGAGTAATATTTACTCCTAGAAGGTATTAGATTTGCTTATGCTATGTATAAAATGAATAAAACTAAAATTGTAAATACACCCCCACGCAAAACTTTGTCCATTAATAGCACAGCTAAAGCTTGCATGTTACCTTTATAATCCGCCATGCCGACTGTTAGGGAAGCAAGAAGCCATATTAATGCGATTTAGCAATATAAACAATATAATATATACAAATAATGAAGTTTTATATTCTTAAAAACAACTCATTTAATTATACTAAGTCTACATCTTCAAATCATAAGAACAATTAAAACTACATAGATGTTAATTTAAATAATTACTTGTCACTAAGCCATAAATATAATGTATATAACAAAAAGCCTACATATAGTCATTACTTTCAATATTTTTTCTTAGAAATGTTTTTTCTCTGCATTAAGCTTATTATAAATTATAATATGACAATGACAACAATTTATATTTACCTTGAGCGCCCAACATGGTCGCTTTGACAGTTGACAATATCTTGAGTTGTGTCCCGATGGTGGGGATACGCTCGCACACTTGCAGGAGGTTCTGAATGCAAGAATATATAATTTTTTGTATCTCTAAACTATAGTTTTAGCTTATTATGTAAATAAAACACGAATAAGCACAGAATGAGAAGTTCAACGCTATAGTTGTAATCAGTAAAAATGAGGTCATATTATAGCAATAAAGTTAACAATTAAAAGATTTTTTTTTAAATATAATAATATTATAATTATAAAACATCATTTATTCTCTCAAACAGATTTCAAAATATAATAACATCCAAAAATCTAAGTAGAAGGGTACAATTTTGTAATCTACGTGAGAGACTGGTGTCTGTACTAATAGAACTGTATGACAGATAACCAGCCTCTCCAATCCTGAACCAAGTGGAAATTAAATGAGGTGCCAGTGATATATTACATTAAAGTAATTAAAAAAATTATGCAACGTTGTGGCATAATAGCATTTATAAATGAATAATTCAAAAAAAAAAAAAACAAATTGAAGACACTAAACACTAAATAAATAAATATTCGTTGCGTTCATTTGTTGAATGAAAAAAGTATTCACTAGCGCCAACAGATGGCGTTAGTGCATATACTCCTGCTGACAGAATGCCCCTCCCCCTGCAGAGCAAGCATAGTTCACTTATACGCCAATAGATGGCGTTAGTGCATATGTCACCGGAAAATAAAAATATCCGTAAGTTTATCAATTTACTAGGAAGTTTGTAAACTTTCGTAGGATTCTAAACGGGAGATAAATCGTATTATTTTACGTCTACATTTTCGTAAATTGATAAACTTACTGAACTCACTCGTAAAATAATAAGTAAGCAAGAACCAAACGCCACGCGCGATCTGATTGGTTGACTGTCTCATGTCACTTCTCTTTCCTCGCGGCCGCCATTGTTCGCCACGGAACATAAACAAACCGGTTTGCTCGTGCGTTTTGATTAGTTTGAAGTGTTAAACTGTGTTGAAACTGTGAAAAATAGCTTTATTTCGTTAAGTTTATATAGCAATACCCATAATGAGTGACCTACAAGCTGCGGACACCCAAAATGAAGGAGATAGTGTGGTAAATGCTGGAACATTTGTTGACGAAGTAAAATTTACCACAGAGCTACGAAAGTTTTATAGTGGGCATAACCAAAATAGTAAGAAGTCGGAATGGACAGAGGAAAAAATTCAAAATGTTATTAAAATGATAGAAAATTATAATAAAGCTAAACTTTTGGGAAGTCGGCCCACAGACAAAGAATACTATCACGCCAAAAAGTATGACATTATGACTTTTAGTGACGAAAAAGTATTGATATTAAAAAGGAAATCTCAGCAGGATCCAGTGATACAAGTAATTCCAAGCAGTAAATACTATCAAAAAATCCTTGATACACATGTTGCTACAGGTCACGGACGGCGTGACAAAATCTTTGACTTGTGACAATAAGTAGATAATTGGTAATAAGTACTTAAATAATTTTTACTTATTTTTACTATATGTTTTTTAAGCCTTGTTAAGACTAAGTTAAGAAAAATTACGACCGAGCTACTAATTACTGAATTAGGTATGTAACTACGACCGAGTAGGTATGTATGACACAGACGAAAAAGCTATGTTTTGAATATTTTTTTTGATAATAAAGCCTTTTCTACCAATTTATAGTTTGTCAAGTCTGATTGTACCGAAGTCTATGGACACAAGCATTCCCACTATGAACATTGACCAATTAGAGAGCAGTGTGTTATTTTACGTATTTCAAAGATGCGTATATTTAAATATCCTTCTGTGATTGGTCGAACCATATAGAATCTTACGAATAGATATCCGTTAGTTTATAAATTTACCGTGTGTTGTCGGTAATTGATAAATTTACGAAAATGTAGACGTAAAATAATACGATTTATCTCCCGTTTAGAATCCTACGAAAGTTTATAAACTTCCTAGTAAATTGATAAACTTACGGATCTTGTTATTTTCCGGTGACACATATACTCCTGCTCACAGAATGACCCCCCTGTAGAACGAAAACATAGACGTATCCACGTCAAAAACATTTGTGGTAGTGATGTAGTTTAAATGAACGTATATGTTAAGCAGAAGTTTGTGTGTATGTGTGCGTGCGTGTGTGTGCGTGCGCATGTGTGCGTGCGTGGTGTACTCTAATGTGAATTAAATTTCCTGACTGTACGCGTGCTTTTAAGAAAAATATCTAGTTAATATTTTAATCCGTACAATACAATGTATGTGTTTGCACTCACTGTTCTGATCCTCTTGTCGGTGCATTCCAGGGCTAGTTTCTTAGCGAGACGGGTCACTTCCTCGGATGCTTCAGCTATAGCCTTAGCTGTTGCGATCAGCTCACGCTTGCTACCTGTTGCGCAAATAACATTTACGTTTATATGATTATCATTGATATTCCTCATCAGTCTTTATTATATAAAGACGGTACCGATTCTATCTTTGTTTGTTTGTGGAGATGATGTTATCTAGTGATCAGATCAAGGAAATTCTTCTAAACATCATAAGCGAATAACATAGACATTGACGCGGGCGAAGAAGTTTGCACCGTCACTTTGATAATTGTATAATTAATCACATAATATAATAATACGTAGCATACATAGAATCAATAATCACGTGACTCGAGAACGGGTCTAAAGAGGGATGAAAACAAAATCACGATGCATCCCAAGGTAAAGACGTCTTTTTCATATTGATTGAGTCTAAACATGTGTATGATGAGTTGTAAAATAGATATTTTTATACATTTGATATACAAATAAAAGTAAAGTCAACATTTGATATACATTTATATGTATTATTTTTATACAGGGTAAACAACCACGCATGACTAGATAGTTAATATTAGCAATACCAGTCTGTTACACCGTGACCAAACTTAGTAGAAAAAACTTAATTTCGTCGTGTAGTAAGCTTTTAAAAGACGGTCGAATTTTCTCACTCTTCTTTAAACCTTAACACATTGAATGTAGAGTTGAATATATATTGTATGCATTTGACATATTGTAGTAACTTGACATACAACGTGTATTATTATTAATTAAGTTGCACAGTAACATAAGACGACATCATAAAGATTGATCAGATCTGAAATTAGCTAATGCACTTGTAGTATTGTTATCTGAAACAATGAAGATACCACAAAATTCAAACCCGAAACAATGTAAAAAAAATTAACATTTTGCGATCCACTCGCTCACGAAGGTCGACAAATTTAATAAAAACATCGAAATAACTTATGTTATAAATATTTAGTTATATTATAAATCATTTACCATATATTGTTGTTTATCATGTTAGCTATCAAATTTTGCGATATTGTTGGTGTTTTACAAATAACCCTGTATAAACATGTAAATATACATATTCAAATACAAATATCAATATGACTGAAGCTTTTCTCTTGTATATACATAAGCATAGCGGCACAGACATATAATAAGCGATAAATAATCGAAATATTTAATTGTTAACACGGCACAGATTCATTCTTTTGCCAACGGATGGCGCTAGTGTTTTTATTTGATGATTGAATTTTTTATCAATAAAATGCTTGTATGTCTTTAAAGAGTTATTCATAAAATAAGTTACATTTTAAGAGAAAGCAGAGGAGCATCGAACTGATACATATGACGCAATTTATTCGGTTCATTTACCACAATACCATTCATTGTCCGTATTAGAAGAAAGTTAAGAAAAGACGAATCATTCAAAATATATTTTGAAATATAAAGCTAACCCATATAATAAGTTCTATCACAAAAACCATATAATTAGAACACTAGACGCATCTATTAATATTCGCTAATTGGTATTACAGTTAGGAGTATTGAAGGTATACGAATTATTTTAAGCAGAACTTCCCTTAATTAGAGAGACAAGACCGCCCTCTCTTTCTCTATTCAGCAATGGTAAAGGATAGCTATACACAAACCTTCTGACACTTTGCGATGCTTTTCCGCGCTTAATACGCATGCACAAGAGAAAGAGAGACAGAGCACCGAGCTACTCTCTCCTTCTAATTAAGGGATAGCCGGAAGCTTCTCAACTCTATTTACAATACCTCTTTGGATGTTTCACGTCAAGTGAAGATACTTACCAGACAGGTTCATAGCGACTTCTAGCGTCCAACAGAGAAAGCAACGAACAGATGTACATATATATGTAGGTATATACACAATGAGCGCATGATTATATAGACACGATGAGCAAACATTAAATATATAATATGAAGACAACGACAGATATATTTGAATTTAAAGTACCCACAGCAACATGTCAGGTTATCGCAGTATGTAATTTGTTTGCAATTGATTTTCAATTCCAATTCTCATATCTTAGGTTTAAAATTCAGTTAGGAAATTTAACAGATTTATATAACCTGACATACTGTCGATTGTACGATAGGCACACATTTATAGTACACAGAAGGGCATAGCTACCACCGTATCAGATTCGGCGTACGCAATTTTTTTTGCCCATGTGGACCCCCCCCCCCCACGCAGCTAATTTTGATACGCAAGGCAAGGCACTCTACGTCACTAAGTACACAAAAGCACGTCAGGTAACCATTTAATGTTTAAAATCATATGAAGTTATTTGACAATTTGTATAATCTGACGTGCTTTTGTCTGTAAAAAAAAACAAAAGCAATACATGTTAAAGGCATAGAATTGCGTATAAAGTGTGCCGCGGCGATTCAAAATGGTTACAGCTTGATGGTTTTGCTCATAAAGCAAAACATTGATTTAAAGATGCAATCACGAAACAATTGGCTGAAATATCAAATATATTACAGCAAATGGCACAGTTCAAAGACATAGTCATTTTATTCGCAAGCCTACTTATTCCTGTGATTACACGCGCAGTCAATACATTGGGAACCGGATAGCTGCGCTCGAACGTCTCGAATAAGATTCAAGAATCTGCCGCCATTTTAGGAAATATCTAGGCTAACAAGAAGTCTTGGCGCATAAAAAAGTCTTGGCGCCAAATCTAAATTCAATTAAAACAATAAAGATAACAGTATATTGTTTAATTAATAATATATATATATATGTATATATATATATATACGTATGTTGACGTACTGATTACGTAGATAATAAAATAAAGAAGTACTAGAACTTGTTTATAACTAACACAGAACAACCTTGCGCAATGTTTCATATTGGAAGGCGCGAAATATCTTTGAGTTAATCTTAACGTTACGCATTTGAGCGCGAGAAGTATTAATTTGCAAAGGCGACTGTCAAAATACGTAGCATCATCTCTAAAGACATAAAACATGAAAAGAGAGAAATAACACTCGGCTCTTAGCCATTAAAACAGTTTCTTTGACGCCATCTCATTGGCTTTAATGATACATGTTAAATTCGATTGGCTGTTTCCTTTGTGCTTATTCGACAAGCTATGACAGCGCCATCTGGAACTAGCTTTGTCCGGTCATCCCTATTGGTTCATACGTATTCACCTTATTAAAGCGCAACGGGCAAGAGAACGAGAAAGTGTGAAATCTAGTTTTGATTATCGCATTCCATGCGATAATCAAAACTAGATCTCGATCTCGTATTCCATGAGATATAGTTTGCCAACTTCAGCGGTGACAAATTTTTACAATCCTACTCGTAAGAATGGAAGTACTCTAACTACGCCTCGTTCACTAACCGGTACAGGTACTTTTCGGTAACGGAAACAAAGTTGAAATTTATGGACGAAACACAAGTTCTTCCTGTATAATGGTCGCACTCACCTCTAGAGTCGGAGCGGACAAGTTCCGAGAGTCGCGCCATCAGTATAGCCATACGTTTGGCGGCCGCGATGATTTCGTTATCTTTCGAAGACCACTCGCGGACCGCTTTGTGGAGATTGTGAGCGGCAACCTGGGTGAGAAGATTTCCGATTCAAGATAAAATCAGGAGTATTCATTCAGTTTTGTACAAAGAAACAGCGTCAAAACAAGCCATCATTTGGAACGAACTACTCGACTGGTCTACACCGGTGGTCCTCGGGAGTACACCGAGCGGTCCGGAAAACGGAGATTTGCTAAAGATACTTAAAATGACTCTCTATATGTTCATTCGATACCGCACAGTACACCGCCGGGGTGCTCCCCCACCAGGTAGAAATCTGTCAAACGGTCCGGAAAGACCGAAAGATTACTCAAAGGGTGATACCGACCAAGATGGGTTGGCTGGGGTGCGGCTGGCTGCTGAATATGTCCTCGCCCTCGTCGTCGGTGTCGGGCGGGGGCGGGCGCGGGGGCGCGGCCGCGGAGGGGGCGGACGCGGGCGCGGGGGGCGGCGGCGGGCGCGGGGGCGCCACGTGCAGGCGCTGCAGCGCGGCGGGCAGCAGCGGGGGCGGGGGGGGCGCGGGCGCGTAGTGCCGCCCCAGCGCGCCCTCCACCTCCGACGCCGCGCTGATGATCTGACATAATATGAAACCGCTTTTCAAACTTTGCTGCTGCCTAATTTTAAAGATGTCCCGCAGGATTTCATCTTTATGTCCACTCTTATTTATTAATCATCTGAAAGATCGTTAGAAAGCTTTGATTTTTTTTTATTTAGGAAAACAATCGTTATTTAAATACAATGAAACCTTATTTAACACATAGACCTAACAGTTCCATGACTACATATAAAGAGTTATTCCATCCGTCTTTTCGTTTCGCGTCGAAAGCACCACATACCTCCTTGTTGGCGGCGCGCCAGTGCGGGTGGGCGGCGCGGTCGCCCAGCGCCACGGCCTTGGCGCGGTGCACGGCGGGGGGGATGGCGGCCTGCAGGCGCCGGTGGGCGGCGTCCAGCGCGCGCGCGAACTCCGCGTCCTCCGTGTTGTCCCGCTCCGCCCCGCCCACCAGCAGCACGCGGTTGGCGAGCCTAAGGCGTCATTTACATTGTCACAGACCCTATACTATACTTTACATATTATTTATGACTGTAGCGCTAATTAAATCGGAGACGAGGAAATACACACACATATTTTTACGCGTGCTATAAATTATAAATTAAATAAAATATATTTTAATGACATCTAATACTAACATATAATATCGACCACTCATCGACATGCCTTTAACACGTTATGGTTCCCATCACTACAGAATACGTGTCTTTGTACTAGCCAATAGCATCGCTGCAGTCACCTCGACCGCCAGCTACCCCACCGCTAAGATTGGCACCTTTATTTATTCAACAAAATAGTCATCATGTGGTATCGGAGATTATCCGTGGACCGCCCTCATACATTTGAAGCGATATAGCAGACCATGAGTACGTACATGTAATTCAATGTCGAGGCGATTTGTGCCCGATATCGACAGATCGTACAATCTCATTAATATACAGTTGCGATTCTCCATACATTTTATAAGGGCGTACGATTCGTGATATATCGCTCATCGATATCGATTTGCATCGCATCGAGCCATGAGTAAAGAACCAAAGAGTCAATTTAGTATAACTTATTAAAAATCAGAATGTAGTGTCGATTTAGCGATACGTATCATTCCTGGATGTCGTACTAGTGATTTACCTGGCGATAGCGGATGTGTTGTCCACCATCTTCTGCGAGTCACCGTTCCGGATTGCGTCTTCACACAAGTACGTGTGCTTTTGCATCAACTCACCTAGACGGCAGAAGAATGTCTTATAAATTAAAAAGTTACACTTGAATATTACAGCAAAATTAAAGTAAAAAATATCTGCATCCGAATAAACATATGTCAAATACTTTTGAAACCTAACATTCCGTCAAATTCACAATAAGTACGGATCACAGACCCGCTACTTGACCGGTACATGCAACGCTTCTTTTGAAAATGTGCTTGCTATGTTTCTCAAACTGCTGACTGTATATTATTCATACCGATTTTCGATGAGTGTACACAATACGTGCTGTGATGCAAATGAATACTCAAAATATTTATAGAGACAATTATTAGTGTATATTTTTACAGCTGATAGTGGTCGGTGCAATAGACACGTACCCGCGGTGCGCACGAAGTCCAGCGGATCGACGGCCTGGTCGCACAGGTCGCGCACGCGCAGCACCGCGTCCGCGTACTGGCTCTTCAGGTTGTTGAAATGCTCCTCCGACACCTGACACCACCAATTATATCTATTATAAACTCTATCTCCGTCCTCTGACGGCTGTAACCGTTAAACCGCCGACATTTTATTCGCATGGCATTACTTATGTACTGATGGACGGTTGTTACTGAAATTCTATAGCTATTTCTGAATTCGTCTTATTTTAACTTCTTATTATTTTGTATCAGGCACATCAGGGTGCATCCGTCACCATGTGCCACACCGAACACTTAAATCGTCTCATAAGTCATGGATCTTTCCTCTCACTCGTACTCTTCCCTCCCCCTCATTACGTTTCGTTCCACCTTACATGCAATCGATCTACATAAACCTACACTTATGCATAACATAGAAATAAAAGAAATTCCTTTCACTTAATACCCGTAAGATAAGTTACTGTTGCACTCGGTATTGAATTCAAAATATTATATTGACGCTTACGTTGTCAGAAAAAACGTTTCGGAACATATTCTACTTCCTTGAAAATATGTTATAAAATTCAAATAAAAAAAATTGTCCCACATTAACTAACTAAAAACTTCAAGTGAAATAAAACTCACCTTACTGTCCGGATAAAGGAGACGAATCTTTCCAGCGGCGATCAGTTGCGGCGACAATTTCTCCACCTGTTATAACGATAATCCACAAGTAGATCAAAACTAAAATTATCTTTTATTTTTTAAATAAGCTTTAGATCTCGTAAAGACAAACGAAAAAGAAGCCCAGACCCTTCGGGGTCGCGTTATTTAATTACAAAGTTCCCATAGCCCGGTTCCAGTTCCATCACCTGGATAATTATTTCGTCGAGACGAATATCCAGCTCCATTCGATATAAAATTGCATCGCCATCTACGTTGCAGGCGTATACAAAATAGGGATGATGACTGGGTAAAAATAATGCAATTCTATTTAGTCCGTCAGTCAGATAATAGAAGAATATTAGGTACGTATTTTTTTTTTTACTTCAATTTAACAAGAAATAGCTTAAATATAGCTTAGATAGGCATTAAAGTTGAGGAGTGGGGGCTCGCTACGTCACAGTCGAGTAGAAAACGTACTCTAACGTGACGTCATGCGAAATTTCAACTCAATGTAACGCCATAATTTTATGATTACGAAAAAAAAAACACTCTACCTGACGGACAAACAAACAAAAATTAGTCATCATCCCTATTCTTATACTCAGGTCACAGCACTGTACCGACCTGGTGCGCGTAGTGCGCGAGCTGGTCGGCCAGCCGCTTGCTGTGGTCCCCCGCGGCCACCATGCGCGCGGCGGCCGAGCGCGCCTCGCGGTTATATAGCTAGACCCACCTGGTGCGCGTAGTGCGCGAGCTGGTCGGCCAGCCGCTTGCTGTGGTCCCCCGCGGCCACCATGCGCGCGGCGGCCGAGCGCGCCTCGCGGTTATATAGCTAGACCCACCTGGTGCGCGTAGTGCGCGAGCTGGTCGGCCAGCCGCTTGCTGTGGTCCCCCGCGGCCACCATGCGCGCGGCGGCCGAGCGCGCCTCGCGGTTATATAGCTAGACCCACCTGGTGCGCGTAGTGCGCGAGCTGGTCGGCCAGCCGCTTGCTGTGGTCCCCCGCGGCCACCATGCGCGCGGCCGCCGCGGCGCGCCCGCTGAACGCGCCCAGCGCCGCCGCCGCCTCGTGGTACGCCGCCTCGCGGTTAGGCGTGCCTGCGCACGTACACGTACACGTACACGTACACTTATGTTTTTGTTCGTTTATTTTAAATGTCACATCTATCTAGATTATAAAAAATACAACAGTGGTGTTTTCCTATGCTTTTCAAAAGTGTGAAAGAAACGATGAATATTGTCACGGAGCGCAGCGGCGCGATGTTTCGACTGCTCGTTCCTAGATGGCGTTCCGTGTCATTTGAGTAACGCTGGCACTGTCGAAACTGCGTGTGTCATATAAGTATACGTCGGTGAGAGAGGGCCGGGTAGCCGTTCTAGAACTTTTTAGTAATGCCTCGAAAAAACCTAGAATCTATACTATTTTTAATATAATAAACCTAGAATCTAGGATGTTGTAGGTCCTAACAAAAGGATTTCACTAAAAAATAGAGAGCATTCTAAGCAAATGTGATTTATTTGAAATCAAAAAAGGGAACTCAAAAATGAATTATGGAATATTGATATAATATGTTTAACCGAAACATTCATGAAACAAGGTTCGCAGTGTAATTTAAATATCAAGGGTTACCAACTAATTAGTTTCCGCGTTTTGTAGGACAAAACGAAGGGGGAAATAGTTGCATATTGCTAAAAGTCATTTAAATTCAAAAATATATGACATAACAGAAGTCATGCCGTATGTGTTTGAATACTGGTTCTGCAAATGATAATTATTATTTACTCTATTTTTCTCTCTAGTGAACGAAATAATGTGACACTTTTTCACGTTGAGATCCATCATGTTAAAAAGCACCAGTTAGATATTGCATCAACGTCACTTTGAAGTGCCATGCACTGTCCCATGTCCTTCTGACTTCGGTGAAAATTTTAAGATCGTCTACATAGAAAAGAGATTGACTAGACAAGCCATAGACCAAGTCGATTATGAAAACAACAAAGAAAAGCGGTCCCAAAAACGAACCTTGAGAAATCCCCGAGGAGACAGCGATAGGTGCAGATGTATAACCCTTTATATTAACCAGTTGAGTCCTATTATTTAAATATGAGATAATCCATCTAAGCAGGGACCCATGAACACCGTAATGTTCGAGTTTGAAACTTAGCAAGTGATGGTCAACTTTATCAAATGCCTTATTAAAATCAAAATAGATAGCATAAACTTGACCTTTTTAACAAATTTCTCAGTTAGTTATGCCGACGTTATACAAAGATCAATTATAATAGGAAATCGTTAGAATTTATTTATTTATTCAATATTTATTATGCATTTTACAACGAAAGGAGGTTTATTTGTTGTCCAGTGTATTAAAGTCAACGAAACTTTCTTAGGGACCATGATAGACAGATTCTGTAATTGGAAGGCACATATAGACATGATTGTTGCCAAATTTCACAGATTTATATTTGCTCTAAATAGGATTAAACAAATTGCCTCTAAACAATCCGCTCCGATAGAATATCATAGTTACGTCTCACCTGTGTTGCGGTATGGTATAGTGATATGGGGTAATTCGGTGGATGCAATTTGCGCTTTTAAAATACAAAAGAAATGCATACGGTCAGTCTGCGGTGCAGGCTATTTGGACTCATGTAACCCTTGTTTAAAGTATTAAATTTATTACCACTTTCATGTATAGAAATTCTTGAAATAGGGATGTGACAAAATAAAGATTTAGCACGTAAAAGTAGAAACGCACCCACGGGCGCGGCGGCGGCGTCGCTGAGGTGGCGCAGCGGCGCGGCCACGTCGATGAAGTCCTCCACCACGCGGTTCACCACCGCGCGGTCCAGCGCCAGCCGCAGCTCGTGCAACTTGTCCGTCAACTCCCTGTCGCGAAACATGGACACGCTTGTAGCGATATTTATGTACTATATATTCCCAGCGAGTCGGTTAGCAACGCAAGAAAACAACTTGCAGTGTTGTGTAAAACATATAATTCGATGCAGTCGGCGTTGACATCGTCCAATATCCACCGGCGACCTAGAGGAACCATCGGAGACGGTTCCACATACGTGTTTCGACGCACTCGATATTGTGATCAAAAATGGCTTTAATGAAATATGCTTAAAATATTCACCGATCTCGGACCGAATACTATATTCGCTCCTAACGAGCGTATTTTTGTCAACGTTTCCAATGCGTGTCCAATGAGTTCTACAATAAAGATCTCCATCGGACATCGGCCCCCGTATGGTGGATCTTCAGTACCTGGTAACAGCCCGGGCCTCCTCGCTGTCCCCGCGGCCGCCGAGACACAGGTCGGCGAGCGTGTCCGTCAGCCGCTGCGCCTCCGCGCACAGCTGCAGCACCTCGGCCTTCTCGCGCCCGTGCAGACCGTCCGCTATCTGTATTGGCATCATATATGCCACGATACAATTACGTATCAGCAGTTCAGTACTATTACCGATGATCGGAATAAGTATACGTATATGTTAGTATGGACATTCCTTCGAAATTGATCGATTGTTGTAGTCTTTTATTCCGGAATTTACGTAGGAATTGTACAAAAAATTTGAAGTAAAAGCTTCAAGTACCAAAAATTAAACCACTGCGAACACTGATTGTTACTTTTACATAGTTCCAGATTCAGTGCAGTTTTTTATGTTGCCTTCATTCAATAGTTTGAAGGCAACATAAAAAACTGCACTGTTTTTTTGCATTTTTTTGCAATAGTTTTTATACCTAACAGTAAATTTCCTAAGGTTCCAGACTTTGGGATGACGGAACTCAATGTAGCTCTGATCTCTGTCTATATGTCGATATCTCTACCTGCCTCAAGAATTCGTTATAAATTGTAATTGTAACGAACTGACCGGCAGACCGGCGAGATATTTCACAAGACTATTTTTTGTTTACATTTTATTCTCCTTTCGCAGACGAACTTTTTCAACGCCAGGTTTAATAGAAAATTTACTGACCCTCTGCCCTTGAGCAACGATACTGTTAATCGCCTTCTGGCCCTCAATCCTGGTGGACGGATCAGCAGCTGGATGCAGTAACCATTTGTGAGCTGTCTCCAATCTGCATAAGAATATAGTATACTTTCACTACAGCGACTTATCCAAAAAACAAAGATACTTCGAATACCAAGTTATTGACCATAATATGAAACTTTAGAATTTCATTGTAAAGGAAAGAGAAGTAAACACCCGTTTATAATAAAGAATAAAATATTAAAATATTGCACTGAATATAAAAAAATTACTTGCAGAGAAAACAAAAATTCCGATCCCCAACGTGTTGTTAAAACGTAAATATTACAGTAAATTGTTGTGTTAAATATTTCATGTACACACGGCTGCACTCCAGGTTACTACAATATGTCAATTTTCCGCAAGTGTTTTTTTACTCTGCTCCCAACCTATTAAGGTTTGAAATCAATTGGAGAATTTTGACAGTTTTGTATAACCTGACGTGGTGTTGATTGTACAATTAAGTGTTCATTCATTGATTCATTCACAATAAAGTGTGTATGTTTGTTTATCTTTTGTGTATTAATAAATTCAGTCACCTCGCCTGCATGGTATTGTCGCCCTGCTTCTCCGCTGCCCTCACACCTTCATTCACAATAGAATCCAATTCATTGATATGCTCACGAAGGTTTGATGCTAAGTCCAGAGCCTAGAAAATATCAATATCAAATTCAACAATCGAAAAATAATTCTAAATTTTAATCCTGTAAATTATTCTTTTGGGTAAACAACTTTGATAATAGAATTAATAAACATTACCTTTTTTTCTTATTATTTTTTTTCTTTTAGCCAAAAATGGGTCGGTAGAGATCGCTACCCATAGCGATCTTCTGACCCGTGTTTAGTTAGAAATGGTTTAGCATGTCGAATCGAAAATCGAATCGAAAAAAAATAGCTGAATCATAGGCTCCAAGATATAAATAAAATCTCACTTTGGCCTCTCGACCTCGCCCGCTCTGTCTCTCGTCGCACAAATGATCGGCGTCGATGCCAGCAGCTCTGGAAACAAAAGTCCCATGTCAGTGAGGATGGAAGGTGTCGAATGCTGTATACCGTGCAGGAGGGCTATACCGTATATATAGTACCTGACGCGCGGGCGCAGCCGGTCGGGGCGCGGCGGCGGCAGGTGGGCGGCGGCGCGCGTGGCGCCCGTGAGCACCGCCCGCACGGAAGGATGCTATATATGTCGTAGGAGGGTATATCGCCTATATACTATATACCTGACGCGCGGGCGCAGCCGGTCGGGGCGCGGCGGCGGCAGGTGGGCGGCGGCGCGCGTGGCGCCCGTGAGCACCGCCCGCACGGAAGGATGCTATATATGTCGTAGGAGGGTATATCGCCTATATACTATATACCTGACGCGCGGGCGCAGCCGGTCGGGGCGCGGCGGCGGCAGGTGGGCGGCGGCGCGCGTGGCGCCCGTGAGCACCGCCCGCACGGAAGGATGCTATATATGTCGTAGGAGGGTATATCGCCTATATACTATATACCTGACGCGCGGGCGCAGCCGGTCGGGGCGCGGCGGCGGCAGGTGGGCGGCGGCGCGCGTGGCGCCCGTGAGCACCGCCCGCACGGAAGGATGCTATATATGTCGTAGGAGGGTATATCGCCTATATACTATATACCTGACGCGCGGGCGCAGCCGGTCGGGGCGCGGCGGCGGCAGGTGGGCGGCGGCGCGCGTGGCGCCCGTGAGCACCGCCCGCACGGAAGGATGCTATATATGTCGTAGGAGGGTATATCGCCTATATACTATATACCTGACGCGCGGGCGCAGCCGGTCGGGGCGCGGCGGCGGCAGGTGGGCGGCGGCGCGCGTGGCGCCCGTGAGCACCGCCCGCACGGAAGGATGCTATATATGTCGTAGGAGGGTATATCGCCTATATACTATATACCTGACGCGCGGGCGCAGCCGGTCGGGGCGCGGCGGCGGCAGGTGGGCGGCGGCGCGCGTGGCGCCCGTGAGCACCGCCCGCACGGAAGGATGCTATATATGTCGTAGGAGGGTATATCGCCTATATACTATATACCTGACGCGCGGGCGCAGCCGGTCGGGGCGCGGCGGCGGCAGGTGGGCGGCGGCGCGCGTGGCGCCCGTGAGCACCGCCCGCACGGAAGGATGCTATATATGTCGTAGGAGGGTATATCGCCTATATACTATATACCTGACGCGCGGGCGCAGCCGGTCGGGGCGCGGCGGCGGCAGGTGGGCGGCGGCGCGCGTGGCGCCCGTGAGCACCGCCCGCACGGAAGGATGCTATATATGTCGTAGGAGGGTATATCGCCTATATACTATATACCTGACGCGCGGGCGCAGCCGGTCGGGGCGCGGCGGCGGCAGGTGGGCGGCGGCGCGCGTGGCGCCCGTGAGCACCGCCCGCAGCGCGCGCTCGCCCGCGCTCGTGCGCAGCGCGCCCGGGTCCTGCGTGCGTTGCAATCTTTGCGTTCAAACTTGACATAACTCTTGATAGTTGAGTTACAACTATCAGGTTATATATACAGGGAGCAACAAAATGACACAGCCGAAAGTTTCAAGTTAGGTTATATGCAAGTGTTCATTTTAATTGACAAATGTTTCAAAATAGAGGAGGTGTAAAAATGGAGGAAAATTTTTAAATTTATAAGTGTCGAGAACCCTATAACGCGCATGCGCAATATCGATTGTGCGCAGATAACAACGGACCGTGAAATACATTTATTTAATTCACTTTATCCATTTTTCGAGTCCGTATTTTTTACCACGCAATTGTTTTTGAATTTTCTTTTTAACTACATTTACAATAAGTAACCAAACCAAACGAAACTTACTTAGTGTTTTAACAAAAAGTATTCATTATTATCACAAATTGACTTTATGTTAATGGATGATGTATTAGTTTAAGTACTTTAATAAATGATCGTGTTATTGGACGGAGATCGTGTTATTATTTGATCCGTTTAGTTACAATTTTTGGAAACTCTGACTATTTGAAATAATGTAGTAACGTAATGTAAATTAGTTAACATTAGAATAATCTTTTTACAATGATTTATTAAATGTAAGTCTATTAATTAATTTCAGCATTTTGACTGATTCGTTTAGTGAGTCAGTTTGAAATTGTTAAAAAACAGTTAACTAACATTACTTAGTTTTCGTTTGCGATTAGTTTTTGATGATCAGTTGATAGCAGTTTGGTAAAACTAGGCCTATTCCACTTGTGAAATTAAAAAAAACGTAAGTTATTGAGAATAAGCAGTAGAGATTTTCTACTTTTTTTCAAATCAGAAACCGACTGTTAGTTTGTCAATCGATTTAAGACGCTGAATAGTGCCAAATCGATAAAATTGATCTAGGATTATACTAATTCACGGGAAACCTATGGCAATCCAAAAATTTGTGGTTATACTTGATCGTATTTCTGATCTTGTGGTTGAAACCGAAACATGATTGTATTAACTTCACTCGATAGAAAATAATTCCAAAGTAGCATCTAAAAATATTGCGAAAGGCACGTTTCTCAATTATGTGATACATTAGAGTAATGATATTGAGTACAAATATGTATCAAAGGTTGATATAAAAGTTGGTTATTCCCAATTTTTGATAATGTTATTATAATAATTAATATAATTTATTTTGTGATATGGCACATATGGTCATTTTTTTCAAGCAACTTTAAAGTATTGACATTTCTGTCACTCCTACTGCAATTGACAGGGAAGGCTATAGTATAACGCACACTAACTTAGTTCACGCTGAGGCGTGTTGCTAGATGGACCTATGTTGCTTTGTGCAGCGTTCTGACGTACCGAGATCGCTAAAATTGTAAAAAAAAGAACATTTAAAATAAGTATTTTAATTTCGCTCTCATTTTGACAATATCTTTGGTGTAATGTACTAGGGTAGGGACCCGAGTGTCTCGAAGTTGTAGGTTCTAATCCCACTAGAGCTCGCATTTTTTCAAGTCGTTTTTTTATTATTTTATTCTAATTTTCCTTTTTTTTCTGCCATAATTTTAAAAAGCAACTTTATTATTATTATTATTATTAAACAATATAAAATGTGAAAATAAATATTTCTTTAGTATATTTACGTAGGCGAAAGTCAGACTGACATTTTCATACAAAAGCCCCGATATTGATGAAATAGTTCCAATAAAATACATGTTCGTGTTCCAATCCCATCAAAGAAACATTTTTTTTACTTTTATCTTCTTTTTCCTAATATATTTTCCTCTCTCATTTTTTTATAGGTATATGTTAATCATTAATAATTCGTTAAAATAATTTTGTATATTATTTTATACAGTAATTAAGTATTATTTAATTATTTAGTCCAGTTGATAAATTTAATTGCTGTAAAAATATATAACATAAAAATTGACAATAGGTAAATATTTCCATAAAAGTATGTGTTTGCAAAAGTTTGACATTTTCATGCAAAAACCATCCCGTAGACCGTTACTCTAGTAAAAAATAATTCCTAATCAATCATATTGTGTAAATAAAATAGTTCAATAAATAGGTATTACTTTATAAAACAGATATAAAAATGGAATTAGTTACTATTGAATGAATTTGAAAATTATGGTAACAATGTACTAAATAATAATGTACAGGTTTTTCACAGACTTTATTAATGTTTGGTGTGGCGCAATGTCCTATTTGCTGATCACTAGGTACTCATTGTGCCGCAGATCAAAACCAAGTTGCATGTTCTTTTTTTTTACCCAATATTTTTATTATGAGAAATATAATATTAAAAATTATTTATGTGTTTATACTAAAATATATATATAATTATATTTAATAATTGTATAGATATTATTTTTGACATTTTCATGGAAAAACGGACTGGATAAATTTCGCGGTAATTTGATACAAAAATATCTCTAGATATCCTTTATTGGTTTGCAAACTATTGCAGTACGCACCAGGCGTAGCCATACAATTATTGATAATGAAAAACGAAGATTTTTCTGTAAGGTAAATGTACAGTGTTCCGACTAGTACACAATTTTAAACGATACTCAATAGACTATAGTTGTATTGCAACCAAATTAATACAATTTTAAGCATACTTGGTAATTATGATAGTGGATTGGGTAGTTTCGATAGTGAAACGTAAAGCACGAATTTGCAGAATCATTGAAATTTGCTTTGAAATAAAGAAAGAAATAAATCTGTACATAACAGAATATCGTCATGAATATGGCAGACGGTGTTTTTATGGGTGTAAAAAAGTGGAATTATTTTTCTGAATATTTTTGTTGTCGATTATAAACACTTACAAGTACCAAGTAAGTACTTTTGCAATCAGAGTATAACACCCTATTATAAAAGCCGTGACAAGTTTTCGAACGTGACTGATACGACCGCACCGCTATTTCGTAAGACGTCGTTCTTTGACTTTCTTAAGATACTGGTAAATTTATTGAAATAAAATTTGTGAAGTCGTTTTAGCCATTAATTGTTATCAACAGAAGGTTTTATAATTAGAGAACTATTTTTTTTTTAAATCTACTTTCCGCATCACGGACGCAAACCTGTGGCGGATGGTTACCGTAATAATTGAAAATCGCTCCAAAATGTTACTTAATTTTATTCCTGACTGAGGTTGGCATTAAAAAATTAGATGTGAATAATTCGGTAATCAGCATTGATTATTGTGGCGTAAGTGTGGTAAAAGTTTTACTGTAAATTTTACAATTCAGTTCAACTCTAAGCACAGAGTTGAGGACAAGCTCGACATTCAAAGAAACGGGTGATTCTCTAGAATATCTAATCAGGACTCTGGGTCTGGGCAATCCCATTCAGAAAAGGGCAGGTTAGTGTAACTGCTTATAGTGATTGTAGTAAAAAAAAATGCTTTCGTTTTGTCTCAATTTATTATGATTTATGTAAAATCAGGTCGTTATTTAGGCAACTTTCTACGTCTTCGAACGCAATTAACGAAGTTTCAAAAATCTCATCGTACAAAGAGAGCTGCCCTACACTGCGCCGCTCCGATCAGGAAAAAAACGGACAAGTGCACAAGCTACTCATCCGGGTTTTTCATGTCATTCCGGACCGGAAAAAATAGGACCGCCGGACCTGAAAATTCAGTGTAGTGCACAAGCGCCCTTATTATGTACAAAGTTAATTTTAATATATTTAAAACTAAATCCAAATTATCTAATCAGAGCTTTTTGACACATTGCATTGTCTGTTTCTAGAGTAGACGAAAAAACGGACAATAAACCTTAGTATTTACATGACCGTTGAAAGACAACGATACGTATCGCTAACCATAGATCTTTCCCTTTCCCGCGTTTTGTTGTACGCAACAAGGTCACAAACTTGCCCTGTACAACAATAGAGAGAACCCCGTGTCTACATCATCCTAAGGTTTACTGGTAGAAAATGGCCATGGCATTACGTACGCCAATGTGTATTTGTGCAAAAAATGACAATAAATAAAAAAACTATTTATTGTTAAGAAGTCATTTTTATCCGATATAGTATAACTAGTATCTTTGAGGACCACATTATATGTTCTGGATCTTTGACTTTTGTACTCTTAGCAGAATATATTGATCAGGCACAAAAAAATTTCTTAAGGTGTCGCTGGTCTGTTGTGGTTGTGCATAAAACGTTTAAGTTTCCAAAATTAATTATACCCCATATATTGCCCAGGTATATACAAAATAAGTTTCATACAAATATCGCTGGCCCCGAGCAACAAAGCGGTAATATAAAAAAACTAATTTTACAGGATAAACAATTGAAGCTAATTTAATTATATTTTAGTGTACAGACATGCGAAATAAGCGTTTAATATCTCAATCGAAAGGTATTTTTATATATATTAATCCCTTTAAATATATATATATGTATCATGAATAATGGAAGAGATAATGATAAAAATGTAAAATACAAATTATTTATGTTGCCGTTCTAACTGCAACACCGTTAACTTCTTTATAAATAAATCTTCCAGTAATAGCCCGGGATGTAAGTAACTAATACAACGCAATTTCCATATACAATCGTAAGCGTATCAGCCTGTTACCACCTTTTTTAGAGTATTTTTTTAATACTGTTTTAGAAGTATAATCACTAATCGCTATTTTAAAATCCTATTAATGAATTATATTTTTATGTAACTATCATTACAAACTGACTACAATGCTAAATATATTATTATTTTTTCTTATTTTAGGCAGTATTTTATAATATTTATTATTGTTTTTATAATATTACCACTAATAAATGCTTTTATAATTAGATACTTGTTTTGGAAGCATGATTTGAATAAAATAATTATATTGATTGGTAAAGATTTCCTTTAAACTGAGGAAGCCAATAACATTTTATAATTGACTTTAAATACTACCAATTTTCACATAGGTATTTAAAATTCTGTTAAGTGAAAGCTCTTGCCTAAAATATCAGTCTATTAAATAACTAAAATTATTATTATTAATAATTAAAACGCTTTTGAAATCACAATCATAATCTTTATTAATTATTTATCAAACTTTCTTTACTATTATTATTTTTGTATTTAAAAATTTACTCTTCCCGACCCCTCGACGATTCGAGGGGTGGGAGGATTCCCCCCGGCAGAGGGGGCCAGACGGCCGGGGGTCAGGGCGACAAAGAGAGAAAACGGCGGACGATCCTTGCGTTATCGAGCAAGATCGCCCGCTGGAGCCTCGCAATCATTGGTCCGTCACGGAGTCCCAACCTCTTCAGATGGTCGTGAAGAGAAGTTGGGACTAGGCCATTCGTTGACACTACGACTGGGATGATCTCAGTGGATGACACTCGCCACATATCGGTAACCTCGTGCGCCAGGTTCAGATATTTAAGTTTTTTATCTGTTTCTTTCACGGCTTTCACGAGGTTTTCATCGAATGGGACGGTGACATCCACTAAGAACACCCGAGATTCCGCCCGGTCCATCAGTACGATATCAGGCTTGTTCGCAGGAACAGTCCTGTCCGTAATGACGGACCGGTCCCAGTACAATCGAGCGCGGTCGTTTTCAAGAATTATTATTATTTAACTTTATTATTATAATATCTATTTAAAAAAAAAATGCTTCTTTAGTTTGAATCTTCGCTTACAATATCCGAATCTTCTACTGTGTCTCAAACTAACTGTAAATTATTATAAAATATGTGATAATGTTTCGGGATCGCTTCAACTTTGCAGAGACTCATCAAATCATCATAAAGAGGTTTTGGTAAGGCAATTGGCTCTCTGTAAAGATAAGTCAATTCATTCCCTAAAACATCAGTTATTGGAGTTTTTTGCCCCTCCATCTTGAGGATCTAGTGGTTGGTGCAGTATTAATTGAAATATGTATACTCATTCTCAAAGTTGTACTTGAAAAAAATAACATCTGGATTATCAGCAGTGATTTTAATTTCGTGAATCTTTGACCACATAACTTTTTCATTAGTTTGGTCTGCTCGTAGCCAGTATCGTTTGTTCATCATCTCCTTTAAATCAAAAAAATTGTGTTGTTCCATTTCCATTAGCTGAAATTTTTCGCCGTTGATCTTGGCATTCATAATTATACCATACATTTGATCAGGGGTAAATATTGTATGATTCTTTTTTGCTCTTTCAATAAGAGAATGCATAGAATCTCCTTCGGATTGGCTATGGCCAGTCTCAAAATATCTATAAATTATGTTAACACTATACTTTTTGGCCAAATATAAATAAAGAGCAAAGATAATTCTGTTTTTATTCTGGCCAGCACAGCCATCAGAATAAAATATGAAATTCTTTATGCCTTTATTGCTTTCACATTCAATGAAATTTAAAAGACAACTACCGATTTCATTTGCCCCTCTTTTGGCTAATTGATAATGCCAAAGATAGCAATAACCTCTTCCACTTAATGAGTTATAAACCGTAAAGTTATATATTGGATACTTTCGCTTATAATGTAATATACCCACCTCTGATTGAGGGATCGTCAAAACTTTTTCCAGGTCATAAATAGCGACGACAGTATCCGTAGGATTTCCTTCTTCTTTATCTTTAGTTTTAAGTTCACGAACACGTTCTTTATTTCTTATGTGCTTTGTATAAGACTCTTTGAGTTGTTCCTTTCTTTCATCATCAGCTTGATGATATAAAGTACATTGCCCGCAAATGTCTTTTTTTGGTTTATGAAATGAATAATTGAATTTTGTGTTGAAAATTGTTTCATACTGTCGTTTTGTAGCGATCTTAATATCGTTCGAATAATTTTCTTTCTCAAACCATTCTATATATAGCCGGTACATTTTAGAAATATTTAACGTGTCGTCTAAGTATAACTTTTTAGTATCTTTGCGCACATAATGTGATTCTTTCACCGGGAATAGATTTATGTGTGCGATTATATTTTGTTCAGTTGAAACACTCATTTTTCGTGGTCTGTTAGCATGATGACCCCTATTATCTTTGACTTCTTCACATTTTTCTTTTTCTATAGCAGTTTAAACTGATTTTTCAGTTATACTAAGGGTATTAAAAAAATTTTTTTTGCAGACGTCAATTTTGTCTGATCCATCCTTGAAATAATACTTAATAGTTTGTGTCCTGTTTTTGGTTCTAACTAATTGCATTTTTTTAATGTCATTAGTATTCACATGTCTTAAAATGTATTGCCACTGGTCTTCGTGACTACCAAGTTTCCAAAAGGCATTGAAAATGGCCTGTCGTTTTTCTTCGGATATTTTATCACCACATTTCTTCTTACATGTACACACAACTCCGATCTTTTTGGAATTAAACTTTTTCTTTGAACAGCAACCTTCATACTTTTGCCCTGAATTTTATATAGCGGCCGCCTATTTAAAATTACGCAAGTAATATGCGTAAGACGTCACACGCTGCACTGATGCCGCCCGCCGAATCATGTCAATACTGGTATGAATTGTTTACCTAAACATCATGCTCAAAAGAAAGGTGTAATTATTTATGCGTGGAGTGAAAGAGATGGTGTTCAGCGTAATATGGCTTACGCTAGAGCTACATACACAAATTTACGAGAAAAAAGGCGTAATAACTTTTATAAAATAATGTTAAATAATGATAACTTCGTATTAAGTGGTAACATATCCATGTTCATAAATATTTATTTTGGGAAAAGCAGTTAATTGCTTTATTGTATTTTTTTTTAAAAGAATATCGAGTAAGGTTGTCCGCCGATTTTTTATTTTATGTTTCAGTTAGTAAGACGACATCACATAACTTAATCGTTTAACAATTTCCCATACAATAAAGCTGTTAATTTCATTAAATATATTTAAATATTGACAAAAAAATATAAAAAAAATTTGCGGTATAGATTGAAGGACAGGGAAGCCAAAAATGAAATAACATTAAAAAGGGCGTAATCTCCGATCACCGCTTTATTGCCCGGGGCCAGCGATATACTCAGTAGTCCCGAAAATTAACGTGTACATACAGATAAACAGACAATATTTTTTAAATTCGTATTCTATTATTGTTTTCTAACCACCCTCAATTTCTTTATTTTTTTGTAAATATATTCAATGTACAGACATTATTTTTTTGCAGATTTGTTATAAGTATAAAACGTGTAACAGAAATAACGCACATCCTTAT
The DNA here is from genome assembly GCA_918026875.4 of Diatraea saccharalis. Classification (NCBI taxonomy): domain Eukaryota; kingdom Metazoa; phylum Arthropoda; class Insecta; order Lepidoptera; family Crambidae; genus Diatraea; species Diatraea saccharalis. Next base: position 25,264,666 of record OU893339.1, on the reverse strand, counting down.
ACAACCCAATTAGAAAATGGATTTATAAATAAAATTAAACATTGTTTATGACACAGTTATACTTATTGCTGGGTAACGGTGTGGACATTTTACAAATCAACACAATGACGTGAAAATTACGGCTTCAGTATTTTTTAAGTTAAGGCAATAATTATGATTCTTATTTGTTATGAAAATCAGCTAGCATAGTCTTGCTATCATATATCCCATAATCCTTAGGCACTTCGATGTATTTATTAACTGTATGTTAGTATATAGGGATTCTTACTTAATAGGGATTTGACTGAATAGGGATTCGATGGACAAAACAGTTTTTTCTCTATATTTTTAATTACAGCTACAGATGTTGTGCAAGAATATATTTTTTTATAAATCGAAGACAATTTTCTTTTAAAATAAAATACATTTTCCATGACAAAAACAATCTAAGTCAATGATAAGTTTATCTGTAAAAACTTTAGTGAATTTTCATTTAATAATTGCAGTATTATGATTGTTTCGGAGTTCATAAAAAGAGTGTTTTTGGATGACTTTGCCTTCCCTACAAGCTCTTTATCCTTAATGTACTATTTAAAATATGGATAGACTTTTAAGATATTGTTTTTGAATCAGTTCGCTTTCCAGTATCAAATAAAAAATGTCTGACGGCAACTTTGAAATCATCTATATTTATGGGATTAATAAAATGATTGTGTTTTAATGGTTTCATCCTAACCGGTCAACCAGTTGTATACTTTGATGATGCGTCAGTATTACAAAATATCATTCCACCTCCATAAAAGGATCATGGCTAGAGGAAAAAATAACTTTTCTTCAAGTTATGAAAACAGGATATGTTTTATTAACTCCAGTCCAAAGATCAGGTAGAGTCCAATTCTTAAAGCATTAATTATTTTTAAATGGGCCATGAAATGTTCGACAGCAAGACAATGGTAGAAACAGGCGCGTCTACCCTATATTCTCATAAAAACGATTCTAAAATTGCTTTTTTTCTCCTCCTCCGGCAAGTTCGATATGGATATGTGTACTAACTACAATGACTTCCAATTAATATTGCATATGGTGAATATTCGTTAACGTAAAGCCGACCTACCAAAAATTCGTACAATTAAAATGTATAATGACTCTTCTTGTAATGAGAATAAGGTATGAAAGTCCGTCCGATTAGGTGCCATGACGTGATATTTGGTTTATTCTGATTGGCCGACATTATCAGGTACACACAGCAGCAAGTCAGGTTACTACAGTCTATCAAATTATCGCAATTATTTTAACTCTACCTTCACTACATTAAGGTTTAAAATCGAGTGAAGAAATGTGATGTGATGTGTGGTATCATAAGTGATTTTATATAGTTATTTCATATATCTTTAAATTTTAAATCTTTTCATTATTCAATGCAAAGCATTTTTTAAAATATCAATGAATTAGAATAAAATTCTGAAATATGAAACAGACAAAATAATAGCATGTTATTTTGTCGACCCAAAAGGAAAAAACATACTTGTCCTTTCTAAGCCCCATAAAAATCTGGAGTAAAAAGAAATTATTCCTTTCTTTTAAAAAAATTCAGCGCCATCTATTGTGTAAGCACTTTAGACAGCTAGCTCAAAGCACTTGATGGTTATAAAACGTCATTGTTATTAGTACAAAGTTTATCTGCTGGCGCTGAACCGATAGGCATTTGTTATTCTTCTGAGGAACGTGCAATGAGCTAACCCACACTAGCGTAGACACCTGTAATTATGTAAGGGGGCGTGTCGATTTCTAAAAATCATTTAGTGTCCTCAGCCCCTTAAGCATTTTGACTGCCTCGTTAAGTGATTGGTAGAATTTGCATGAAAGCGGTCGTATAAATCATAAACTAGTTTATTTCGTGTTTAGAAATGAAGAAGTCAATGACCGATTAAAAACTTGTTCCTTAGTACGTCCCAAAAACAGCTGACTCAGGGTTGAAAACACTCATTTTTTCCAAAAACTTTGTAATTTAATATCTCCGAAACTATTTGACCTAGACATATAATTTTATATCATATTAAAGACAAATAGTACTCTCCAGGAACCTCGGGAGTGTCGGTCGTTCTGTTCCACCCAGTATATTTGACTTGTGTGCGTCTGTGATTCGATATAAACTTGCACAAATCTGAAACCGTTGGCCGGGAGCCGTAAAAAAAAATAATCAAATACAGTAAGAATATTATATTACGACCGTAGAGAGAGAGCAAAAAACTTACATTGAGTATTTGCATACCACCGTCTGTAGCCTATCGAATTTCGACCTACCTAGCGGAGCGACGAAGTTTCCTCTACTCACATTAAGAAACTCGTGGGCGGCTCCCATTTTCGAGTGTATCTGCGCCTGAAGTGCTTTGAGCACGGCTATGTTGTCCTTTTCACCGCCGTCCTCCACGTAGGACGTCAATTGAAGAACGCTAAAGAGGAAAAGAGAGACAAAAAAAACAAATGTATTACACAATAATAATATAAATTAAATAATTTGATCAATGATACGTTCACGATACTATACTATAAAATATTCTTTATGAAAAATACTTAAAAAAAACACTGGGAGTACTGAGAATAAAGTGTATTTTTTTTTCTATCGATAATATTTAACAAATTCACGTTTTGATCCTCATTACTTATTGAAGTCAATTCGGACTTTATTATTATAATACATATTATAGATAAGGCACTTACCGAATGATCTCATGAATTTCGTCCGCCATTTTTTGCGCCAAATAGTTTCTATTTTCGCCTGCTTCCTCTATACCTTTCCCACCTATTTCCAACAAATAAACACACGAGTAGAGCTTTTCAAATACTTAAAATATAATTAATTATAACAAATTATATAATATAAAAAGTTATGTATGTGAATTTTTTTTTACAACTATTTTAAAATTTTGGGTTCAGTTGAAAAAACTGGTGGTTCCGCAGGTCGAGTGTAAGCCCTTGTGGTGTCACCTTCAGTGAGTATGTGTATGTATATCTTCATGGAGCAGATGAGCACGGGCGCCAGCTGCTTGACGCTCTCGAGGCAGCGCGTCAGGGTGTCCGCGTGCGGCGGGTGGGTTAACTCCGCGGCGCGCGCTGCCACCTACAATTGAGGGTTGATATTTAAAATTTATAACATACAAAAACACAAAAAAAAACCGGAAAATGCGTTAAAAAATCTAGAACCCTTGTGAGGTCCTCCTTTAATCTATAATTGGAACATTTTTTCTGTATTTTTTCTTAATAAAGCTCAGTATTTATGCAGTCTCCTCTTTACAAAAAATATTTTTGAAATTCTCATAGAAAGTTTTTCATTTGATTGACTAAACGACATAATTATTATTCTACCAATTTTAACAAATCTGACAGTTAATTTAAATATTCAATAAACAGTATAATATTATCCTTACTTTATTCATTGTCAAAAACTATGTTAAGAAACTATCATAATAAGTAAGTGGACATCTTACCTCTCTAGCAGCGCGCGAGAGAGCGGGCGAGATATCTCTCAAGAATTGCACCAGATCCTCCATAGTATCAATGACCTCCGCCACTCCCAGATAATCTAGCACCTACGAAAAGTATCACTAGCAATACTTATATAGTACCAAAAACACACCTCCAAACATAACTACAAAACTATGATATTTGGCGTTGATAGATATTTGGCAACTCACATACTAAGTGCCTGCAAAATATCTGTGCACCATCTGCAAATAAATGCACGTGCAACAACTCGCGCAATCACTACCAACAATCAAGGAAACTTTGAAAGTGTTTAGATATGTCTATGTGAAAATATGTGACATGAAGAAAGGGTTTACACATTTAAAAATTAAGTCTGTGCGAAAGATCATATAGATGAAGTGAAAGGAGTGAATGCAGAGATAAACGCTGATTATAAAGTATGGAAGAAGAATTTACGTTTAGCGCACAAATATTTTACAAATACTAAGCGGGTATGAAGGTCGTTAAATATCTTAATTTAACATTAAATAAGATAATAAAAAAAACCGTATAATCTAGCTATACTAGCTGTAAATACAGCGTATAGCATACTCTGTGGACAGAAAAACGACATAAAATTGAACTTCATACTCATAAGTAATAAGGTTTAAAATATTATTTTTGATGCGTTTTTAATACCTTTTTACATTCCTTCACAATTTTTCTAACTTCCGATTCGTCAAAACAGAGAAGTAACGCAGAAGTTCCTTGCAGGATACCACGGGAACCTTCAATCAGCTTCTTCCTACAAATAATAATGAAAAGTACTGGAAAACACTTATCTTCTTTACATCATCACTTCCGATATCAATTAACTTTCATAAATAATCTTTCGAAAACATTATACGTGGTTATAGTTAAGATTAATTTGTTCTATCAATTATAAATTTTGATAGATTGACAATGAAGTTCAAAGTCTATTGAGGTTTTAGTGGTTTATGTTTTATTGTGTATAAGTGCATTATTTAGTTTATATAAGTATAAAATAAGCCAATTTAATTTGAAACGCATTATTGGTATTTAAAACTATGGGAAAGCTCATTAGTTACAATCTACATTTTGCACACTTTTATCTAAGACTAGCTAGCTTTTGCCCACGACTTCGTCCGTGTGGTGTTAGTAACTTTGGGCTGTATTTCTTAAAATGCTAAAACAAAAATTATTTATACCTGAATATAAAGTTTCATCATTATATCTTTGACAATGACGTACTTCCTAACAAACTTTAAATCCCTATTTCAACCTTTTTATCGCAAAAAAAGCAACTTATGTTCTATCTCAAGTCATATATTTTAGTGATTTAGCGCGAGAGTATAAAGAACATATTGTTATGAAACAAGATATAAAAAGAACTAAAAGATGCTAAATCAAATTAAATAATTTATTTACATTAGACAAAAAAAATAAAATAAAAAGGGAGAGGTGATTAGTGAGGTGAAAAGTGTAGAAGTGTGAGTGAGAGTGTCTGTAGGTGAAGGGGCGTGGGTCAGCGGTGAAGTTCCGTTGATGAAGTACTTCAGCAGTCTTGAGGGGCGTCTGGATCCCGAGCGTAAATTTAGCGAGGCGTAGTCTCTCGATGCGTCGAACAGGAGATTCTTCGGCAGCCAAGAACTGAGAGCGTAAATCGGTGAGGAGTAGTCTCGATGCGTCGTACTGGAGATTCTTCGGTAGCCCAAAACTGAGCAGCAGCTCGGGCCTAAGGCGTATACTCGCAGCCAGCCTCCAGGAGTGAAGTAGCGTAGGAGGTTATAGTGGAGTATTGATTTGTTGTCGTTTAGTTAAAGCCATAAAGATGTCATGCGACTTTGAGACCGTAACTTTGAAGAGTTCCCGGGGCAGTCGGCCCCGGGAAATAGGCCTTTTAAGAATTTAGTTAGCTCTGTACGAGCTCCAAAAAGCTAACTTGGCAATTGTTGCCGTTGAAATGATCAAGAACTATTTGAGCGAGGCTATTTATACCTGAAGACGAACTCAAATTTAGAAGTTAATGATTTCAAATTAGAACCCTAAAAATTCAAAAACTACAGAGTTTCAATGCCTAAAACTGACAAACAATGAGTCAATTTTCATGAAGAGTATCAAAAATAACCATAGCAACGAAGAAAAACTTTGATGTCAATTCTGTCAAAACAATTAAAATTAGCGATAATTTGTGTTATAATACATAAATAAGTGTTTTAATATGATTAGAATTGGTAAAATGTATAAAGAAAAACTATGAAAAGTACAGGTAAGGGTTCACATTAGTATAAGTAGACAAAAACATAGGATGAAAGTTCGTAGAGGTTTGGATAAGTTTATATTACAGAATTTTAATGGTTACAGATATAAAATTGAAGGACCGTAGTTATAGAATGGAGAAAGTAAAGAATATAAATGGAAAACACTAAAAAGTTTATCGATATGAGCAAAATAAGTGATATAAATCTAAGGAATTAAAACGATACTAAAGGTTAGTTACGACATTTCCCCCACAACCCCAGAAAAATTTTAGACTAGAGAAAATTTTTAAGAATTGTCTAAAGAAACCAGAGGACACTACTTCACACAAGCATACAACCTTGCAAAATGATACATATTCCTCATCTAACATGCTATCCTTTCATTCTGTTTAGGGTGGAGTTCACATTCAATGACTGCCACTCTAGAAGTGTGATCCAATATGACTAATAAGGCTTATTTAAGGAGTTGTCAACCGCTCCATATATGGAAAAAAAAATAGTGATCAAGGCTTATTTAAGGAGTAATCAACCGCTCCAACCTAAGGCATATTTAATGAGTAGTCAACCGCTCAGACCTAAGGCTTATTTAACGAGTAGTCAGCCGCTCAAGAAATAGTAAGACTATTAAGGTAGTCTTGGTTAAGAGTATAAAACAAGTAAAGACACAAGAAGCCTTTAAGTTAAGGAGAGCGTTTAGAGCGCCCTAAAGTAAAAAAAAATATAAAAGATGAAGAAGTTATCTTCAAAGGATGCCAATTGAATAATTGGATCACCTAAGAGGGAAATATCGTAAGAAACAATTAGTTCAGGTTTGTTAAGAAAATCAAATTTTATTAAGCGAGTCATTATTAATAAAGTTCAAAAGAATTACCTTGTTTCCTTCTAGAGAAAAAAAAATATAAATATATAATGAGTGTGGAATGAATGAGTGAGATGTAAAATAAAAGAAAGTTCGGAAAGTGAGAGTTAAGTTAAAAATTAAATTATTCACCCAAAAGAATATTAGGTAAAGTTTAAGTAAAAGTTAAAGTTATCCTAACAATAAAATTACGATTAAAGTTAAATTAATTATAACCCTACCTAGACTAATAAAATCAAATTTCCGTACTTTCTTTTTGTTATGTAAGAGAAACCAAAAATAAGCCAAAGAAGGATGAATACACTAGACGAAGTGTTGTTTTAGAATTTTGAAAAATAAAGAAAGAAAAATGATAGACAATAAAAGAAAAGAAACAAAGAGTAAACTAGACAACGATAGATTAGACTATGCTAAATAAAAACAAAGAGTAAATGTCTTAGAGACCGACGAGAACAACAAAGATCAAATACCTAATAAAACTATAAAGAACCTTAATATTTCAACCTAAAATAATAAGAACAACCTATGACTACCTAAAAAGAAAAAGTATATAGAAACTAGAACCTAAGAGTTGGGCGCCAAATTGTTATGAAACAAGATATAAAAAGAACTAAAAGATGCTAAATCAAATTAAATAATTTATTTACATTAGACAAAAAAAATAAAATAAAAAGGGAGAGGTGATTAGTGAGGTGAAAAGTGTAGAAGTGTGAGTGAGAGTGTCTGTAGGTGAAGGGGCGTGGGTCAGCGGTGAAGTTCCGTTGATGAAGTACTTCAGCAGTCTTGAGGGGCGTCTGGATCCCGAGCGTAAATTTAGCGAGGCGTAGTCTCTCGATGCGTCGAACAGGAGATTCTTCGGCAGCCAAGAACTGAGAGCGTAAATCGGTGAGGAGTAGTCTCGATGCGTCGTACTGGAGATTCTTCGGTAGCCCAAAACTGAGCAGCAGCTCGGGCCTAAGGCGTATACTCGCAGCCAGCCTCCAGGAGTGAAGTAGCGTAGGAGGTTATAGTGGAGTATTGATTTGTTGTCGTTTAGTTAAAGCCATAAAGATGTCATGCGACTTTGAGACCGTAACTTTGAAGAGTTCCCGGGGCAGTCGGCCCCGGGAAATAGGCCTTTTAAGAATTTAGTTAGCTCTGTACGAGCTCCAAAAAGCTAACTTGGCAACTGTTGCCGTTGAAGTGATAAAGAACTATTTGAGCGAGGCTATTTATACCTGAAGACGAACTCAAATTTAGAAGTAAATGATTTCAAATTAGAACCCTAAAAATTCAAAAACTACAGAGTTTCAATGCCTAAAACTGACAAACAATGAGTAAATTTTCATGAAGAGTATCAAAAATAACCATAGCAACGAAGAAAAACTTTGATGTCAATTCTGTCAAAACAATTAAAATTAGCGATAATTTGTGTTATAATACATAAATAAGTGTTTTAATATGATTAGAATTGGTAAAATGTATAAAGAAAAACTATGAAAAGTACAGGTAAGGGTTCACATTAGTATAAGTAGACAAAAACATAGGATGAAAGTTCGTAGAGGTTTGGATAAGTTTATATTACAGAATTTTAATGGTTACAGATATAAAATTGAAGGACCATAGTTATAGAATGGAGAAAGTAAAGAATATAAATGGAAAACACTAAAAAGTTTATCGATATGAGCAAAATAAGTGATATAAATCTAAGGAATTAAAACGATACTAAAGGTTAGTTACGACAATATAAAGATACCTACTTTCGCTATGTAATAATATTAGTTTGAAATACTTAGACGATTCTCTTTGACGCTCTTTATATATTAAAAGACTACCAAACATCTACCAAAACAAACAGATTAAGTAACAATATAAATGACATTTGCTTGGTCTACTTTTCTTTTTTCCAGATAAATAGGGGCATAGACAACTTTTTTATATATTTATTTTATACATCAAATATATCCCGCGAAATCGCCAACCACTTTCATGGTGGAGCAATGACGTCACGCCCCCGTCAAACTAATATCGGTCTATGTATGCATAAGGCTTAATTCTCCAAGTTCTGATGTGACGTCGCGCGCTGTTTGCGGTCACGTGACAACGAGAATAAAATATTTGTTTTCATGATTAATTTTCTACTGTGCGTTGTCTGTCAGTCTGTCAGGACATCTCATTTTATATATGTATAGATAAAAATTATTGGTATTATTTCTCTTTTTTCAATTCTTTCTCTGTAACTTTTTTTAATCAATATAATTTAAAAAAATGTTTTTTATTTTATTTGAGTTTTTGCTTCATTTAAATTCTTGTTTATTGATTTAAAATGTTTGCTTGATCTATTACTTATACTCAAGTAACCGCTAAGACAAGTGTCTACTTGACAATAGATACGAGTAATGAAGCTCACCTGGCAGGACCGGAGTAAGGGTCGGCGCGCAGCATATCCGACGCCTGCTGCAGCAAGGTAGCCGCGTTCTCCACGCGATGCAGAGCACCGGGCATGTCTTGACGGAGGATCACATCGTCCGATGACTCAATGGTCTCATGACCGACCTGGGAGCAAAACGTAAACGTGAGCCTATTGTTCAACCTAGCGACGAATTCAATCAGAAACTAGTTAGTTTATAACGAGTGATTAGTATATTTCTATTCGCTGGTATGCATATGATACGTACCAATTGAGGCTCATGAGCTAAGAATAATAGTCTTTATTTGACCATATAGAAAGGTTACCAGATTTTCTATTGTACTATTATAAATACACCTTTATAATTCAGAACAAGCACCGTTATGCAAGTTCTACACCTGCTTTAAATCACGCTGTGTGCAAAAAATAACACACGTTTTAGTATGCTAAATAACAAAACAACCTGTTGGTAGCATTTTCTTATATGTATAATAACTATAATTACCTTGACGAGGTTATTGACGGCCAGCGACACGGCCTGTACGGGCCGCGCCAGGTCCGGCATTGCGTTGCCATCTTCAGCTTCCTCATGAAGGATCACCAGCCGGGACACCTGAAAACAAACATTTTATTAGAGACTGCTGCCGTAAAAAATATTAGGGAACGGACCTACTTAAGTGCATTTTGGGCTGCAGCGCAAAGCTCTATGGAAGAGCCCCGAGCCCAGAAGCTATATATATATTTCTGCAGAATCGCTTGCGGGGTAGGCATGGAGGACTGAGCGACATGGCATGACATTCATCACATACGTCTTTGGCTTCCAATATTTTTGTAACTCTATTCATTCATAATTAAAGACTGATCCTCCGACCACGACCTGATTTTTTGCCCAAGATAGAACGCTGCACGTATTCAATAATAAATAATTTCCTTTAAAGCTTCGGCAATGTTACTTTCTTTAATACAGCTGCTAGACTACTATAAGGCATGACGCAACCGATCTATCTTCGACTTTCGCTGCACAATGACTCTATTGTTTATAACGACTTCAGATTTCACATTCCAGAAAACTTACGTTATAGTGAACACCGACGTCAGATGTCCGAATAATAGTAATATATTTTTTCTATAGTCATACATTTGGTGACGGTCAAGGTATCTATGTAAGTTACCAATTGCTATCATATTAATTAAAAGTATCCCTAGAGTTTCAAATTGATGACCACGTTGTAACATATTACTTACTGACGTTTATTGTAATACTGAATACATTTGTAGCTTAATAAAAAAAATATTCAAGAAGTATGGAGTTGTAGTGGACATACTTGTCGTCTTTGTCCCTCCTATGTAATGTTTTACCCACTGTTTGTGTTCTGTGGTTTTACCAAAAACATTTTTTTACATACATTTTTTATTTATCTATACTAATATTAGAAACAGGAAAGATTGGATTATTTATTAATTTGCACTGAATAGACTCAGAAACTACTGGACTGATTTTAAACATACGCAGGTGATAGGCTATGATTTATGTAGGCAAAGTCGCGGGAAAACAGCGAAATAGTTCATTTATAAGAAATAGTACACATAAACAGTATGTTTTATTTCAAGATTCCATGTAAATCGGTACCTACCTACTTGTTGACGAAAGGTTAAAAACATTTGAAAACAGCAGTTTCAGGTTATCAAATAATATTGCAAGACATCTTGAAAAGAAAATAAAACAATACAAACCTATTATTATTTGTAAAGGGAAGCATAAATAACTAAATATCCACCTACATGGTTCTACGGTTTTCAGACTAGGAAAGGTCTAGGAAAATAGAATTTGGTAACCTAAAAACTACACATTTAAGCCACTTCTGATATGTGGGCGAAATGCCCGCATTCATTAGTTAAAATTCGCTAATGAAAGCGTGCCCGTCACCCGCATATGATTTAGCTTCCCGTAGATAGATGTTTTTAAATCTGTCCTGTACTTTCTAAGAAAAAAAAACAGGTAATCAAATCTTGTCTGTTTATAATATTAGTGTAGATTGTAAATTCATTCTATATACAGTCTATACAATTAAAAATTTTGTATAGAAAAGTTACAGTAATGCAAAATTTACTTAAAATATATATCGATCTAGCTAGGTTTCATCAAAATAACGAAGCGAAGCTCGCTCATTCTGGTACTTCTACTACATCGCATTGTATTGTATCTGATATAGATTACAAGACAGGAGCGACGACAACTATTCAACGTGTATGCCAACAAAAACCTATGAATGAACACACACGTAATGTCATCGAGCTGCGAGATTATTGCGTAAGCGCACCGTTTAAGGCGTCCGGCGCTACCACTGCCTTTTCAGATGATACCGGTTCATTCATAATCCTGTAGGCCTTTTTATTCGTCTATTTCCATTGGCTCGGACGAGAATTGGCTATGAATGGAAAAAACATGGTGGCGACATATATAGGTGGCTCCAACGCAGATTGGTAGGTGTTTTACAGGTTACTTTATAAATAGGAATTATTGTTTAGTTTCTTGCATTAACTAAACCATACGCGGGTCACACAAACAATAATTTTCGCTGGCGATGCGGAAAATAGCTAGTTTACAAATAATAAAATAGGCGAAAAATTGTGATCTGACCTTATATTTAAAGAATAATCAAAATGTATTATAAAATTAACAAACATTGCAGTAACAGTTCTACTTTTCACCATTCTTCCCTTTCAAATCCTTAATCATATTGTCCAATATTTAACCTTTCAAACCTGAAAGCCCGACTAGAGCTTTAGCCGTATTTATTTTATCTGTCTTCAGGTAAAATATGGGGTTGGGTAAAGGGCGCGCCGACCCAGACGTGCGCGGCCGAACTTACGATATATCTGCACTAACAAATGCCAACGTAGCATTAGGGAATGGGGAATCACTTTGATAATGCTTATAAATAGGTAAGATCCACATATGTTGCATACTAACAGCACCGATAATTACCATTATTCTGAATCTGGTAGAAAAGAGTTACAAAACTCTGAAAACACTTGAAATCATGTTTCTGGGTGACCATTATTTATTAAATAAAATAGGGTAAAAAAAAAAAACTTGCGCTGAATTTTCTGTCGTTCTTATTGCTAAAATGAAAATAAATTTGAATGGAAAATTATGTAAGATGTTATCTAATAAATCATTAAATGGTGGCATTCTTTTGAATGTAGTTGGTATACAAATTTTTATGCGCTTTACGTGAACGATATACCTACTTAAGGTAAGGTACGAACCCAAAATACCAAACCTTATAGCTTGAATCAAGACTTGCAATAAGCATAATGTAAATATGCTACTGCGAGCTGCTTTCCCGTGAGTTCGCGTGTAAATTATAATCTGTCTCACCAGCGTATGATGTAGCTTTTCGGTTTAAATATATGTTTTAATTTAAATATCAATATACATTTAATAATTTAGTAGAAGAAAATAATAATAAACATGATTATTTTCGTGTCATTAAATCTTTTAATGAGTTACAAAGTTTTAAACAATTCAGAAAAAAAATCAAATATTAATGTAACCAAAAATCCTTGCATTTGTAACATATTTATGTAGAATGTCATCATCGACGAAGTTGAATGTCACACAAATCATACAAACACTTATCTCAGTACTGTCGTAAACTAAACCAATGTCAAATTGAGCTTTATTTCTATAATAACAACTTCAAATGAATAAGATGGATAGCAAAAGATTTTATGTTATGGAAATCCGACATAATGCAGTTGCCAGTACAAATATTGTCGGAAGCTTTTGATTCTATCTTGTGTATTGTTCATTAAGTTATATAAATATATTATTTTTCTTGTCTGATTTTATCTTTGAATAATTATACAATCCTCTCCACCGTCGATAACAACCAGGACACCTAGCCACAGAATAGAGATACACCCGAGACCCGATAGAGTTTCTGATATCGAATCGGAGAACTAAAGGATGGAGACACCTTGAGACGGTTGTGCTAGTGACGCTGGCACAGAGAAATATCTACAGCGATCGGTTTCATTAAAATCTTGTGACCATATGGCGTACATCCCACGCTGTTACGGAACGTAGGTGAAAAGGCCGCGTCTATTATAACATTAAAAACTGCTACTTCACCTGGATAGATTGATGCTTGTATTTTTAGTTAATCCTATTCTGGATAGATATATGTGTCTAGTAGATATTTTAGATAACTTTCGTTTAAAACAAATACGAAGCACTCATAAACCTTGCACCATAAACTAAGATTCCTGTAAAGAATAGTTTTTAAGATTTTAGGTCGCCCATCATCATTATCATCCATATATTAATTTTCAGAGACATTTAGTAAAAAGTTAAATTGCTGCATTGTATCTCTCAATTCTTTTTTTACAAAAATAAAGGCAATTTCAGAGTGGTAAATAGCTCAAACATCAGCGTTATTTCCAGCTGATATTGAAAGTGATGTTGTCCGAGACTAGGGATGCCCTCTCCTTCTCTCGACATGTTTGGCTTTTCCGGTCGTGTCCGGCTGGTATTAAAATATTCAGCTTTTACGGCTTTTGTTACACTACGCAAGGGACAACGCTTTACAGCTCATTTACATTGGTCGATGGGGGTCTGCATGCAGAGTGTGAATAATTAGCGTGGCATGTTTTCATTGGTCGGTCATTAGTTTATCGACCAACGAAGTGAGCCCACAGAAGTCGCTCGCACTCCGCTAGCGGGCCATATCGACCAGCGTAAGTGAACTATTAAGAACGAAGTGTCGTTAATACATGATTAGATCAATAAAGAACTGTAACTTATAACAGATCTTTTATTATAAAAATCATGTCCAATGTAAAAAACACACGTCCGAGGCGGAGGCAGCCTTTCTTATTGTAGAAGATGACAACCCTATATGTGACGGCCTTGTACTCCCAGCTCAGACCTTGACCTACACTGAAGCTACACAAGGTGCCGATTCATAATACGACACTGCAGTAACACAGCCACGACATGACATGGTTATCAAAACTGTCCGCCCATATAAAAGATAGTAGACTGTGGACAACATATCAAATGTTGACGGCCTAGTAGCCAATCACCTTCTTATTTTAATTAGTCTTAGACAGTGGTTCTTAAGCTCTTGTCCGCAGATCCCTTTAGGACAACAGGTTTTAGAATAAATATTATTTCCCACTTTTCAAAGGGTGAAGTCAGTCCTATTTCTTGAAGAAAAAAATATAGACTAGGTTAGGTTATGATGAGGTTCAAATTTTTCGCTTTAATCTATCCAATATGCGTGAAAATATCGCTGTCAAACAGTCAATCCAACTCCATCCAGAAGCGCAGAAGGGTTTTGGGGTCTTCACAGGCTTCGCGGAGTGAGTGATGTGTTGATATTATAGACCCACGGTGGGCAACAGCCGGCCCGCGGGCCGAATCGCGGGCCAAAACAATACGACAGTGTTATTATCTGGCCGAATAATAAAACTGTCGTATTGTTCTATCGCAAAAATTATGAGCAATACAACACTACTTTAAAATGTACTAGTTTTAAACGCAGCCCGCGAACGTATTTGCACACTAAAGTTTGGCTCACAACATGTCCAAGGTTGCCCATACCCGTATAGACTATTTAACGATAACAAATAATGCAATTAAAAGTCTAACACTTGCTACTGGACACTGCAAGTTGTGTCAGCGACATTACTCTTACCTTAGTAGTTACATCAACCCAAATATCTTTGTTTATTTTACATTTAATAGGGCCCCAAACTATGGGACCGATTATATCTTTTCGTTCACCTATAGGAAGCTTCATCATACGCGGGTGTCATAGGCCATAATTTACGCGGGCGAAATGGCGGGAAAACAGCTAGTCATAGTAGCTAGCTAGCACTAGTAAAATAAAACAACACAAATTCTTACATAACGTGCTTTTTCAGTGTCTATAGTCAAAAATTGGCAAAGGACTTAAAAGTTTCTCACATGTATTTGAGATAGCAGAATTCGTAATAAAAAACATTTTAAATTAATTCTAATATAATTTTATATAATTCATTAAACAAAAGGTGATCGAAACAACAACAGCGTGTTGTGATTACGAAACGCAACGTAACAGTTCCAAATTTAAATTTCGGCGCTGAAGCGAGTTAACGAAAACTGTAGGCGAGTACAAACAACCGGTCGGCAACAAACGTGACTCAACACAACCAGAATAGAACCATGCATTTAAAATGTTATCATCAACAAATTGGCAACACTATTTTGTTTGTGATAATTAAAAGTCTGTGTAGCGTCTTGTTTTCACAGACTTCAAACAAAATAGGCTAGCAATTCCATAGTTGCCGTTCACTAGATGTTTCCTACGATATCTTCGCGTGGATTTAGTTTGTCAGCATATGTTGTTATTGATATTTTGGCAAACGCAACCTGTATATTTCTCTCCAGGTTATAATGGCCAAGTGGTTCCTTTCGCATTCATTATTAAAGGAAAATCCGTATCGAATCGTTGCAGTAAAAAAATGTATTTTTTCATAAGTTAATAATTTTTTAAAGCTTACTTGGCAATTTTCATTAAGAAAAAAGTATATTTACGAGTACAAATGAATTTATTATGATTAATTAGTTTTAAAGAGCAATGCTGTTCCTTATGAAACCGTGGTCACTCCGACCCGAGTCTTGTGACTCGCCTCCAAAATCATAGTAGTTCTTTTAGCCTGGTAGCCTCTAGGAAGTCCATAATGTTCCTAGCTTTTAGAGCTTTTATGTCTTCTAGGATAATTATGTGTCGTCCCAGATGTATGCTCTGTTATGGAACAACGGTCCACATTCACACAGGAGATGTTTTGGTGTTTCACGCTCCTGTTTACAGTATCAACAAATATCAGTGTCACTTAATTTCATATGAAATTGGTGTCTGTTTAATTTGTAGTGACCAGTTAAGGTTCGTACAACCGCTCGGATGTTCGATCCGCTTAGCTTCAGAAGCTCTGTAGTAATTTTTTGCGAATATCCCTTCAATAAGAGACTTGGCGTGATCCAATTCAGGCTGGTTTTTCCGGTATTTTTTGGGCCGCAATGGTCGTCAATTTGCATCGCATGGTTTTTCGGAATATCGCAGAAGGGTTCAAGGCCAGTATTTTTATCCCTGTCCTCTAGTTCTTGCCAGTTAAAAATCTACCTTGAACCTTTACAGTTGAATTTTTTTATTTTTTTTTTTAATTACATCTACCAACGGCATTTCTCATCATTAGCTTTCCTTATTCAAGTTTTCAATCATTTTAGATTTTATCGCGTTCAAACACAAAGCATCAGCTTATATTTGAACTTTTAAACTAAACGCAGTTTCATAAAAACACGTCAAGTCCATTCCTTCTTTCCCAGAAGTCTGAGAATTTCAACATTCCTGATGGCTGAAACGTCCAGTATCAATATAAAATCAATAAAACCAAGAGACGAGAGCATGCAATGCAAACACCACATCAATGATTCATTGCTCCCTTCGTAGTTCTAAATATATCAGGCATATATCTAAACTAATGTATTGCGAACCGCTTATTTATGCTTCGAGCCCTTTACTTTATTTGATGGCGGTTGAAATATAATAAACACAAAAAAGAAAAGATCAAAGACTTTGTTATAAACATTACCTATTTAATGATTTTAATGTGAATAATTGCTATCTTTTATATATTTTTTTTTAACTAGGCAAATACTATGGAATGGAGCTGATCTAATGATTGAGCTGGGTTGTGGCTATGGAACATCAGTATTCAGCAATGCAATCCCATCGTTTGGTTTGTCTCGACATGTCAAAATACCTATATAGAGTTTGATAATATAACGGCCATATGAACTTTATAGTAAAAAATAACGTAATACTGCCGAATTTGGGCTCGTTAAATTTGCCTATACGAATCATATAAGGAGAACTGGTCATAAACCACCAATAGGGGCCACTGTTGCGAATGGAAATGCAGCCATCGGCTTTACGAGCTTCCCGCAGCAGAGGGAGCTCAAGATAATTATAACAATTAGGCGCATTATAAGTAACCTAGTTTTTGAAAGTCCATAGTGTTATAGATTTAAGTATAGTGTAAGCAGCATAGTATATCATTGTTATGATTGTAAGCGGTCTTTCTTCTCCTTTTTTCTTTTTTTTATACTATGTCTATCTGTGACGACCTGTAAGTGGCTGTCTGTTTTTAGCTAAGATTTTTATTATGTAATTTTTAGCTGTTGGTCATCCATGTACATAAATAAATAAATAAATAATAAATTTCTGATGACGGATCCTCCGACGCGCCAACCACTACACCGTCGAACTTCTCGAGATCTGATGTAACAAACTCATAAACTTCTATAGAATGTGGGAGGTTTATACCATCGTTGTATCAAATCTACATAACAAAATGAATTCAGCTATTTACCTTGGAACCAGAGGAATGCATAATGAGATTGATGTAATCGTACCTACCGGCGAGTAAACACAACTTATGTCTTTCTAAACATATCAAACACAAATGCCAAGAAGTAGGTTTACCATGAAACTGAGACATATAAATGAGGACAAAGAACGGCGGGTGTTATCGGGGCTGCCAAAAGAGTTGGTAATATGAATAAAAATGATACAATATCACTTCGCACAAAAACTCTAGAATTACTGCATAAAGTATTGCATATCAGAAAAATGTTCTAGAAATATTTTATATAATTTATGCTCGTCTTGTTATGAGCGAATAGTACGATACAAAAAGCGGGAATGTCCCAGAAAAGTTGGGGCTGGTGGTTACTCTAAAGCCTTACTCCCTCATAAAATTAGTAACGAACGCCATTAACAACTCAGTAACGGTAATATACATTTTTATAATGAACAACTGAAACTTTAGATAAATACTTTTGCGTCTAACAACAAAAGGCTGCCAAATTAATATACAACGTGTCCCAAAATTCAACGATAAGCGGGCGCCAAGAGGTACCCTTGCTCATGTGTACTTACGGAAAAATAAGAAAAAAATTATATCTTATCTTTTTTATTATAAAATTAAATTCGAAAATCTTCGAAAATTTACACCTTTTATGATATTTTCAACTACCACGACCACAACTTCTCAATTATGTTCAATCTTTTTTTGGTATCGGATACCTAAGTAGCACTACTATTAGCTACAACTCTTTCGAAAATTTTCGAATGTTATTTTATAATAAAAAAGATTAATAAGATATAATTTTTTTCTTATTTTTCAATAAGTACACATGAGCAGGTCTACCTCTTGGCGCCCGCTTATCGTTGAATTTTGGGACACGTTGTATATACGCGTAATTCAATAAGCTCGAAGGCGATTCAATAAATACAATATGAATAATGATCTTAAACTATGGAGACATCAAATACTACCATGTAATACCGAAAACATAAACTTTACTATCTGTCCATGGACAGATCGTGCGCACCAACTGCAAATAATTATATTTCTTCATATGGATAGTCATATTTACTTTTGTCCGAACTTTACTTATGTAACGAGTCGTTGTTTGTGTAGTTCTAAAGAGTTTCATGGTTAAAACTCATTTACGGCTAACTTTTTCTTTGTTTTTGAAAAAATAAATTACTCTCGGGTGCATATTTATTGTACGCATTTAACTTTAAATTTATTTAACTTCTGTTATTTTTATAACTTCTATTTATCTTTTCATAGGATTATCAGCGCACAGTTTAACTTCAAAGAAAATAAACTACCTAAATATCTAGGTCATGTACTACTTTTTCTGAGTTCTATTCGTGATATATATTCATTAAAACAAAAAAAATATTCAAAATTTCACTTTACCACTTTGTTGGCGTAATTAACGTGTATACTCATGCTGCATTACAACTTTCTAGTATCAATAGTTTTTGAGCCAAACCGCGCACGGACGGACAGACATGGTGAAACTATATAAAACCTTGTTTACTACGGAACCCTTTTTCACAGCTTCAAGAATAGGGATGACGAATAATGTTTGTTTGTTCGTTCGTCAAGTAGATTATTGAAGAATATTAAATACGTATTTTTTTTATTTTCTCCTAATCTATAAATTACGGCGATGAATTAAGTTGAAATGTCGCATGACGTCACGCTTTTGTACATTTTTATACAAAACTGTGACGTAGCAAGCCCACACTCCACAACTTTAATGCCTGTTATCTAAGCCATTTCTTGTTTTAATTAAAGCAAAAAAATACCTATCTAATATTTTTCTATTATCTGACTGAAAGAATTTCTTTTTTTTTACCCAGTGGTCTTCCCTATTGCTTGCAATTTGAAAATAGACTATAGTTGATACTTTCATGTGCTCCTAAGAAATGGATCTTGACAGACAAACAGCGCAACAGTGATTTTTCTTTTGCAGTAGGACACACCTAAGCAACTAAAGCACTAGCAATTTTGAGTCAGCCGATAAATTTTATAGCTCCGGTAATTCTTACGGAGCTATACTAGATTGCATGAATTTGGCGATAAATACGACGATCAAAATGATAAATTAATTATCGATCGACTAAAAATCGCTAATACGTTCAGACTCTAAACCTCATCGTATATCTATAATAGACCTTTAACTGAGAAGACTGATTTCCACCTCAAAGAAGCCAAATTAAAAATACTCGACAAATCGCGGGACATCTATAATAAAGTAACCGCTTGACCTTCCACCGTTCACTGTCGCGAGAAGGGCCAGTTGTCGATAGCGTACACGAAAATAGCCGAGAAGACGGCACCACTGGACACTGCGGATGTAGGCGAGGTCTCCCACCTGCCCTAATTACTAACTATACATAGAATCTATGGCATATTAACACGAGAATATGTGGCATAATTATTAAGAAGAAATCGAATATCGATTTGACACAATTGATTTACTTGATTGTTTTGGCAAAAGTATTTTAAAACTTTTATATATGATCACTATCAGATTTATAATCTAAGATCCCACTGCTTAAATCTGCAGTTATCTGCTTTTTTTTATTATACTTATTTTTTTATGATAAATGTAAGATAGTAGAATAGATTGAAACAGGGTTGCCATGCAGAATTTAGCCGCAATTATTTTTAATGCATTTTTTGTCACTTTTTGTTAATAAATTGCAGTCATATGTGTTTTTGTGAACCCCACATCATTTGAAAGAGAATGATGTAAGGAATCGAAACTACCATGGTTGCCAGCTCTCAGTTAGCCGCAACCCATGTGTTGCCAGGTTTAAACAGGTAATATCTTAATGTTAAAAATTTTCACAAATGATGTAATTTGTTGTCACTATAACAACAAATATCAAAAAACAGAATAAAATAAATACTTAACGGGGCTCCCATACAACAAAGTGATTTTTTTGCTGTCACCAGGCTGTATCTCATTAACCGTGATAGTTAAACTGTTGAAATCTTCACAGATAATATATTTCTGTTGCCGTTATAACAATTAATACTAAAAATAGAATAAAATAAATACTTAAGGGGGGCTTCCATACATCAAATGTGACATTTTTGCTTGTTTTTGGTACAGAACCCAATGTATGCGAATCCGACTCACATTTGGCCAGTTATTAATGTATTAATTAATCAACGTGTTAAAAACATATGAATGCAATTTATCAACAAAAAGTAGTTATAAAAAAAATATATTAAAAATAATTAGAGTTTCAAGTAAAACTACAACAAAAGTTCCAAAAATAACTTAGTATTGAAATGTACAATGAGCTCATAGCACAAATATTCATAAAGGGCTTTATTACTCAATCATTATTTTTAAATCTATTATTTATAAATTTGCAAGATTTTCTCTAATCTCTATCTTCAAACCCAATTACAAGTTAATGTACCTTGAATAAAATCACATTACACCATTATCTACCAAGTAAATGACTTCACCAATTTCCGGCAATAATTAATAATTCCTTTATTTTTGTACAAATAACGGTTACGGAAACCTGAGTTCTGCATACACCATATAAAATTATAGTTTTTGTAAGCAGCTGCTGCGGTATTGGTGATTATGTTTTACATTAATAAGTATCTACAGAAACATTAATTACCCATACTCATAACAAGAGATGTGCTTAATATTGGTTTCACCAAATAACAGAATACTGTTAACTTAAACACCAGAAAAGTATTCAGCTTAATCTTGAATGAACTGGATATATGGCTGAATTATTTGGATTACCATTATATTGTTTTTATTTAGACAGTGTGAGATCTTACAAAGCTCCCTCTCTTTATAGGTTTTGTTGTGTGTATGCAAGTTTGTTATTAAGCAGAATACAAATAGAGAAAACTATGTCAAATATTGAATACTAAATGAATTTTGGGTGCATCTCTACTCATAATGTACTCTTAAAGTGGAATAAAAAATAAAATATTTCAAAATACAGTGATTATAGTCATTGTTTATCTTCAATTGACATCAATTTTTATTCCATTCTTGTAATTCTGTAATGATAATTGTTCTGTACATCAAAAGATGGTCAAATTGGAAAGCACACCAAACTTTGCTATAAATGAAAAAAATTAAAATAAGACTCTTAAAATTACAATGCCCAAGTTCAATTCAGCACAACAATTCTGAGAACAGACTGATTAATTAATGTAGAGCTTTGGACCAATTAAATTAGGGCCATGATACTTTGTGTCATGCATTAATAACTCATTGATACTTTATGAGTAACAATTATTCTCAATTGACTATCAGAATAAATAGTAAACAAGTTCTGTGTACACATGACAGAAAGTTAATAACCACAATAGTTCTTTTCAGAACTGAATTTGAACTCTTAACTATAATACATTAATGTTTAAAATCAAGTGGAGATTTTTGACAGTTTTGTATCCCATCCTATTGAACTTTACTAATTAAACAAATGCCATGTCAATATGAATAGATGTAAAATTGCACAAAATGAAAACTTCAAAGAAAAACTTATCTTTAAAAAAAGATAAGGCAAATTCTAAAAACTGACATTTGGTTCATATTATGGTGGAATTATAATATCACAAATGTTTAGTTTCCAAGAATCAATTTCAATTTCTATAACAAACTTAAGCTGTAATGCAATCAGTCAGTTCAATTGTCAAACAATACTATATTGTAAATTGTATGATTTTAATAATTTTTCATAGCCTGTCTGATGTACTGGTTATGAGTATGTGAAAGCTCATATTCACACATCTTTTCTGTAACATGTTTAATATGCTATAATCAAATTACTAAGCTGTTGATTTGCTAATTTTACTTCATCATTAGTAAAACTAATGCAAAGACCCTGCAGTTTTAATCAATTTTCTAAAATTGTCTTTGATTTCTTATTGGATTAGAAGGTTATTTAAAATCAATTCTAATAATAATTAAAAACATTACCACAAACAGGATCAGGTTACTTGCACTTCGTAACTGCATTCATTCGTTTCTCAAGGTTAAACAAATCTTAAACTGTTACATGTTCTCCTAACATGGGCATTATTCCGATACAGAAAAATCCTCGACGTCACCTCTAAGTGACGTAATCTACTAATAATATAGATATAAACTTTTACAGTAAATAATTAACTTAATATTTAACACCTACACGAGACAAATATAATGATTCTATAAATAATACAAATCATATTCGGCTCACCTGTTGAGCAACAGGCTCCAGTATACTTTCGATGATCTTCGTATGGAACACCGGCATGTTGATGTCGTTAGCACCTATCTACATGAGATAATAAACACAAATAACACAGATATTTTTTTACACTAAAAATAATACAAAATACCATTGACACAACCAAACAACAAAAGACACGGAATATGACTAAATTTTTGACATTTGATTTGTCACTTCACTGACACCTGACAGTTGACACTGACAGTTATCAAAGAATTTGCCAGACAGTGAATAGAAAGATATCACCGCTATTTCGTTACAAGTAGCAGTTATTTCGTTTTTATAAAATGTTTTATTAAGAATATTTATTATGTAATACAGCACTGTGAACGCAAAATTTATAAAATATAATATTTATTTGGTTTGTAACTGATATTTGGTTTGTATTTGGTGGACTTGATTGCAAATGAAATATAGTTTGAGTGAAATGAGTTGAAATAAGTGTTATAGTTTGAGTGAAATGAAGTGATCCATAAACTAATAGAAGTTAAAGTATGAAATTGCCGATTTGTAGTGAAAATCAAAAATGTTCATATTTCATTTTTTAACAAATTTATTTAATCAAAATAATTGCCGTTATTATCTATACATTGCTGCCATGTAATAGGAAGGTCATTTATGCCTTTGCGATAGAACTCTAAGGATTTAGACTGCGCAAACTGTGTGAAAGCATTGTACTGCTTCCTAGGAAGAAAACTTCTTGTCACGTAGATAATTCTCCAAATCTCGAAAACAATGATAGTCCGTTACAACGGACTATCATTTTTCTACAGCGGGGTCTGGCGAATACGGAGGATGACGAATGGTTTCTAATTGCAGTTCTTGAAGGGTCAAAACGGTTTCTCGTGGTGTATGAGGTCTCGCGATGTCCTGGTGCAATTATGGTGAAAATCGATTCATGAGTAGGGACTGTTTTACTGCTAGTTTTGCCAACATTGTTCGGAGTTCGGCACAATAGACATCTACCAGTTATCATTACCTTTTTATTGGTAAGTTTTGTCACAATTCGATCCAAAATTCTTTCATTTCTGTACCGATTCGACATGGCAACACAAGTTTCAAGACGCGTTTCTTTCTGCAAATCAGTCAAATCATGAGGCACACATTTTTCGTATTTTTTTATTTTGTTGATTTGACGCAAATGAGTAAATATTGTGGGTTGAGTAAACCTTGCCGCTAATTCCTGAGTAGTTTGACTAGGATCGGATTCCACCATCTCTCTTAATTCATCGTTACTCACCTGTGTCTTCCTCGTGACTCGTTCTTCAAGTCGAAGTTTCCATCACGAAAGCGTTTAAACCAAAATCGCGTTCATTGGCAGAGCCCTCTCCAAACGCAAAGTTGATATTGCGAGCTGTTTATACCGCGTTACTTCCGCATCGGAACTCGTATTCAAAAATCACTCGAATTTTCGCAGTATCCAACATTCATGTCTAAATTGAATAACAAAAACTATAATAATAATGTTAATATACAATTGATAACAAAAATAAATGTTTCTCATTTTTTAAAAGAAGAACGTCATTTGAAAATTGTTTTTTTCGAAACCTCAAACCATGAAGATTCTAGGTAAATTCAAGGAACCTATTACAATAAAACGACAATTTCATACTTTACCCCAAAGAGAAAAATAACTTTAACCCCTAATATTATGACACGTAAATCCATCCATTAAACCACCCATAGATCTTTGAATCAAATAAAATATACCGTAAAGTTCAAACATTAAAGACATTGGAAGTGAGAAATTTGTCTTGATTTGTTTATTAGAAAGTGTTTGGAATACTTTCAACGATTTGGCTTTAACTTTAAGATTTCATTATTAGATTGCAATAGAAGGCATTTTTTATCAGGCAGAATTATTTATATATGTATATATTATTGCGTTGAACTGTTTTATTTCTTTGTTTGCATTCTTTTAGTGTGTTATAATCAGAGCTTTTTAATTTTCCCAGTGTATTGGCAGCAATTAAATAAAATAGGTATGCACCTACAATCGTTCATTAGGAGCCAAGGTTCCAAGTTGTAGTTCAAACACAGAGATGTGACTTATCTTAGATACAAGTATTTGAAATACAGATCATCATCAGCCCATATTCGTCCACTGCTGGACATAGGCCTCCCCAATTGCACGCCATCTATTTCGATTTTCGGCTGTTCGCATCCAGCTCCTGCCAGCCATCTTGCGCAAATCATCGCTCCACCGCGCGTGAGGACGTCCTACACTACGTTTGCCGAGACGCGGTCTCCACTCAAGAACTCGTTTACCCCAACGGTTATCGGTTCTGCGGCTAATATGGCCAGCCCACTGCCACTTCAGCTTGCTAATCCGGTGGGCTATGTCGATAACCTTGGTTCTCTGCCGGATCACTTCATTTTTGATTCGATCCCGCAGAGAAACGCCGAGCACAGCCCTTTCCATAGCACGCTGAGCGACCTTCAACTTGTGGACCAGCCGTGCCGTCAGTGTCCACGTTTCGGCTCCGTATGTCATAACGGGTAGGACGCACTGATTAAAGACTTTTGTCTTTAGGCACTGCGGGATCGACGATGTAAAGACCTGACGTAGTTTCCCAAACGCTGCCCAACCTAGCCGAACTCTTCCATTTACCTCGCTCTCGAAGTTGTTTCTACCTAACTGCAATGTTTGCCCGAGGTATACATATTTTGGAACAATTCCGAGAACGGCACCGCATACTGCAATCGGTTCCGGTAGTACGTGTTCGTTGAACATGACCGTGGTTTTATCCAAGTTCATCCGTAGGCCGATGCGCATAGAAGAGTCAGCCAGGTCATTCAGCATCTGTTGTAGGTCCTGCAGATTTTCTGCCATGATGACGATGTCGTCAGCAAATCTCAAGTGAGAGATGTACTCG
Source organism: Diatraea saccharalis (assembly GCA_918026875.4). Lineage (NCBI taxonomy): Eukaryota > Metazoa > Arthropoda > Insecta > Lepidoptera > Crambidae > Diatraea > Diatraea saccharalis. Next base: position 25,239,137 of record OU893339.1, on the reverse strand, counting down.
CCATTGATGTTGATGCCACGTCCTTTCCAGTTCAGCGTCTTAAACATATCCTCCATTGCATTAGTAAACAATTTCGGAGACATAACGTCTCCTTGTCTCACTCCTCGATGCAACGGTATAGGACTTGTTTGCTGATTCTGTACTTGGACGGTCATGGTGGCGGCCTCATAAATACATCTTATCACTTGGATGTATCGCCAATCGGCTTGGCATCGCTGCAGGGACTCCAGAACGGACCAGATCTCAATCGAGTCGAAGGCCTTCTCATAGTCCACAAATGCTAGACACAGGGGCTGATTATACTCTTCAGTCTTCTGTATAATCTGCCGCACTGTGTGGATGTGGTCTATGGTGCCGTATCCACTCCGAAACCCAGCCTGCTCCGGTGGTTGGAATTCGTCAAGTCTTTGTGCAAGACGGTTCGTGACTACTCTAGAAAACAGCTTATAGACGTGTCTTAGAAGGGAAATGGGTCGATAGTTCTTCAGCAGGGTTTTGTCTCCCTTTTTGAAGAACAGGACGACAACACTCCTACTCCACGCCTGCGGAGTTCTCCCTTCGAAGGGGACAGCATTAAAAAGTTTTTGGAGCTCCTTCAGTTAAATACAGATATAAGATACAAAATACGTATTTTCATCTTTTATCTAAAATACTTTTTTTAGGAAGAATTTTGTATCTTGTATTTAAATACTTTAGTTTAGTATCTAAGTATCTTTTAAATACTTTTTCTGATAAAATACTTTATAAAAAGTTTTTTACATTTTATAAATATCACAAAACATTATTTGCCTAAAACATACATATTTACAAGAAGAAAGTGTCCAATTATCAACGCAATGAATATTTAGTTGAAATTAACTTGAATCCAAACATTGTTTGGTGTCATTTAAAAAGTAAATGCGTAGAACTGAACGTACCCTAGTAAAAATTGATAGATGGCGCATTGGGCTTGAAATCGAATAACCAGTTACAAGCAGTAAAAAATCCTGATTTATGTAAAAAACCGGTCATATGCTATAAATAAAACTCAGTATATCAATTAAACTCATTATTAACTTTTATTAATTTTTTGCACATTATACTTTTTCCACTAACAACAGCATTCAAAAAGTTTATTTTTAAAGAAATTTCACTGTGAAATTCGATACATGGCAAATGCTTGAAATTATATCCCGTGAGCAAAGCAATATTGCCTTTATTGACTCAACAGTTAATCTATTTCTATCTTTTGCCCACTGCATATTCATGAGCGAAAAAATTTTCTATATTCGTATTATGAGGCATAATACGAAAAATACTGACAAATCTTCAGTAGTTCGGAAACGAGTGCTGTCATTGCATATATTGAAAATAATTACCCACTGCTTTTTAACTAATTCGTCATAAAAATAAATTTGTAAAAAGACAAAATTCTTCAAATCATTTCTTTGACATCGTCAATTAATACTCCTTTATTTTTCAAAAATACAACACAAACTGTGATATTATCGTATAGTAGATTTTGCTTTAATAAGTAATCATTTAATTCATCATTTAATTCATTAATAAGTAATCATTAGGGATCTTTATTGAGAAACAACAAAAAAACGGGCGGAGTCCTGTCTAAATATTAGGTCTTTACCTATGAAATTGCCGTTCTGCTGTACTAGCCATTTCAATTAAACTATCTTTTTTGCCTGATAATTCTAATATCAAATTATTTTTTCTAAAATCGTCATTTGTTCAATAGTTAGTGTTTTGTTTTCAATGCATTTGAATATTTTTCGTCGTCATGGGTAAGTTAAAAATTCGAGTAATTATGGAGTATGTGTGCCATCGTGGCAGCAAAGCGGCACAAGCGACACGCAACATTACAACGTTTGCAGAGTGAACACTACAAACGAACGCACCACCAGTTATTGGTTTGCCCGCTTCTGTTCTGGAAACTTTGGTCGACAAGGCGATTGTAGAAGCTGATGAAACTCAATCTAAAGTTGAATTAGCAGCAGCTTCGACGTTAGCATCAAAACAATATTCATTTGTGTCAAATCGGGAAGGTAAAAAAACTTGACAAATGGGTACTCCACGAACTCAATGATCGCCAGCGCGAAGTACGCGTCGAGACACTGCACTGCTTTACAGGCATACAAATGGAGGAACTCTGGACTGCATTGTTACTAGTGACGAAAAATGGATCCTGTTCGACAATCGTAAGCGTTCAGCAAGTTGGTTGGAGCTTGGTTCAGCACTCAAACAATACCCTAAACGAATAGGTTACTGTTTGGAGGTCTAACGCGTATGTATTTCATCACAGCTTCTTACCAAACGTGACGAGCATTACTGCAGAACACAATGACGGAGAAGCTGGCACAACTCCAACCAGGTTTTGTCAATCGTTCAGTTCCACTGCTCCTGCCCGACCACATGCGACCTCATACTGCACAATTGGTGGTACCCAAGCTACAAGAGCTGGGGTTTGAAGTTCTCCGTCATCCGCCGTACTTAATAGACCATGCGCCTACAGACTTCTACTTCTTCCAGAATTTGGATAACGTCTTAGCGGGAAAAAAATTAAATACCCGAGAGGCAGTACAAAATGCCTTTGAAGTATTTGTTGCCAGTATTTGGGTCCAGCTGATTTCTTCAAGAAGGGCAACATTAAGCTACCAATGCGTTGCACGGTGGGCAGAATCGGTCGTTATCGGATCAAAAATGTATAACTTCATGATTTTTTGTAGTACCGCAATGAAATTTGCTACAAATATTCAGTGAGGTTTGGAAATTCAAATGATGTATAATTTGTAGTGTTTTTCTATATACATATATATATGTGTTATATGTCATAGAAGTAAAAAAAATGGGAAAACACAAAAATAAAATGGTAAAAAAAATAATTCCAAAAGAAAGACAAGTTTTAATGACTAAAAAGGCTAAAACTACGGTTAAATACAAAATTACCCAATTAATAAAAAATACAAAAAAATTTTTTTGCTGAACAAACAAACTATATTATTCCTGTAGCTTCAGAGATTGATATAAGTCGTTACAAACATTACTAATAACTAAATATCAATATTATTTTTATTTTGGTAGGTACCAATATTGCTTCAGGATCAGGGTCAGTAAACGTGCGTTCACTTTCAGGTACCACTTTTAAAAGACTTTATTGCCTCTACTTCAAGATTTTTTACATTTCTTAAGTATGGTTTTCTTAAACTTGTTATATATGGATCTGACGTTCACAAAAGCATTTTAAAGACACCTTCATTTGTTGCAGACCGGGAACATTTTTTGGCATGATGAAGTCGCATGTTTCTGTAGTCTTTATTGCGAGACTCTTGTGCGTCTTCCGACAGCTGTCCAATAGGATTATCTTATTATCTAGTAATTTCTCACGCATAACGAGTGCAAATTTGATAAGATTCCTTTGTTATCTCTAAATAAATAAAATATTCCAAAAGTAATATAATTATTGTCCTTGTGAACGGTGTCTGTGGTAAACCGCCAAAGATACTGATTTTTATTTTCCGACTTTTCACACATTATTTCTTATATTTTCTAAAACCGCAAACTTCCGCAGCTGTTTTTTTTTGTATTCTGTTACTGAATAGTTAGACTATCAATTAACATAAAAAGTTGCGCGTGGGGAGCCGTGGGTAATATTGAAAACCTTAGATGAAAAAAAAAGAAAAGTAAAAAATAAGGTATGCCACTTTTTAATTACTTACTGATATAATTGTCGCTGCTTTAGAAATTAAAAAGCTGTAACGTAATAAGCATGAAATAACCTTTCCAAAAATGTATAATACTGCATATATGTACCCAATATATATTGCACAATATGGTTTTGAAACATGTATATGCGTAGACTCGAGTTCGGCACTCCCGTCTTCTATGTACTTCTACCTATGAAAAAAATGTAACTTCGTGCATTTTCGATAAAAAAACTTAATGAATATTATAATTCGATTATTTGAGATCCTAATAAAATCACCAAATCAAACAAATTATGACATTCGTAAAAGTATTTTTGATATGCTCTTGTTCTACCATTTTCCACGGTGCGTTGGCAAAGATGTATTGATTGCATGGGTAATTACTTTGATTTATAGAAATAAAAAATAAAGCTTCATTTATTTCATTAAAAACGGAAATTTCATAGATAAAGACTTAATTAATACTTCAAATCCGGTTGAGACCGGATTTATCCGATCAGATGGTAACTAATGGCGCATTACCAACAGTACCAGCAATACCAACTCTACGTCTTTTTAAGTACATCTACGTATTATAAGCCTTTCCTACAAACCAACGTACTATAATCAACCACAGAAGCTAAGTATGTTCTACTAAAAATTTTCAAACTAGCTTAACACACTAAAGGGGCATAATTTTCGGTAGTTCTGCAAAAAAAGTTAATATACGTTCCGTTACATACTATCGCACACTCACCTCGTCACAAGTCACGACATTAATTTTAAAAACCAAGTAAGTACTGTATTTGTTAGAGGGAGATTAAACAGCGGTTTCTATGAAACAATAACGTTTTATTATATAAGTATATGTATTAATATTTTAATTTAATGACACCACAAATCGACAGACGTTTCAATTCAAAGCTACACTATGGTATTAGCGATGATCTACGGAGGTCGAATATCGTGCCTTTCTTGCTGACTACCAACACTCCTCCTCAGAAAGCAGGATAGAGGATAGTTTCTCCTCCTATGGCTTTTATTCACTGAGCCCAATCATCGCTCTCAGACGGAAAATTCTCGGCCCTGGTAAACCTTTGGTTAAAGGGTCAGCTTCGTTTTCTTCAGTCCTTATGAATTTAAGCTCAATCTTCTTCTCGGAAACACAGTCTCTTATAAAATGAACCTTCATATCAATGTGCTTCGATTTCGAGCTTACCATTGGATTTGTTCCAAGTTTTATGGCTGCTTGATTATCGCAATGTATTGTTATGGGCTTCTCTTGCCGTAAATGCAAGCTTTTGTGAATTAAACACAAGTGAATTGCCTCTTTAGCAGCTTCCGTTAATGAGACATATTCGGCTTCAGCCGTAGATAGTGCTACTGCACGCTGTTTTCGAGATGCCCAGCTGATTGCTGCTCCCGCGTATTTAAAAATATATCCTGAAAAGGATTTCCTATCTTCTTTGCAGGCAGCCCAATCGGCGTCGGCCATTCCGAACAAATCTATATTCGTCTTTTGGTATTGCAGTCCCATGCTCTTAGTCCCTTTTAAGTACCTTAGTACTTTTTTGGCACATTTAAAATGCTCCTCTCCGTAACAATCATTGTATTGCGATAGATAACTGACCGCAAACATTATATCTGGTCTTGTAGCAATTGCAAGATACATAAGTTTACCGATTAGATTTTTATACGGTAGGTTATCCCCCTCTTTCTTGGGATTCTTTATGAGACAGATACCAGGTTCTATTGGCGTCTTTGATGCTTTGCATTCAGCCATGCCAAATATTTTGAGTGTTTTCTCAATATATGCCTCTTGGCATAGTTTGATACCTTCGTCATTGTATATGAAATCAATTCCGAGGAGTCTTTTGGGTTTGCCCATATCTTTTAACTCAAACTGTTTTGACAACAACCTTTTTATATGTTTAGCGGTCTCAGGATTTGAGTAAGCCATCAAAATGTCATCTACGTAGATTGTAATGACTGTTTTATCTCCTCCTTTAATTGATATGTACAGACATGGATCAGCAGATGAAGTTTCGAAGCCAATCTTTCTAAGTTCAGTGTCTAGTCTTTTAAACCACTGACGTCCTGACTGCTTTAATCCATATAGCGCTCTTTCTAGTAAACAGGCTTTGTCACCTTTTATACCTTTCAGATCTTCGAGCATTTTTCTAGCTTTATTATATACAGTCAGATCTTCTTTATCTATTTCATCTATCATCACCTCTGATACATATTCTTCTAGATATTCTGGAACTTTCATTGTAATTCTTTCATCTAGGTCACCATTTAAATATGCTGTAGTTACATCCATTTGACATAAATGTAAGTCTTCTTCTAATGCCATTCCTACAACTGTTCTTATGGAACTCAATTTTACAACTGGTGCAAAAGTTTCATTATAGTCTATCCCAGGTTTTTGGGTAAAGCCTTGTGCGACTAGTCTGGCCTTTTTAATTTCATTGTGTGGGCCAATTTTCTTTTTTAAAATAATTTTGTATCCGATTAGTCTCGTATCTTTCTCTTTAAGAACTATCCGCCATGTACCATTTTTGATATGCGCTCTGATTTCAGATTTTATAGCATCATGGTAATCTTCGTCATCACCATCTTCACATTTGTGTGATTGTTTTGCTATGTTTGTGTCATAATATTCATCAATTTCACAATCATTATCATTAATTTGTACATAGTCATTCAACCGTATTGGCGGTCTTCGTTCTCTTTGAGGTCGTACAACCGGATGTATCTCATTTTCATCTGTATTTACATCTGGATTAGGGTTATTTACAACATCTGTAATATCAAGTTGCTGTACAGTTAAGTCATCATTCATTCTTGTTTCGAATTGTATATTTGTGACTTCTGCTTTGCTATCTTTTTCTTTATTTTCATTTTCAATAAGACTTTCATTAGTATCATTTTTGCTTTCGTAATACATTTCATTTATTACCTTCACGTCTCTGCTTATCATTATATCATTTTTCTCTGGTATGAATATCCGATAACTTTTTGCATTTGACGCATAGCCCATAAATACACCTTTGATAGATTTAGGAGTTAGCTTTCCACGGCGTGTCTTTTTGAGGACAAAAGCTTTGCTTCCAAATACATGGAGATGATTCCCCGATGCTGGTCTGCCTACCCACATCTCATATGGTATACTACCTTTTAGTAGTTTGGTTGGACTTCTATTTACAAGGTAATTTACAGTATTTACAGCTTCGGCCCAAAGAATCTTGGGCGCGTTTGAATCTATCATCAAACAACGAGCTTTGTCTAATAAAGACCTGTTCTTGCGTTCAGCAACACCGTTTTGTTGGGGTGTGTAAGGTGCGGTAAGTCGTCGCTTTATCCCGTTCTCCCTTAAATACTGATCGAACTCTTTGTTTCTGTATTCAGTGCCGTTGTCAGATTGTAGATTCTGTATTTTAAGTTTGTGAAAATTCTCCACTTCTTCTTTAAATTCTTTGAATAGTTTGAACACTTCATTTTTGTTCTTCATAAAGTAGACGTAGCTGTATCTTGTATAATCGTCGATGAATGAGACGTAATACTTTGACCCGGCCAAAGTTTCTATTTCGAATGGGCCACAGACATCAGTATGAATGATTTCTAATGGTTGATTGCTATTTATAGAATCATTTTTGGGAAATGGTAATCGTGTCATTTTACCTTTGATGCATGATTCGCAGGTATCGAGTTTATCTTCCTTAAAAATAAGTCCTCTTAACTTCTTATCTTTAGCCATTTGTTTTAGGTCTCTCTCATTAATGTGGCCTAGCTTCTTATGCCACGTCATCATCTCTGATTCGACAGTTACTGACTTTGCTATATCTTCGGATTCACGACATATGTAGTATAAGCCATCCTTTCTCTTTGCTTTTAGTGATATGTCACCGTTAGGTTCAACAACATAAGCTTTATCTTTCTCGAACACAACTTTATTGTCTCTGTCCGTGATCTTCCCAATTGAAAGTAAGTTTGTCGAGAGATTTGGCACATAAAGAGTTTCATGTAATTTGCATGAGTATTCGTTCAGACTTACTTGTACCGTGCCTTTTCCTCTGACGGGTGTCGAGTGGTCATTTGAAGCTAATTTTACCGAGCCATTGTCTTCGGAAATATTTAAAAATATTTGTTTATTATTCGTCATATGTGACGTGCATCCACTGTCTAAACACCATGACATTTTTGACATATTTACATTATTTAAATTTAGACAAGTATTGAAACTTTTCTGTTGTTTGTTGTCTTTGCCCTTTGAAACTTTCATAAAAGTTTTGCCTTGTTTCTTGTTGGACCAACATGATTCCGTACTATGCGTGTTTTTCTTACAGAATGTACAGAACCTCTTCCTTTTGGAAATTAAAGCTTCAGTTTTATCTTCGGACTCTGGTTTCTCTGCATTGCTCCTCGCCTGTGATTCTTCAAAGATTTTAACTTTTAAATCTTCAGGATTAGGCAGTGTATCTCTTGATTCTATTGCGATGCGGAAATTCTCGTAAGAAGTCGACAAGCTGTATAAAATCATGACACTGAGCAGTTCCTTTGGGATTTTGATGTCCATGTCCTCGAGTTTATCTACTATGTCCATAAAGTTATTTAAATGGTCGCGGATGTCTTCGTTAGTGCTCATTCTCTTAAGTACTAGCTGCTTTAGTAGGGTGGCCATTCTAGCTGGCCCGGTGCTTTGATAAGTTGCCTTTAGCTTATCCCATACCGACTTTGACGTTGTGCAGCTTTTAATTTGTTTTAATTCTGACGGGGATAGCAACAAAATGATCTCTGCTTTGGCTTTGAGGTCTTCTTTGTTGAATGCCGCCCTGGCTATAGCGTCAGCATTCGGCTGTAGTATTTTCGCACCGCTTACTATATCCCACAGTTCATTTTTTATGAGAACAGCTTGTGCTTGAAGGCACCAGGTGTCGTAATTGGATTTCGTTAATGCTTCTATAGAAATTCGATTGTTTGTAGCTGTTGCCATTTCTGCAATTTTATTTACAGTACTCCCGTAAACGATAACCACGCTCTGCTACCACTTGTTAGAGGGAGATTAAACAGCGGTTTCTATGAAACAATAACGTTTTATTATATAAGTATATGTATTAATATTTTAATTTAATGACACCACAAATCGACAGACGTTTCAATTCAAAGCTACACTATGGTATTAGCGATGATCTACGGAGGTCGAATATCGTGCCTTTCTTGCTGACTACCAACAGTATTTATTTTTACCCACTAGGAAAAAATGAATTTTCAGTTTTCCATAATTTTCTCATCTGGTCTACGTCGTCGTACGTAAAACCAGCATTTTAAATAAATAATAATTTTATAATTAAATTTAAATAATTATTCTTGTCGTTATATTTGAGCAATGTTTCATTCACAATGCTATATTGAAAAAACTTATTATTAAAAAAAACATTAGTTTCTAAATCAAACTAGATGTCGCTACGGTACGTTCTTGATTTCGCCATGGCAACCTTTCCGGTTGTCTTTCAAGTATAAAAGTAAATTAATATTCAAAACTCAATAAACAACTCATATTCTATTTGTACTTTTTTGTATTTGTATTGATATCTAAGTTTCGAACTTTGCAAATTTCAGTTTTTTTATATGTTAGTTAAAAGGAACGGAAATGACTATCTCCATTCGTTTCCTGCAAAAATCACAGGACACAGATTGCCAAAAATTACTTTTGCTAGAGTCGCCATCTAGTGAGGTGCTTTTTAGTGGTTTCTTTTTTTTTCTTAAAATACTTCCTCATTACGGATGTGGATGCGAACGTCTCTCCATACTTGAATTAAACGACCGTTTTAATCAGTTGGGATATGGTTGTACCATGTCTATAGTGGTACCCAGGGCTTGAAACCGGTTCAGAATAAACCGTTTTTATTTAGGTAAAACCTGTTTTCTTGTAATGTTCCGTTCCGGAGCGGAACGAAATGCGGAGCGGAATTCGGATTTAAAAAGAAACGGTTAATTTGTTTGGCTAGTAAAGAGCAATGTCCGATCGCGACTCGTTGAAACATGTGCGTGTGTGCGTGTGAGTGTGCCGCTCATGCCCTGCGCACCGCCCGCCCGCGCCTGCGCCCTCGCCCGCACCCGGGTGGTTTCCCCCGCCCGCCACCCGAATTCACATGCGAATTAAATCATTTTGTTCTTGAGTTTAATGGAAGACGCTATTTCTGACCTGGTTTTATATAATTTAGAAGATTACCTTACTCGTATTAATATAACGATATGGGACGGAAGCGCAAATCGGGTATTTATCATTATTTTGATTATAATGATTCAACGAGGAAATCTAAATGTTTGATGGACGGTTGCAATGGTATATTAAAGGTAAGTACGATCTAACTGCAATGTTATTTATTAATTTAGGTATTTAACGAGGTCGGTGAGACTGATTATAAAATATATGGTCTAAAGATTTCCTAAGTAGGTAGATAGGTACTACTTAGTGGGTATGTGAATTGGTATCTGTTGACGAGTGATGATGATAAAATGAATAAGAAATACTGCATTTGTTGTAGATGATCGATGTATGTTACCGTGATTTAATATTGCATGTTACCGTGCTCGACAATGACAATCGTTGGCATTAAATAACTTTGGCAGAGGTCATTTATAAAATGGGTGAGCCAAAAAATTACCTCGTACCCTATTGTACTTTGCAAGATATGATACGTAAACGATTAGGACATTTACTCATGGCTCGATGCAATTCGACCGATATCGAATCGCTGTTCGAATTAAAATGCATGTAGGTATGTAGAGTTTGGCAAGCGAAACGTGACACCACCTATTTTTCCGTTTTCATATGGCAACAACATAGAACTGTCAGTTTGACACTACGTTAGACAATTCAAGAATATTGAATTTTGTTGTTTTTGCGAATTTGAACTTGTGTTTTTGGTTAAAAATTATGTCGAAGCCGATAAAAAGTTCATCGAGGAAACTTCTTTCCATCATGATTGACAAGTTTACTGAAGTGAAAACTGAATTAAATAAAAATTTCATGGAGAAATTACAACGATTAGATAAAGTTGTATCTTTTTTAGGTTAGTTTTGTATTATAATTTTGATACTTTCGTTTTAATTTTCTGTAATTAACTAAACAGATATTTTTTATAAAATATTGCTCTATTTCAGATAACTGTGATGGTGATATTCAACCAATAATGGAGGAGATAAATGCAATAAAAACTTTAGAAAAACAAGAAATGCTGAATTCGGAAACGCAGTACTTACAAAAAATTTCTTCAATGACAGGTCTCTTTTCTTGTTTTGATTTAAGATAGATTGATAGTATTCCTATAATATTTACATAGGTTTTTTATGATGTATTGGTTTTTATTGTTGACATCCAATGATGTCATAAGAATGTTTTGTTTAACAAGGAAATTCACAGAATTCATGAAACTAATCAAACCATGTAATTGTTATACATGCTAAATATGCACATAAACTTAACTAAATTAAACATAAATTGCATTCATAGTTGAATAGGTATTTAAATTATTTTGATGTATGTGTCTATCATTATTTGCTTTTAAATACATTTAACATATCTTTGTTTCAAAGTGTTTAATCTTTTATAGATGTAAGTATAAGGACACTAAGAAGGATAAAAAATGAAGCATTAATTAATAAAGGAAAATGGGACACTCCTGGAAAAAACGACCTCATCAACCAACAGTGTCTGCTTTAGATAATTTTGATTTAAGTGCAATTCGGAATAAAGTAAATGAATTTTACTGTGTGAAAAAAATTGTTCCAACATTAAGAAGCCTTCACAATGAATTAAAAGATGCAATAGGATTCAGTGGTAGCCGTGAGACTTTACGAAAAATTATGCTTAAGAATGGATTTTCTTTTAAAAGCAATGAAAATGAACGTTCTATGCTTATAGAAAAATACCAGATTTCTGCATGGAGGCACAAGTATTTGAGAGAAATAAATATAAAACGAAACGAAGGAAAGCAAATTGTGTACCTTGATGAAACTTATGTACATCAGAATTATAAAGTTAAAAAGTCTTGGCAAGGACCTTCAACAACTGGTGTCACTACAAAGATATCCTCTGGAAAACGGCATATTGTTGTGCATGCTGGATCTGAGGAAGGTTTTGTGCCTGGTGCATTATTAGTGTTCAGTAGTAAATCCAAATCTGCTGATTATCATGATGATATGAACTCATCGAACTTTATGAAATGGGTCAGAGAAAAATTAATACCAAATTTAAGTAAGCCCAGTGTAATTGTTATGGATAATGCCAGCTACCATATAAAACAAATCAATAAACCGCCTATAATGTCTAATACCAAAGCAGATATCCGTAAATGGCTTGTAAATAATGGAATACATTTTGAGGAATATCAGACAAAGGCAGAGTTAATGTGTTTGGTTAATGATAAGAAAACATTGCCTGTATATGAAGCTGAAGAGATTTTAAAAGAACATAATCATGAACTTTTATTGCTGCCACCGTATCATTGTGACTTAAACCCAATAGAGATGGTTTGGAGTCAAGCAAAAAGAAAAATTGCAAGCAGAAACATTGGAATACCAGGAAAGGAAATGGAAAACTTAATAATAGAGTGTTTTAACTTAATTACCCCTAGTGACTGGAAGAAATACACTGATCATGTTTTAAATGTCGAAAATGATTACAAATTAAAAGATGGCATTGTTGAAAACGAACTTGAAAAATTTATTATATCTGTTGGTGCAGACAGTAGTGAAGAGAGTGACTCTGATGATTCCTTGTCATTGTTATCAGGTGTAGAATATTTAGAAACAGATTTTGACTATGAATCAGACTAAAGTATTTTTAGTCTGATTCATAGTCAAAATCTTATCTTAAATTTTCTATTGTGATTAACATGATGATTTTGTGACACCTGTATTATGTAATTTATCCATGGCACTTAATTGTAACAAAAATAAATGTTTTTTTTATTGTAATCTGGTGTTTATATTGACTAATTTAATTTGATAGATAGTGGTTCTGGATCAGAGCAAAAGGTTGTGATGAAAATCCCTTAGGAGACATGTATGTGTTATGAACACATTATAAATATAAGGGCCAGAAATCAAAATTGGCTAACATCACATTTATTAAAAAAATGTGGCCAGAGTCGCCCATATTCATTACAAAAAAACAAAGAAGTCGTTGCAAAAAACACCCTTTTAATTAATGACAAATATGAATTTTTAATATTATAAGTGCTGTTAGCCAATAGGTATAACGAATGGGTTAAAAAAAAGATTCGATTTAGTCCGTCAGTCAGATAATAGAAAAATATTGGATACGTATTTTTTTTCGCTTTAATTTAACAACAAATGGCTTAAGAGGTACTATGCGACGACTTCAAATATGCTTTGCAACAATGTTACTTTAATACAGTTTATCGATACGAAATCAAGTGTCAAAATGGAGTCCAGTGGAGAATGCCGATATTGACATTTCGAAATTGCTCATCATTGATAGAGAATACGAAATAGTGATTTTGACACAATCAAAGTGTCTATTTTTTACGGTGATGACGATTCTTGGTTGTCAGTTGAGTTAGTGAATAGGCCTACTGATATGCTGTTAACTGTACAATTAAGAACAGTCACGCTTTAGTCAAATGTTCCAAAACAAATAATTTTAATTGATATCTAAATGTTAAGATTAAATATAATTAATAAAAGTATCAAAATTATTTTGCAGTACTACATTCAGTGTTTACTGCTTAAGAATTTTTGAAATTGCCGCCCTTTTCTTGTGACACGTTTCGCTTGCCAGACTCTACCTACGTACCAAAGGAGTGCAATGCAATTTGAAATATTTATTGGAGATCCGTGTATCAAACAACATTTTCTAAATTCAATATATTTTTATTTATGAAGTACTTACAAAGTGTGTTTGTTTACGTTTCGTGTGCACGCGTACAATAGGGATGATGACTAATTTTTGTTTGTTTGTCCGTCAGGTAGAGTGTTAAAAAATATTAAACATGTATTTTTTTCGTAATCATAAAATTACGGCGTTACATTGTGTTGAAATTTCGCATGACGTCACGTTATGGTACGTTTTCTACTCAACTGTGACGTAGCGAGCCCCCACTCCTCAACTTTAATGCCTGTTATCTAAGCTTTTTCTTGTTAATTTGAAGTAAAAGAAATACGTCTCTAATATTTTCCTATTATCTGACTGACGGACTAAATAGAATTGCATTTTTTTACCCAGTCATCATCCCTATTGGTAAGCTCGTTTGAACTGCATTTGTGAAGATTAAGCGACGTTCGCAAAGGCCGGTAATCAGATGCGTGATCTTTTATTCTGTTTGGCTGAGCTGAGTGGAGCAGGACAGGCGTTTACGCAGATTTTTTTTTTAATTATTTAAGTGTAAGATACAATATTGAGTTGTGGGTTAGGGCGGGGTGGTGCGATTGCGAAGATTATGCGATGTTCGCAAAGGTAAATAATGGGATAGGTGATATATTTTTTTTTTATTAAGCGGTGTTAGGCGGGCGTTGCGGGATAGTGCGAGGTGATGCGGAGTGTGGTGGGGTTTATGCTCTCTTTTCTCCTATGTATTCTAACTGGTTAGTGCATATATGCATTTGATCTGCGATTGCAAAATAGAAGCAATGTACGCAAAAGTCAATAATGGGATGAATGATCTTATTTAATTTACTGACCTCGGTGGAACGGGGTGTGTAAAAATTTGATCACCTATCCGATTATCGGCCCTTGCAAACGTCGCTTAATCTCCACAATCGCAGATCAAACGCGTAAACTATTTCATTATTAAGCCAATCCACCCAGCATTCCTTACTGGGTCCGCGTTAAAGATTAGGATTAGGATTGGTGATGCTGAAGCACAAATATTATTAATGGATGAATCGAAAATGCCCAGAATAAACTTCAAAAAAAATTCCGTTCCTTTCCGTCAAAAAAAATTGGCCACCCATCCGATTACTGGCCTTTGTGATCGTCGCTTAACTTCCGTAATCGAAGATCAAACGCGCTAAACACTACATCATCGAGCTTTTCACTTATTTATATAGGAGGGATATTACCATATATTTTGTCAAATTTGATATATTTTGATGATAGTAAGATTGGGTAACTGAATCGCTCCTCGATTTTACTGAACAGAAAATCGAAAACAGATCGAAATAAGATCGCGCATTCAACCGATCTCATACATTTGAGGCAATATCGCAGCATGAGTTGCATGAGTACGTACATACATGCAATTCGATGGCGAGGAGACTTATGACCGATATCTATAGATTGTGCAATTCATGAGTAACAGTCAATCGTTCGGCTCCAATGCTTTTACACGACATACTGCACAGCAAACGGTCTCCAAGCTACAAGAGCTGGGGTTGGAAGTTCTCCGTCATCCGCTGTACTCACCAGACCATAACGTTGGCAAAGATGCATTGATTGCATGGGTGATACTTTGATTAATAGAAATAAAAAATATAGAAAAAAATACGCTTCATTTTTTTCATGAAAAACGGCAATTTCATAGGCAAAGACCTAATAACATATAAACTGTCAATGTAATATGCTTTTTAACCGACCTCATAAAAATCGTTGGTATATCCACTTGTGTTTCGATTTTAATGACGATGGAAATGTCTAGTATTATTTCTGTCTTTTTAGTCGTTTCTTCGAATTGTATAATTGGTTCAAGTTTTTTAATTTTTTGCCTATGTCTATATTAAGTTTATTATTATCTATACTATAAATTAAGATCCGAGAGAGATTAAATATTAATATACTATAAAATATGATGCATAAGCTATTACAAATAAAACTATGCCAAAATATATAATATTTTAACATTTTATAAAATAAATAGGGAACCCTATAATTTTATAATTTTATTTTCAGGGTAACCATGGTGCTAATTTATTGCGCCACTTTTATCGAAAACATCGTACAGAGTACGATAAATTAATTGAGAATGATAATAAAAATAATAAAAAAGAAGTTACTGACGCAAACATAAAAAAATTAAAAGCAGCGTAGAAGACAAAGCATACGAGGTGCGTACAGCGATTTCTCAAGAAATACAAAATCAGCTAGTGGCATTAAAAATTGACGTTGCATCTGTTAGATCAAGAAGGTTTCTTGGCCTCAACATTCAATATATCTTAGATGGCAAAATAGTTTTAAGGACCCTAGGTGTTTTGGAGCTCCATCAAAGAAACACTGCAGAGTTTTTGAAACAAACAATGATGTTTGTTTTGAGCCGCTATGGCATTAATATTGATCAAATATATTCGATCACCTCAGATAACGGATCTAATATGATCAAAATGACAAAAAAAATAGGAGAAGCCTTACAATTGCAAGAAATGGAAGATATTAGTATATGTGATGTGTCAGAAGAAGAAGATAATTTTGAAGACTATGGAGACGAAGATCAATCAGATATTTTGAATATTGAGTTTGATAGCGGATACCCTAATGAGTCAACTACAAATAAAATTGTTGCTGTTCGTTGTGCGGCCCATACTTTACAATTGGCTGTTCGTGACACGTTACTGGGATGTGAGCCAATCTTAGAACAATGTCGTCGATTATCAAAATTGTTACGAACACCAAATATAGTTTTGAAACTAAGAGATAATCAATTGCTTAATGCCGTGGTAGATTGTTCCACAAGATGGGACTCGACCGTTGTAATGTTAGAAAGACTTTTAACATTAAAACAGTTTTGCCAATCTGATCCTGATGTTCTTCGAAGCATAAGTCTGGAGGATTCAACGTGGGCAACAATTACAGAAATGTTAAACGCTCTTAAACCATGTCGAGCACTTAGTAAAGTGTTACAGAAAGAGCAGCTGACTATCGGCGATTTTTATATTGCTTGGATGCGTTGCATAATGGAAAATGAAAATTTAACTTCTGCGTTCGCATTATGTGTCGTGTCGCATATGAAAAAAAGACAAAATATGCTTTTCGAAAATGAAAGTTTTCTTGCTGCCATATATCTGGATCCTCGAGTAAATGCTGTTTTGACAGAGGAACAACTTATTAAGGCACGCCAACATTTGTTAAACACTTTCAATAGAGTTAACCAATTGCATTCTAAGTCTATTTCCAATGTTTCCATAGAAGAACTACAACCGGCACCTAGCACATCACAAAATTGTTACCATAATATAGATCAGTTTTTTTATAATATTCGACAAAGTCGTTATGCATCTAATCAGAATCAGCCAGGCGTGTCACTTTGCGCTCTACTCATAAATTTTTTAAATGAGCCATTCGTTTCTACTAATACTGATATTTTAAAATTTTGGAATAAAAAAAGGGTTTCCGATCCACAACTATATTTACTCTCTAACATTGCTCTATCTACACCACCTACACAAGTAAGTGTAGAAAGGTTATTTTCATCACTCAAGTTTGTTCTAAATAATTTAAGACTTTCCTTATCCGATTCAATCATCGATGACATTTTAGTCGTAAGGAACAATGCTATTTACAATAAGTAAGTACATACACATAAGTATAAGCAAATTAATAGCATATATAAGGTGTAATAAATGGCCATTTTTATATGCCAGGACTTCGTGGGGTGGAGGAGTTAAGTATACTGAACAACTTTTACTATAGGACCAACACTGAATTCATGAAAAAATAATCAGCCATTTCATACTGTTGGCGATTGTAGGTATTACTTAAAATTTTGTATGAAACAGCTGATAATTTTTTCATGAATTCAGTGTTGTTCCCATAGTAAAAGTTCAATATTCTTAACGTATCCACCCCACGAAGTCCTGGCATATAGTATGTACTATTTATTACACCTTATATATGCTATTAATTTGCTTCTACTAATGTGTATGTACCTACTTATTATTACTTATTTATAACATTATTACACCTTCTATTCAATCTGTCTCCAACAGTTTTTGATTTTTTTATTTTCTGTAATTAATTATTGTTAATTATAATGAAAAATGCATAGTCCTGCTATGGCATAAGTATTTTAATTATAAAAACTATTAATATATATTTCAATAATTCAAATCAGTCTTATCATTGCAATCAGCCTTACTTAATACTAATTGCCTTTTAGGTCTAAGTACCCGTTTTAAATATAGTTGCATTATGTTGTGGCGTACTTGGCTATGATAATTGACCAATTCGCATGCTACTACAAAGCCGAAAAACTAATTACATCGAATTTCCATATCAGTCTTGTCATTGCATGTCATTCTCTTTTCAGTCATCGTTCCACATTCTTTTCAATTAATTGTGCCATAAGTCGTGGTCCTGATCTCAATTTTTTTCCAGTAATTCATTAGATGGCCATTTTTGCGCATCAGTGATCTGGTGATACAGAAAATATATCCTGTGTTTCATCACCATTATCGAAGGCATTCTTCGTATAATCTATAAAAGAAAAAAAGGTTTTATATTGACGGAAAATGTTACATAAAATGCATGCAATTTTACATTATAATGTGAATACGTCACAGTAAAAACAGTTGTTTTTATTATGTTACTGGCTCTTACCTTCTATGTTTTGGCGCTTTACAGTCTGCTTAAGTCTCATTATCATCTTATTCCGTTTCCAGTACAATTTGAACTTTCCTAAAACAAATTCAGAGTATACCAATTCGTATCTGTAATACAAAAATAACTTATTTTACTAAAGTTGTTCAAATATAATACTTATGAAAAGGTTTTTAAATACTCACCTACTTCATTTAATTTACGTTTCAATGCCATCTTATTAACATAGAATGAATATCAATAAAAGTGCACTATAGTTGCGTGACCAACACTCAACACTTATTGGTTATAGACATTTACACAGAAATGTACCACGTGTCACGCGCACAACGATAAACTGCGCCGAAGTTCGTGAGGTCATTGCGTAGAGTAATATTTAAACCGGTTAGTGAAAAAAACCGTATTTCTCTTGAGCCATTTTAGAAACCGGTTCAAAGGAGCGGAACCTTTTACAGAAAGTTCCGCATGTACTTAGGTCGAACCGGTTCAAAAATTTAACCGGTTTCCAAGCCCTGGTGGTACCTAATAATATACTAGTGTCAACTGAAGATATCAAACATAGGGCCAAAAGCGTTTTCTTTTTTTCAATAAATAGGAAAAATATATTGTTACAAAAACAATAAAGAAAACCAAATATTTTTGTAATAATTTTAATAACTTCGATAATTTAAAATCTTAATACTATAAGTCTTTAAATTACGTGCAATAGACAGAGTATGGCAATTTTTAGGAAATTTACCTAAGTACTTACAGGCGAATTGCACTAAATCGTTATGACTAGAACAGAAGTTTTACAGGGACACTATGTCAGTAAAATATAGTTTACTAGTGATAGGAAAACTAACACAAAAAATTAAATATTCCTACATTTTACATAACATATATAACTTATAATGTTTGGAAAACAGTCACGTTGTATCTATTTTCTTTTGCAATGCAGTAACACAATTATATCACAGGAATTTATTTAGTCCCGTGAATCCTCTGATTTATAGAGGGTTACTTGTAAAACACCAGCAGCCTCGTTGAACTATATAGTTAGCTATTTATTAAACACAAACATTTGATCTATGGCTTCCACCTTAACTAAATATTGTAAACTAAAAAAATTTTTTTTGTCTGGTCGTGACATTTATAGGTCTGTGTTATACGACGCTATGCATGCGTACTATGTAAGTACAATAATTGGCACTTTTTAATTTGCAAGTCATGATATAACAGCTTTAGGCGTTTTTATAATCCGCTCTGTGGATGTGATTGAACTAGAATAAAAATCAAATGAATTGTTAAGTACCTATCTACGTAAATAATTTTCGAAGAATTCTTCTAATTTAAATGTTAAAAAAAAGTCGAGATTGTGAGGGGAGGTCGTCGGATTCAACGGAAATTATAATATAATATAAATTTACCCCCTGGATATCTATTATTTAGGTACGTAAAAAATCGCCCACTAGTTACGTCTAGAACTATAAACATTCGAAAGGCAAAATAGATTATTTTTTTATTAATGTAAAATGTAACTAATCATCATTATTATTTATAAGATTAATATAATCTTTATTTGCGGAAATATATTAACTAAATAGTCCTACAAAATACAAGTGTTTTGCATATAACCCTGTATACATATATATTTTAAGCTACATACAGCCAGTGGCACAAACGTCCATTACAATTTTCATTAGTTTAAAGCAACATTGCCCATACAAATTTAACATTCATTAAAGCTTAAAGATGTCATTAAACCTCAATGGACGTTTGTGAAACTGACCGATAATGGATTGTATTTAAAGTTGACTAAACATACAACAATTACACCTTTGGTCTCTATAGGTAGTAATTGATTACCCACACATTCGATGTAAATAGACAAAGTAACTTAACATTCATTATTATTGACTTTTTTACAAATACCTTGAAAGGTAAGTACTTATTATTACTTATAATTAGGACCCGTGAGCGAACTTGTTAATGATCAAAATATACAGAATGAGATATAAGCTGAAAAAAATATCTAAAATGTCTCATTAAATCTTGTAATAAATCATAACTCTGTATGTTAATAAATTAAAATATATTAAAAATGAATCATTTCTTTTAGTTATTAGTATTTCTATTTATTATATTTTTCAAGGCATTATTCACTGTTATTTTACGCACTCTGCCCTATAGCTCAAAAACGGTTAATCGCACAAACTAAGTCTGGATTTTTTTTTTGTCTAAATGTTATCCTAAATACCGAGCTTGAAGAAATTGAGATGATGACACGAGCTTTAATAAGACTTATGAAATACCTTTATGAACGTGTTTGTATTCAAGTTCCCAGCCTATTATCTCTTATTCAGGGAATTATCCCTTTTTTGTGCTAATTTGACTGATCTAGAATTTAAGTATTATTTTGTGCTGTAAGCTATAGACACTTTTACGAAAATAAAAATCTGTTTTTTTTTTAATATAATAATAATTGTGTTGTCTACTGTGTTATTAAGTGGGTGTTTAACTTGACTGACTTCGACTTGACACATAGTCTTTGGTATCTTTGGTAGTTTATGGTTATAGGCAACAATCAACCAGTAGCATAAACGTCCATTAAAATTATCATTAATTTAAAGCGACACTACCCATACATATTTGACAGTCATTGGAGCTTAAAGGCGTTATTAGACTTTAATGGACTTTTGTGCAACTGACCGAAGATGTCAAAAACAAATCAAAGTTCTGTGGTTTCTCAAACTTATAATACTTATACAAATCCAACTCCCCACAGTAGACTTTCAAAATGCCTATATTGTAATGAATTTTCAATAAAAAGTGTAATTTTTAAGGTAAATACTAATTGGATAAAAATCATTTGAAACTATCTCTATAGAAATTTAACATTAAGCGACGGCTTGATGATATATTAATTTAATTCCATTTGATATAGGTAATAATTTAAATTCAAGTTTGAGAAACCCTGACATTTTAATTTTACCAACTCTAATAAAATAAACACAAACATGGTTCTAAAGTTTACAAATACTCTACTATGTCGCATTTGATTGATATATTGGGACAACTAACACCATAACTAAGGTTGAGGCCATGAGGTTGGCTTTTGTGACGTTCGGTGAGGAGTTTGTGGAAGATGGGCAAGATTGCACACTCGAACAGCTCCGATTCTGAGCTGGCGGTGTACATTTTACGTTGCTCTACCGAATCCTGCCGTTTCGAATCACTCCTGCTGTAATTGGCGGACTTCCTTTCCTCGCGAGTGCTAGGCGATCCTGAAAAGTTTTAATGAGATACTTGACTCATAGGCGCATTAAAATATTATTGAGATTAGCTGTATCTTATTGAAATCGGTCGCTGCATTACGCAACACAAAGGCACCACCTTTCTTCTATGAAGCGTTCCACACGTGGTTGTATAATGTAATATTAAACAAATTATATAAAAAAAGAAATTTGGAAAACTATAATGTGTGACATATCAAATGAAAGGTTTTACCATGTAATCTCAAATCTGGAGGCGCAGAAGTGCCTCCGCCATGTCGAGCAAAAAAGTAAAAAGAGCACGGCCGTACTTTACTGTAGAGCATTTTGAAAATATCCGTCAATATGTTGTTCGGTACCACAAACCAAAGAGAATTTTAATACTACGTGATACGAGTATAAAACAAATATTTATAAAAAGTAAATAAAATATATATAATTCGCATGGCAAATGCAGTAACACATTCAGAATTACACAATTATATCACAGGAATTTATTTAGTCCCGTGAATCCTCTGATTTATAGAGGGTTACTTGTAAAACACCAGCAGCCTCGTTGGACTATATAGTTAGCTATTTATTAAACACAAACATTTGATCTATGGCTTCCACCTTAACTAAATATTGTAAACTAAAAATATTTTTTTTTTGTCTGGTCGTGACATTTATAGGTCTGTGTTATACGACGCTATGCTCGCATGCTATGTAAGTACAATAATTGGCACTTTTTATTTTGCAAGTCACGATATAACAGCTTTTAGGCGTTTTTTATGGTATAACAATTTTACATAAATATCTAAAAAAGTTATTGGCTCTGTGCTTTATTAGTTTAAAAGTACTTATGTGATTAATTATTAGGTGAGTACGTTTGTTAAGTATTCCCTAATTTATGATAATGTTGGATAGCTGCACTCAAAAAACTGATGGGTACTGAAATAATCGATTTGGGTTACGTTGATTTCATAACTTTTCACTTCAATTACCTCAGCTTATTAATGTACCAAATGCTGGACCACAGGCCTTTCTTATAGATGGAATCAAAGATAAAGAACGGGTCATAATAACACACCAAGTGGGCCCAATGCGTCTTGAAAGATGAGCAGTTAAATGCAGATAAAACAACTCAATATAAAGCACGGAGAAGCTCGAAATAATACATTTTAGTCACACACTATAATTGCCATTGCATTGCAGACTAAACGATAACTACTGCTCTATCGAGTATTTACGAGAAAATAGCATGCAGAAAAAGCCTAAAGTACCTGTTTTATGTCTAGATGCTACGTTAGGGCTACTTTTATGATGATCCGGTCTCGGTGTGTGTGAGGCCTGAGTCAATCGAGGCGAATCTCCTACTCCTTTCGCCCTTTTTAGGGGCTCTGCTTCTTGTCTCAGCCTCTTCGCGGGGGAATCCTGACCCTTAGATACTCTGATCGTATCCGGGTCTGGTTTCCAGGATTCGGTCTCGGAAACCTCCGGGACCTTCCTGGATAGATTATCGTCATGCCTGTGAGACGGTTCCATTTTATCAGGCCTCTCGTCTTGATAAGATCTGACCTGTAACAGTGAACATACATATTTAACATATAATCAACGGCATGTGAGGTTTCCAAAACTGAAAAATTCTACGATTCATGTGGATATATAGTAACTATCCAGCCTTTGAGTAAAATTTGTATAAAAATGTGATTAAACATAGATCCTACATTCAGCACTCACTTGGGCTGATGATTGTCTCCGCTTAGATTGATTCTGATGTGGTGGCGTGCTCACTGGTTGTGGAAATTCGGAGCCCCGTCGCTGCAAATAACGATGATAGGTAAATGGGACAGCAACACAATTTGTTGTCAAGTCTTACACTACATTTCCATGGTATTGTATAAAACATCAGTAAGTATACCAAATGACGGACTTCGTCAGCAAGTTATAGCGATTCTGCTTTCTTAGAGAGAGAATAAAATTTAATCCGATATACATTTAGAACAACTTGATGTAGTCATATTTCAGATATAATGGCAATATGAGCCATATAAAATTTATTAACATTGCGCCAGCAATATGATATGATAATAACTGAAAATCCAGTCAAGTCTCAAACTTCGTAATTTGAATACTTACCTTTCCTAGCCGATCAGTCATTCTAAGAGTTTCTGCTTCCCGATAACCTTCAGGAGTCCCACCTCTTGTTGTGCCAGCTAAGAAATTAGAGTGGTAATCTATATATCGACTATATTTTTTTTGTTTATTTTTAATGTTCAGATGAAAAGTGACTTCATATTCTATTGAAGTAATTTTTCAATTTTGACATCTCTATTTATAATATAACAGAGAAAAATAGCAACCCTTGGTGAGTTTCTTGCCGGCTTTATTCATTAATTTTGTTATTTGTTCATTGTGTGGTTGCTCAATAAATGAATATATAATTATTATAAATAATTATCTCAATAAATAATTATTATTATTTTTAAAAATAAAACTCTTCACACAGAGATACGCTAAAACTCATATACACGTTCATTTTGGCGTTGTAAATGTTGTCGCAGAGGTTCCATTAAATCTGTCAAGTCAAAGGCACTAAAAAGTCACTAACTTTCATTCCGAGATAAAACGCTTATTTGTGTTAATGTATAATCATAGACAGGTAATAAGCTAATCACGTCTACATAACACTCTTCCAATCACCTTTCAGTTCAAACGAAATTCTCAAGTCGCCTATAGATAGTTAGTTAGCTATTTGATTCAATAGTCTCGCCACTTCGTACCGTAATTTATAGAAGCGTTTGATGCTCTCCTTTCATTACTCCTGGCGTCAGTCTCTCTGTGAAAAGAAAAAGATTTTATTCTCATTCTTCAATTTGGTAAAAAGGGAATCTACGGAATATGTGTTATGATTATGATTAATTCCATGAATTTTAAAGTATTATAATATAAGTATCAGATAAACATAAGGGGATAATTTTTGTGCCTATCATTCTTAAAAATATCTGTCTGGAACAGTGGCGTAGCTACCAAGGGGCTAGGCGGGGCAGTGCCCCGGGGCCCTCAAGCTCAGGGGGCCCTCGAATCTTTATCAGAAAATTTCAATCGACCTCAACTTTTGAAAATTTCTCCCATTTTCGAAATAAATATGACATGGCAACTCAGTTGTAAGAAATTCCAAAGTTATAAAAAGGGAATTCCCCTAAATTATTTGTGTGGGTTGACAGTGTTATTAATGTTTTCATCAATTTGTCGGATATCAATATCTGTATTTTATTATTTATCGATATGCGTTTTTGTGATTCGCGATTGTGAACTTCGAGTCAAGATTTTTTTTCGAGCAGTGGGCCCCATTTTCTTAATTTGCCCCAGGGCCCTTGGTTAACTAGCTACGCTACTGGTCTGGAAGTAAGGCTATAGTTTATCATTAGCGGTTCTACCTGTGGTGGTGTGGTGATGACTGCTGCCGACTCTTCTCTGACACGCTTCTCTGCATCGGAGAATGATGATGAGTCGCTGCAATTTGTACATCACAACTAAATACATAGTTTCAATCATTTACATATACATATTTTTATTAAGGTATTAATATCTACTCCTCATTATTGGGTGTGAGTCTTCCCTTCCCCGCAATAGTGGGTTGGCAAATGCGATAGGAAGTAGGAAGTTTAAAGTTTGAATGCAAACATTTTAATGTATAGAACAACCAAACAAAAGCGTAAAAATCAAGCAAAAAGAACGGTGAAAGCGGAATCCGCACTTTTACTTACAGTACAATTACACAAATATTCACACCATGGAAAGTACAAAGTACAATTAATAGTTTGTTAGATGTTGAAGACTAGATGCAACCAAGCTTTGTGTCAGTTATCTTATTTAAAGTTTTTTTTTTATAAATAAATTCGCAATCGCACTGTACCGGTCAAAACTCGTCTTTACTTACCAGGCGGTGATTTTTGGCATGTATATTGGAATGTATTTGTGTCCCACAGGTCACTCTGTACTACAATGAAGTTCTCCTTCTTTCTCCTCTCTGAATCTCTCCTTTGGCCTGTAATTTTTATATTAATCAATGGCCTGTATCCTCGTTTTGAATAACTTATATACGAAAAAGTAAAGTTTAAAACAATTTTTGAATTACATCTCTGAAAAAACTTGGAAGGAGAGTTATCGGCGCTTGAAATTTTTCTCTATTTATATAATTGCACGTTAAGCTGTTAGTCCCCCATGCATTTGCAGTCGTTAATACCCAATCCAATCCTCCTTGGGGGGGTCATGGCCCATCATCCTTAACACCCCATCAGGAAGGCCTAAGCCTCTGCAGTGGGGCTTACGTAAAAGAGCTGATAATGATGGTGACGATGCACTTAAAAAGTAAATCGGGGAGCCCCAAAAGAATTACTTAAAAAACGAAACTTACATGACTTTTTTCTTTCTGCCGACGAATAATCATCAGTGTCTAATATGTCTTCAGGTTCTTGTTTTTGCTTCATAGGCGGCGGTGGATCTCTCTCTTGACCTACACATATTCAGTATTGCCACATAATTGACATAGTGAATACAATTAACAATGATGCTGTAAACACAAAATCTATGAATATTATATTCTATTTGACCAACTTTACATCCATGATGCTATATTCCTTTTATTTCCCAAACCCTTTTTATTCACCAATCCCAGGTGCCCGAGATGAGATTCAAACTCGCATCCTTTCGCAATCCCGGCGACTGCTCTTATCTTTGACCTCTCCGAAAGCGAGACTGACGATTTTATATAGCCCTAGTTACTTTTGCTACAAATTAGCGTATTTTTAGCAATGTTCTGGGAAAGTCACCTGAACAGCCGAAAGAAATATGCTTACATATATAGCGCGAGTTTGTCGGTTCTAATTCCATCTCGGGCACGGGCATAAGGTAAATACTGACCTATGACTTTCCTCTCCATGTCGGGCGGCGGCTGGTCGTCCCTGTCGACGCTGACGTGCATGAGGTCGGACAGCAGCGCGGCCTGACTCACGCTGGAGGTGCGCCGGTGCCCGCGCCCGCTTCTCTGATCCCTGGACGGTGGAGTTTTCGTCACCGACTCTTGGGATTTCATTATTTTCTTTTGGAGTTCAGGCGTCTGGGTATCACCAATTATCAATTGCATTATTCGAAGTACCATCTAAATAAATATATTCGAATTCTTTTGAAATCGCCTAACAGCAATTCGATGATTAAACAACAGGATACCTAAAATATAAAGCAATATTTTTTTTTTGTTTTCTTGGTCTTAAAATAAGTCAAAATCTGTAGTAAGATTTGAATAAAGAAGACTTAATATGTTTAGGTATTAATTTATTTGAACAGGACAACCGCAAATCTGTAGGTTTACAATAATGTTTACAGAGGTTCTAATAAAATGATTTTTATTAAATTCTGCCAGGTTGCCTCGACATGCAAATGTAATGTAACATGCAAAAGTAACATTTTCAATATATACATGAAGAGAATATAACAATTAAGACAGACTTATATGTGCTCATAAAATAATAAAACTGCAAATCGTCCAAAAACACTATTTAGGTTAATTTTGACCACATATAAGACGTACCTTATTAACTTTTGGTGTTGCCGCTTTGGTATACATGGGCTCTTGGATTTTTGCCGGTATGGACTTTACTGTCGGAGTATCACTAGATTTCAAAGCCGAAATAGTTTTAGTTTCGGATTTCACTGGCTCAGGTATTTTGACAACTTTTGGTGTGGGCTCGGAGGGTTCCTAAAAGAAAGATATTTATTTGAAAAAATGTTATTTCAATTGTTACATAACTTTAGTTAAAGCAAAATTAAAAACTCTGTTTATGTATCGTAGACCATGTTACCCAGAAGTGGAATTTTAATTATATGTATATAATTATATATGTCGCTTTTAATTATCTATTTGGTGTGATCGCATACCTCGGCAGTCCATCCATACGGCAGTTTAGCAAGTTGATCCTTTTCTGGCACTGCCTTAGATGATGGTGGGCTAGTGTAATCCAAATGGTTCTTGAATGACACGTTCTTCGTTTGCTCTTTTTTAGGCTCTTTTGGAATAACTTCCTTAATCGATTCAGGCGGAGCCGATGGCTTAGTTCTAAAAATAATTAACGAGTTAACCCTTATATCTGGAATGTTTTCCCAAAACAGTTTATGATTAAAACTAATCGTAGCTGAATGAAACAAAGGTCAAACGATAACTCATAATATTTAGGACTTTAACAAATACTTAATATCATCAGAGTTTAGAAAATTAAGAAGTGATGCATGAATGAATGATGAAACCGTGAATATATCAACCCCTATGCAAAATCTAGAATAAATAAAGTTTTATAGGACTGTAAAGTAAATAATGCGTTCGGTTATTAAATAAAGTTGTGATAGTAAACTGAGCTTACTTTTCTGATTGTTGATTTTGCAAATTTATATATTCAAC
Organism: Diatraea saccharalis; assembly: GCA_918026875.4. Taxonomy (NCBI): domain Eukaryota; kingdom Metazoa; phylum Arthropoda; class Insecta; order Lepidoptera; family Crambidae; genus Diatraea; species Diatraea saccharalis. The sequence continues at coordinate 25,211,216 of OU893339.1, read as the reverse complement.
TTCTGCTCCGGCTGAAGCACTGAGGCTACACACTGATGTTATATCGCTAGTTTCTGAAACATAAAATTATGCCAAATTAAGGACACTATAATGTATTCTCAAGTTATGTTTTATAATTTTTAATAAAAATTTTATGAAAGTACTAACTAAACTGAATAATCTATATTACTTTGATAATATACGAGTAATAATATTACATCAATTATGCTGCTTTGTTATAAATACTCTTTTTATTTTTAAGCTGTATTTTTACTGTAGCTACAGTAAGTGAAAAAATTATTGGAAGCTCAGTGATTTATAAGAAAATCACAGTAGTGTGATACAAATCACATGATATAATGGTAATAGGACAAACGGATAGAAGAATGTGATCAAGAAAGGATGCAAACAGGACGAACTAATAAAGAGAGATAACTGTTGACTGTATTCATTATCAGCAGTCAAATTGGGCGGCTAGTTATTTAATTGAATGGCGCCATTCAATTGCACGCCTAGTTTACTAGTTGTATCATTGTGACATTTGAACCGTTCAACAAGACGGCTGATTCAAAAGCTGCCAAAAGGTTCATTTAGTTTTGTTATCTGTTAAAAAAATATCCTCAAATTGTTTATCATTCATTATTGTTATTAACTGTTGTAGCACCAAACTTCGAAATCGTAATAAACATACTAAAACAATCATATTCAAATACATTGCTTATTCTCATTTTCGATAGATGGCGTTGTGGTCGTGTAAATCGCGATATATCTTGTCTTTGTATAATTGTATTAGTATTATGAATTTATTATGAGATTTACGGTATAACCCACTTTTGTTATTGGTGGGCAGGTTAACATCCTGTTAAACGAACGATTAATGAAGAAGTATTTAATAAAAGCGTTAATTCCCGGAATCTAACTCGATTAGCGTTGTGTTACTCACTCTTTTTTAATGAGGATGAGTGAGGACCTCATTTTCCCTCGTGAGGGGCTCGCGAGTCACCACTCATTTGAGGTGAGGATAGGTAATGTTACAGTAGCAGCGAATGAGTACGTAGCGAGGCGCGCGCAACATTGCCATTTGGTACAAAATGAGGGAGGGAGTGGGTAATGCTAAACAAAACATATTTTGTCTTTAGATTCTAAGAAATAAACTTTACTAGATTATAATTTATCAGAATGACCACAACATGCAACTTATTTTTAATAGTGTTAAATGTTCCATTTTTTAAATCGATCAATCATTTATATTTCGAATCATATAAATACATTTCTAAATAAAACAGATACATTTTTATTAACTTTGATATTTACTTAGTCTAATTCATATCAATTAAATATTAAATACGTATTTACGAAGAAACACATAAACAAACCTGAATCGTTCCAAAAAACTCATTAAACTCATTCCCTCAATCTTGAATATATTGAGTAAATATCGAGTCGCCTTTTCATTCGAAACAACTCGCTATTTAGCTACTCACACAAAAGTCCACAACCTCATTTAGCTCCTCACTCCAAAAGTGAGGAACTTAATGAGGTGTTTCAAAATTGAAAAACGAGTATTCCCTCATTTTGTCGAAATGAGGAACTCAAACGAGGCACCTCGCGCGTGATGGACTCATCACTAAACTCGATGTCGCCACAGTACGTTCTTGATTTCTTTATGACAACTTTTCCGGTTTTCTTTCATGTTTAAAAGTAAATAAGTTTTCAAAACTCAATAAACAACTCATATTCTATTTCAAATTTTTCGTATTTGTTTGTATTGTCTAAGTTTCGAACTTTTCAAATTTCAGTTTTTTAATATGTTAGTTAAAAGGAACGGAAATGACTGTCTTTGGTCCATTCATTTCCTGAAAAAATCAACTTTGCTAGAGTCGCCATCTAGTGGAGGATCTTTTTAGTGTTTTCGTTTTTTTTTTAATACTTCCATCCATAAATATGTATTCTATCTCTTTCGCATCGACAATTCGGCGGAGCGCGGCGGCTCTGCGGAACTAACATCGCGGATTGGAACAATATCGTTCCATGTCCGGATATGGTTTCTGGAACTATTATGATCCGGCATTACTGATGTCTAATAAGCATATTTTTGGTCAGTCCTGTATCTGTATTGATTACAGATAGTAACAAGGAGTTTTTAGTTTTATTTTAATCATCCACTTTACACTTTATTTTTTGTTTTACTTCGTATCCTACCAATAAATTTCGGTATTCCGATGAATTAACAGTTAATTAGCTGGCTGACCTTTGTTCAACCGTATTGTAGAACTGTAGAACGTTGCCTTCAGCTAGTCATCTGATCGAATTTCAACCAGTTTATTGATAGGCCCCAATCAATTAAAGGGCTAACCGCCCAATTGGACGGCTGATTTAACCTAAACTATCCAAAGGAGAATTAGTATTTTTGCAATGCATTATAATTTGAGATGCGCCGAATGGGTAATGGTTTGACCGAATAACCGAATACCGAACCGGATATTCGGCCGAGTTATTCAGATTACCGTTTCATTATTTTTATTTGGCAGGGTGTTTATAAGTGCTCCTTGTATCATAGTGAACAATGATATCAGAAATAGAGAACTAATGAGTATAAAGAATAACATTTTAAATAATACTTATCTCAAAAACTACTTATTAAGGGACTGCTATTAAAGTTGGGCGGAAGTTTACTCTAGGTTATTAATTAAAGGATAGGCGTTTCTTTAATAAATCGCTTTTTAGATAAATATTATGCATCCCTTTTTTAGAGTAGGTTCCATTTTTGAAAAATATTTATTGCATGCTTTTTAGTGATATTAATATTTCTTTTATATAATAGATAATATTAAATAACTATAAAATATGTGAAAGTTTTAGGAAATTTGATTTTATTTATTTGCTCGACATAGTTTTTTTGCAATAATCTATACTTATATTATAAAAAGGAAAGAATTGATTGCTTGTTTGTTTGCATTGAATAGGCTCCGATACTATTGGATCAATTATAAAATTCTTTCACCGACGGGAAGCTAAACCAAGTATTAGTATTATAAAATACTGAATAATGAGCTATGGTTTAGAACATATAATTTACTCAGGCAAAGTCGTGACGAAACAGCTAGTTTGATAGAAATTGGTTCACAATACAAGAGGAAATCGATGAACATATGTAAATAGATACATAAAAATATTTATGATTCCTTTACTTTATTAAATCTATTGTTCATATACGTTTTCCATGAGAAATTTTGTCTTTTTGCTCTATACCGTGTCGTGTGACCAAGAAAATAGAAATACTCGAACCGAATATATCCGACACCAAAACCGAATAATTCGGTGGAATACGAATAGTGAAAAAGATGCCGAATACGCTGAATAAATATTCGGCGCATCTCTAATTATAATCATCAGACTAATGAGGAAGTATTAAAAAAAGAAAACACTAAAAAAAGCACCTCATTAGAAGGCGACTCTAGCAAAAGTTGATTTTTGCAGAAAACGAATGGACCAAAGGTAGTAATTTCCGTTCCTTTTAACTGACATATTAAAAAACAGAAATTCGACAAATTGGAAACTTAGATATCAATACAAATACAAAAAAGTACAAATAGAATACGAGTTATTTATTGAGTTTTGAAAATTAATGTACTTTTATACATGAAGGAAACCGGATGGGTTGTCATGGAGATATTTTTTTTTTTATTTAATTATCAACACATTTTATGGTTTACATAAATTGGTTTACTTGCATCATGTTAACCACTAAGGTAGCGACACATAGTTTGTTTTCGGAAACTATATATTTTTTTAATGCTTCCTCATTGAAAAGTCTATCATTCGCTGAGCTAAGGTCACTATCTCGGAGGACCCGGATTCAATTTCTGACAGGTCTTATGATTATGATACAGTCTTAATTTGAACTGTATTTTTAAGTACTTACCTTCGTCGGATCATACTAAAGGTCTCATATTTATTTTACCAAGAAATTAATTGGCTTTTACAGTCTCCACTCTGGAGTTACCTATGCATTTATTGCATCTTAAATTTAAAGATACCAATTAACTTAAACTAAAGTTTTCGTTTTTAAATTAGGTACTTGCAGTATTTGCGTTTCCTATCGGAATGAGAGGGACATATTAAACTGAACAATTGTAAACAATATCATTTTCGCGTTCTAAAAGTAGTCTTAAAATCCTTTTCGCGTTGCGAGTTATTCGAAGTCAAAAGTCAATCTTTTTAATACTAATTTTGTTACCATCATTAAAAATATATAGGAACAATATTGCGATAAATTTTGATTTAAATTAATTTTATGTGTTTTTAATTGAGGGCGAAAAGACACCCATAACATACTACACAATGCAAGTGTCAATAATGATGAATTTTGAAGAAAAAAGGCTCATGTAAAGTTATAAAATTACTAGAAATTAAGTTAATTCATCGAGATACAATGCGCGTTTTATACCCTCTGTCTCAAAAAATGTTCTGATAAAGTAAATAATAATATCTAGAGGCTTGGATACCGGTTAATTGCCATATTTGGTACCGGCGTCGGAGCGTATAGTACATCGCGGGTATGTTCCGATATACACTGCGAGCTCCTTTGCGCAGTGGTCTTACTGCTGAAAAATCCGGTTCACGTTATGGACTGCCGGTTCTCTGCTTCAGTACCCTAGGGTTAAATTTATGTCGTCCATACAATTGCCGCTCACATTTGTACTGTCAGCGCTGGTGATTTCGAGGTAAGGTGCCTCGCACTCCTTTCTGATCACGTGATCCGTCGACACAGGTATCAGATAAATGATACGTCGCTAAATAAACAAAAATCATATACTTACGTTCATTTATAAGATGCGATTTAATTGATACATAATGCTTTTTTAGTACCAAGCTTATTAACCGCTTTTTTTTGCCAGGGCCGAATCTTCACTCCGCATTTAGATTCCGATCCTGGCACGGAACATTATTTGAGAACATGGCGTACCTAAATAAATACGGATTAACAGTATTCTGGACCGCGTTTCAAGCCCTGTAATAATATATAGAAAAGTCACCAGTATAACTTGCCATAATAGGTAACTGTTCAGTGGTCGCAGCGTATATCGGAACATACCCCGAGTAAACTGATAGATGTTTGACCTTGAATAACTTTATGACGCAGACATGAGATATTATGAGACTTTTGAGATAACTTTTAGAACGGAGTTGATCAAGTTTATCGCTTTCTTAAGTTTAGATGTTACTACTGAAAAAGTTTCTGATATCGGTCCAGTAGATTTGAGTTTGGTTTTGGTTGCGTGCACAGAAATAAATCTATTTCTGTGGTTGCGTGAGTGCAGGTTTACTTACTAATAGTAACATGTACTATAAAATAAAATAAAAGAAGCCAAGTTTGTAAGCAGTATTAACAAAAAATAATTGCAAAAAATTAGACAATCTTACTTTTAAACAATTTCACCAAAATGTAGATTTATCAATCTAACACATTGACTAGTTTGAACTTATCCAATATGTAATACTTATACCCAAGGAAAGAGTAGGTCGAGATATCACAGGACGACAGACCAAATATATATATATATGTTTGGTTAGTCTTATGTATGTAAAATATACTATATTGTCACAACATTTAAGTGGAATTAGGTGATATCAGAAACGAGTATATATACTTATTAGAGTAACAAAAAGAATACTGTAGTCTGTCTGTGTGTTGGTACCAAAAACAAAAAGAAAGTCAGATTGTTTTTTGCTCAAGTTTTTTGTTCATATATATAAAATGGGACAATTTTTTCAGAACACAGAAATTCACTGATACAAAGGTACCTACTTTTTAACACAATAATAAGTTTGTCGGTAATTTGGTCAATAACACCCAAACTTTCCTTTAAATCGGTTTTCTTCCAAACCTTAACAGCAGCGTCACACATCTTACTGGAGGGCATTATCCCAATACACAAATTCTTACTTATTAGCTCAAACATTTGAACATTCGACGTCAGTGTCTTATGTTGCCAAAACCCAGTGATTATGAAGTGACCTTTCTTGAAGATCGAATTTCACACGTAAACCTCTCTAGACCACGTCGGAGCTATAACATTAAACACCTAAGAGTCACGACTGGCTTACGTGGAGAATTACTGTCCACCACTGCCTCTTGTCCGGGCATGCTTTTACTTCGACGGCGCCTTCGGCTTGCACGCAGCTGCCTCAGGATGACCAGTAATACGCACTGACTGGGGACGTAGTGAGTTGTCCAACAAAGTCTGGCGTTCCCTACAGTAAATATCTACTTCTAGTAAAAACTTACAGTGGGCCAACGCCTTTGAAGTCGCGCTTAAAGCCGCTTTGTCTAGACATACGTCGTCACGACGTGTTACCGTACTCTTTTATTTAGTTTCTTTTACATTTGCTTATCATAAGTATGTGTATGCATGGTGTCAGGAATATAATGTAAAAAGAAATGTAAACCTTTCACCGCTAACTGCTTAACACAGAACGTTTGATAAAATGGGTTATTCCTGACTGAGGAGCCCCAAGCGAGTATATGTGAGCACACACACACACCTTTCAGCTTGGGTATCCCCTATAATTAATCTTTATAGACGCGCCCGTCGGCCAACTGTAAGAACTATAGTAGACTGTGGTACAGTGTACCACAAGCATCGCTTTGATATCTAACGTAAACGCTGCAGAGCAGTTTGTTTTTAAAAGACAAACAGATCTTTTGTTTAGGAAGGTAGTGTAGCTAAACAGGATCTAGAGTTGATCGGTACTGAAATCAGGAGATAATGTCAGATTATCAGATCAAATCATATACTTAGTTGTCACATAGGTATGTCGTTCAAAAAACGATATTACACTATAACAAGATTTTTGATTTCATAGTTAAATATAAATATATTGGACAATATGTAATATAAGTATAATAGCTACAGTATTCGTATTTTGGTAGGAAAACACGATGGTACACCCAGATCCGAGGCAATTAAGAAAATTTATTTTCTACGTTGACCTGACCGGGAATCTTCAAGTTACTGGGATCTCAGAAATTACCTTGAAACTTGCAGGCGAGCCACTCGGCCATTGAGGCACGGGTGAATTAGATTTGGAAAATACAATAATGGTTCCATTTTCATTTTCGTTTCCAAAATTATAAGGGAAAAAAGAACAATGACATTGAGACTATAGGTACTATAATATTTGTAATTATTGTCTACTGATATAAATTTTCATTAGCTTTGAAACATATTTATTGTGACTCACTTACAACTTTTTTCACCCGTATGTTTAATTAAATTAAACTCAATATAAAGACATTCTGATCTGAATAACAATTAATATTCTTAAATCATTTGTGCATTTATAATAAATTCTGATAATTATAAGACAGAAGGCCATCCCGTAACAGGCTGACACACATTTCATCTCAAACTTTAAGGATTATTGTTACATTATAGTTAAAAGTATTTTTTTATGTTTCATAGTATTCATTAATGTCTTATAATTCAAAGTACATCTTCTGTTGAGGCTGGTCGTTTGAAAATGAAAGTCAATAATTAATAAGATCGTAGATTACTCAGTTATTTCCGAAGAAATATGTTCCTGTTTGGGCACGTGTATGTAAGCTAATATTATTAGCATCCTAGCTAACCCCTCTACCGTACCTCCAACTAGTACTATTGTTCAGTGCTATCTTCTTCTCTAATGAAAAGCTAATGTGACTATTTTTTTTTAAATTATCGCCACCAAATTGCTAAACTTTTAGTGAACATTGAAACTTTGTCACTAGGACATACATTTATGAATGATCATAGCTATTACTTTTTTAATTAACACATCTCTCGATCATTGTTCCTTTTAATATTTCTAAGAAATGATTGATCATCAGTAATTATTGAATCAAGAAATTCAAGGCTTATTTTTATTAAGTTCTTTCATAGAACAAAGAAAGACTGTGAGTTTCTTTCTTATGTTATACTATTGAAAGAGGATTTCTTTATATTTTCATTGTCCAATAAATGGTATAATAAAAGGTTTGATTTGCGGCGTGGGGGCTTTAAATACAAGGACGTAGCATTACGTGACGGTAATATTTGTTAATGACGAGTTAAGTAAAGAGTTAATCAGAAATTCGTTAATTTATTATGGTATTATGACTTTCGAAGCGATACAGGAATGAGAAGATGTCAAATCAGACATTGAATGAGTTAATGCTTTCAGTATTCAGTAAGTAATGCATATTTTTATAAGAATATGAAGAATTTATATGAATATGAAGCATGCCAGCTAGTCCATAGTGTCGACTTTGCAATTGACAATACATGCAATAGGCGTTGTCAGTGTAGGTAACATTGCAAAATGCCAGAGAGACTTATGAGAAGAGTAGTAAGTATATCTGTATTATAAATTTATGTATTAGTGTCTCTTACAACGAAAACGATGACGAAATAAAAACATAAACCAACAAAACTTTAAAAAATAGTAAGAAAAGAAGCCTTTATACCATCAACACAAATGCTGACCATGATTGAATAGTGCGAGTGATTTGATTGTAGGCAAAGTTTTGTTTTAATGCTGCTCTTTGTCTTGTATTCAAAACTGCCACAATCCGAGCTAAGTTTAAAATTTTGAAAATAAAGCATTTAATTGCCAATCAGCCTACGTCTACAAACCTAACTAGGGAATGAACACAAACACGTTGATTACTGTGACGCTTGCTCCCATACTGCCGTGCTACTTACCGGGATGGCTGATATTCTCCTTGGGGACTGGAAGCCTGGTTCTCTGGGTGGCCGGGGAACGAGAATCTTTGGTCGTCGAAGATTCGGAGCCCGCATCGCCGCCGAGCTTGCTTAAGAGCATCTTTGATACACAAAGAGATAACATATTACCATTGATTTATTTTACGATTTATAAAAATCTCAGAAAAATCTCGGTCCTTGAAAAATAAAACCAGAAGTCGAGAATTTAATTCTAATCCATTCTATTCATAAAACTCCCACTTCTCTTTTTTTTACTTAACTTTGGAATAACAAATAATAATCTGTAAAACGACAACAGTCTAAAGCTTTACAGGACTTCAAAAAAGATAAAAACATGTCATAAACCTGTTTTGGATGAATCTGAAACACTCATAATCCACGTCTCGGGCAATTGTCTCACGCGCATGTTTCATACTTAATCTAACAAAGTGTAGGGGCATTCTTTCCTCTATTCTGACTCGGTGAATACCTCGGTTTAAGTTGCATCATATCTATTTACGTAGTGTAGTGTAGTGTAGTGTAGTGTAGTGTAGTGTAGTGTAGTGTAGTGTAGTGTAGTGTAGTGTAGTGTAGTGTAGTGTAGTGTAGTGTAGTGTAGTGTAGTGTAGTAATAAATATACCTGCAGCTCGTTCTCCTTGGCCTGCAGAGTGCGGCGGTAGCGCGTGTTGTACTGGCGCAGCTCCTTCATACGGCGCTCGAGCTCGGGGCCGGGCGAGCGGCACTCGTGCGCGGTGGTGCCGGCGGGCCGCAGCGTGGCGCGGATGCGGCCCGCCGCCGCGCCCGGCTGCCCGTTGCGCCGCAGCTCCAGCAGCTGCAATCACATTAGCGACGCATTCGGCGGTGTGCCCAGGGCCGGATTAGCCACGTAGCAAAAGTAGCTAATGCTATGGGCTCCGCGCAATTGGAGCCTCGCCATGGTTCAGAGCTAATTAATTAATTTTTCAAACTCAAGTCACACGTTCTGTACTACAGGCTCCGCTCTGGCTTAATTCGGGTGTGCCTATTAGTACGTACAATTAGTTTGAGGCCCCGAATGACGGTTAAAAATTTTTGTTTACATTCTATTTTTGCAATTAAAATAATTCATTCATCTAAACGAGTAGTCGTAAAAGTCGAGAAATTATGCCATCCGTTCCTAAATATAGAAATAACGAGTCTTTGCCCCGAGAAGAACAAGCGACGAACTCAGCAAAGACCTTCCTGTTTTATTTCATAGAGTTATGAAATAAATTAAGCTTTTCTTGATTTTATGGCCGATTAAGTTGTCGATGTGTTTCATCTTATGGATTTAATTTAGGAAACGAATTCGCCGAAAACTACCTAATTGGATTTTAAGAAGTTGACGAGAAAAAAAAATATCGATAAGAATTTGATTATATGATTCATCTTTTTTATATTATGTATTCAAAGTTTATGAAAAACTCTAAAAGCTCACCTTAGGCACGAACACTAAACATAGAGTAGCCGTTGTGCAAAATATGATGAAGATGGCTATGAGAACGAACAACGCATCTTTGTGATCGGACAAGACCTGAGAACATAAAATTAATCAACACATTATTAATATGCTAATGCTAAATAGTGAGTACAGACTGAACAAGAGGGAAAGTTACTGATGAACTCTTCATTTTATTTATTTATACTCTGTATAAACTATTTATTTATAACCGACCCGCTTTGCGTGGGGTGGCATGAGTAACAAAAACTTCATCAAGAAATTTCTTATACGCCAGCTAAAACTGCATTGAAAACTTAGCGCAGTTTAGGGAATCTTATAACCGAAGAACGACTATGTAGTCATAAGTTACGCCCAAATGATAAAATATTTGTCTGACCTGAAGGCCTACTTCGTAACTGAATCCTTTATTGATCTGTCAAGATAATGTCCTTAATAATCTGTCAAGCTGATAGAATAACCGTCAGCAGACCAATTAAAATTAACCTATTCAATTTTCGATCAATCCTGAGTGATCTGCTGACAGTTAGGCGGTAGAGTCGCTTATTATCACATCACCACATTTTGGTTACAATAGATTATTATGTTAGACATTTCCGGAATAAAATCACGAGAAAATCACCAGAGCAATTGCAGCACCCATAATGCACATGATAAGTACATTGTAGACAGACAGGCCGATGTGTTTGGAGTCATTCAGCGCTGGAATTGACACATGTCGAGTCTCCCACGCCAGGAACGCACCAAACACCTATAAATAATAATGAATATGGTGCCAATTCTGTAGTACCACTAAACGAAACAAAAATTTCAATTTGACTTCTCAGTTGAATGATCCTTATTAAGTAGAAAATTCCAATAGAAACTTACCAATAATAATCCTTTGTACGCGTAAATGACTCCAATGAATATGGTCATCCTCTCCGATTGGCAGTATTCATTCTCTTGTACAATCACAATGTCCTCACTGGAAGGGTGTGGCTGAAAATTATAAATTAGAGCTATAGGTTATAAATATAACTTGTAAATTCTCCATTTTTATTAATTTTAATCGATCTTGACTTTCACATTTTAGTAGTACAGTTTATTTCTGTTTGCTTATTCAATTTTTTTATATTTTTAAAGTAAAGTAGTAGTCTACGCCAGTTATCCTGACTTTTTACGTATCTTGACCGAGCGTTGTTCGGAGATTTGTTGCTACATATTTTATACTTACGTAAGGTTCCATTTGTTTCGTAGCCCTATAAAACGGATCCGATATCTGCCATGTTGTCATTATGGCGAGATCAACAACCAACAGTACGCCAACTACCATGAAAAGTTGGTAGTCTTTTATCACCTGTGAACATATAAACAAGCGGAAGAAAAGATAAAAGCGATTCAACCCTTTTTCAAAGTTCTTCAACCTATTAAATTCCCCATTGGAGATACAAGCCTATCATTTCAAAGAATCACAGTGAGAGAACGGCCATAATAATCCACCAAGGGCAGACGCTGCTGGAACCGACGGCTTAACGTGCTTTACAAAGTAAGGAGAAGCTCAGATTCCTTTATTACTCATAAATATCAGAAGTCAAGTTCTTAGTTTAGATATGCAGTGCAGCTCTTTGTATGCAGTCCTAATCTAAGAGTTCTTGACGATGCTGTAATGGTGCTAGACAAGAGTAGCATGTTTGGGTGGGCGGCCGGCGCGATTGAGTAGGCGGTCAGACCTTTTGGTTTGTTACCTTTGTATGTAGAACTCACAAAATATTTTAGTTCTTTAGTGATCCATCATGCTGATATAAGCATGAACAATGTTTTATATAGATACATAGGTAAGATGGGTATTGATGTTCAACATTGCTCACCTTCTTGTTGAGTTTTACGTCTGTGAAGATGGAGTGGACTCTCCACGTCTTTGAGAACATCGCACCGAAAGCAAGACTGAATCCCGCCATCAGAAGCCAAGCTCGAGCCGTGCAGATGTAAGGGAACGCACCTGAGGGTACGAGAGGTTTTAAAATGAACCTTATGAGAATTCAGTAACATTTCATTTTTAATATGCTCCCTTACCGCTTAATGCGATTTGACTGGCATTGGGTCGATTCAAATGTACTCAACATTCCTCGCGGATTTAATCAGATGACAATTAAATCCAAGCTATTCGAGTTCCATGTTAAATCTGCTGGTAGATGTGCATTTCGATAGTTTTAGAAGGATTCATTAATTATATATATTTTGTACAAATATTTTAAATATATTTTACACAAATATTTAATTTCAATAGAAAAAAAGTTATTAGAAATGATACATGCAAGATTAAAAAAAAACTATAATGGACTTTCACTAATACACAAAAATGAAATGTGCAATGTGCAAATAAATGATATACATATATACGATACATATAAGTAAAAGAAAAGTGAGTCAAACAAAACACTGATATAATGAATGACGCAAACAAATTAATTTGACTGAATAGTTACTGATAAAAATTTACTGTTTAAATTATTTTTACTACTGACCGTGAGCATCCAGGGAAACATTTTTATTTTATTTTATACCAGGAAGCAGTTTTCATTTGAAAAAACTGAACAAAATCTTAAATTCACTTAAAGCTTCAGGCTGGTTTTAGTATCACGCTGACCGTCGGCACTGACGAGAAAATGTGTATAGGCTATATAGAAGCGTTCTATAGTTAGGCCGACCGCTCAGCGCTGACGGGCGTGACTATCGCACGCACGGCTCCGCCTTCAGCGAGCATCCGTTCCAGTATCGAGCCAAGCGGACATCGTCAGCGTGTACAGTCATGTGGAATGGCGATGAACACAGCATTAGTGTTTGATTGGACCGATTCACTTTACAAAACAAAAAATGCCAGAATCAAGTCCAACTGCACACGTGGTTACTTATCATTAAACTTTGCCATTAATTAACACGTCAAAATTACTTGTCGACATGCGAAAATAGTTAAAGAACTCGGTATCGTTATTCATTTTAACTCTGTTCAATGGCACAAATGCACCCACAAGCAGTCTTTGAGCAAAAGTGGATGAACATGACGTGTTTTTCCTTTTCGTTGTCGCAAAACAATTGAAACACTCACAGGATTGGCCATGTCTGTACTTCGCAGCGATCAGCATGACACTGAAACGAGTATGCGCTAACAGTTCAGACAGACAGACAAACAGACTGTCCGTGTTACACTAAAAACTGCCTAAGATTACTTGATTTAAAAAATATTTTAGGAATACTATTAAGACCAGAGGTAGTTCAAAAACACTCACAAAAGATGGCTCGGTTATGATTGTTTTGCAAGTCATTCTCATCTGTGCTCATTTTATTAGATGATGGACATAATTAAAGATGTCTTTTTTAATATTAGTATAGAAAACTCGTTGGAATATTTTAAGTTTTGGTAACCATTCTATTTGTTAGTCAAAAATACCATTACGCTATATTTCATTCGTCTAACATTTTTGCCTATCACGCAGGCCGGCGAATCAAAAGTGATTTCAAATAGCTTAATAATAAAATAAACATTATTATATTTAATCAATTCACAATGCTATCAAACATCTTAAAGAAAAAAGAAAGGCAATCATGTAAAAATGCAAATAAAACCAGTCCCAGGTTCTTCCTACCAGGTTTCATTAAGACTGTTTTTAATAATTTTGATTAAAGCATAGCATTACCACTACATGAACTAAGCATTAAATAATGAATAAGCAAAAAGTACATGAGTCCACATACCATTGATAGACAAAAGCTTCGCGATTGAAGCCAAAGGAAACAAACCAAAACTTGGAAACATGCTGCCATCTCCTGCGTGACCTAGAAAACCGCCTAGGTCTTTCTCAGAATCAAAATGGGTTCTATGCTAATAGAGAGGATTTGGAACAGTGCAGGATTATACATTCAAAAGATATAAGGCAATCGTAACTTCTAAGTTTTCATCTTTCAATATATCAATACCGAAAGCAACTCCAAATATCTCAGAAAGAAAACTACGTTGCCTTATTATGGTATTTGTATTTTTTGCATGTAGTCTCTTCATTGTAATAAATTTGAAATATCAGACGGGTCAAGAAAGGTTATAACTCTTATGTCAAATTTAATTTCTTGTTCTAGAATTTTTTTTTCAACATATATAGAAATTTCAGTAACAAAGTAATCTAGGTTTGGATTGCCTCAATTCCTCAGCATAGTTTAATCCGGCGCTGGATAAGAGTTCCCAAAGTTTGGTTGGCGGGATCCAACATTGCCCAGGGTACAAGCTCAAGCTTCAGGGTTGGAACAAACTCTGTTACCTCCGTATGGCGTTTCCTGAGAAAGACCTAAGAATCAATGAATTTGATGAGATAATATGGCACACAGCGTGATAGATGATGTGCGAAACACATGCCGATCGAGAGTGCACGCTTTAGTTTTGAATTTTAAAATGAATCACGATTTATCTTTTAGATTAGTTTTTATTATTTACGAAGGATGACCTGTCGACCTTGTCTTAAAATGTTAAGACGAAAATATTACTCAATATAACAAAACAATTCTGGATTCATTTGGTAATGGGTGGTGGAAATGTCTGTAAATAATTTTACGTTTAAAACTGAGATGAAACTTTAAAAATATCAAAATATATTTTAAAACAAGGTTGGCAGACTAAAATGATTGATTCTAAGTATGATGAGATCGTAAAGTTACCTTTCATCCTTAGACAAAGTAAAAACAGAGATAGTTGACATTGCGGTAAGAATAACACATATATAATGCCAGGTGGGATCTCAAGGAACACATACCGATGCTACTTAGGCTGGAGTCCAGACCCAGGAAGATCACACTCAAATACGTGAGGATGCAGCCGATGATGATCAGATTATTGAGATGTGGTGAAGACATTTTGATGTACCTTTACAAATGATAAATAATACGGGTTAAAGTGTATATTTATTCGGCACCACTGTTCGGCACTCGACGAATCCATGACAATTCATTTTCAGATTTTATTTTCTCACTACCTTTATTATATTAAGTATATGAGGATACTTTTTTTATTTTTAGCTGTACATAAGTACTATAAATGCAAAAGGAAGCGTATATGTGAGAAGAAAACGTAGATTGAAGTTAGAACTATGTTCGTACCAAGGAACTGTAAGTCGAGCGGCGGATACCCCAATAAAAACATCTTAGTTATTAGATGGTCCATTCATTGACGAACTCACCGTTGATTTCTGTAATGTATATTCATTGCCAGGAAGCCTGTGGCTAACAGTATGCCCAGGATGGAGCAGGAGACAAGCACGGAGTAAATGGTGATGTTCACCTGAGTGTGTTCTATCAGCCGGAGCGTGCGATCTTTGGGTGGGTTCCTGTTTTACATAAGAAAGTTTAAAATTGATTGAAAGTTCGTGACTTAAAATGTGTTTAGTTATTATTATAGAATGCGAAGAATCTTCTTCACTAAACTCACATTAATAGTAATATAGAAATCGTCAAAGCTCATGTAACGTTAGGCTCAGTTTCATACTAACTTGCCAAGCCACTTGAATGGCTCGCCGCTGGTGAGGTCCAGGTGGTCCCTTTCAGCGCAGTACTCGCCGACCTTGACTTCGCCCACTTGATCGCCTTGGAACTGCTTCAGTAGAATCGACGCTTTACGCTCGTTATCATAGAAACGAACTGGACCCTGACAGAACAGTTAATTATGGAAATCCATTATAACATAACAAACTACTATATCTTCATCGGCGGCAGCGGTGTCCTGGAGACATTTATGACATGTAACCGTCAAAAGTATAAGTCTTAAAGATACATAATAGTAATTCTTACGGTGACTCCCTCGAAGGTGACGTTGCTCAACGCATCCAGAAACAGCTGCTCCCACTCCTTGTCTCTGTATCTGAAGTCTTGAACTGTTTTCTCTTTGTACTTCAGCTTCACTCTCTGTGCCACTGTCTGTATCGCCAAGGCCATCGCCCAAATGCCTTGAAATATTTCAATCATAATTTTAATCAATAAATGATGATTTACAATGAAACCTTATTGCTTTAATAAAACCTAATTAATAATGGTTGGATTACCATCGTAAGTGTATCCATGAAATCTAGAATATTCTGAGCCTCTTCTTCTATCGTATTCGACCTGGTAATCTTTCGCTGTCTGAAATGAAATACATATATGTTTACACTTAGTTACTTTAAATCATTAACATCGCAAGCGTCCATGAACAGTTAGTAAGAAGAAGTTATTTTTTTAGTTTTGAAAAGTAATAAACAAGAAATCTGTGAGTTTTTAAATCATAATTTCAGTCACAATTGTGTTATTAGCTGTTTGACCGGTGGTGGCGAGCGGCAGGAGGTCGGTGAGCAGCGCGGTGGCGAGCGCGGCGGCCAGCAGCGGCCACGTGTACTAGTATAGTGTTATAGTATCTGTGGTGGTACTGACGATGCCGGAGACGGTGAGCTCGCCGGTGGTGGCGAGCGGCAGCAGGTCGGTGAGCAGCGTGGTGTCGAGCGCGGCGGCCAGCTCGCGGCGGGAGCAGGGCGCGCGCCGCAGCCACCACCTGCTGCTGTAGGTGCCCAGCAGCAGCCACGTGTACGCGCGTCCGTACATCTCCAATCTGCGCACACAATCATTTACCGTCACCGTTGTAAAGGCATCGTGCGAGCGATCAAAAAATATTCATCAACGCGATCAGAACTCGATCTTCTCGATTCGTCACAGGTCAAATCATATTCTTAAACGAAATATCCATTTAGCAATAAAATTTCCAGAAGTCGATCTATGCGAGCGAATTCGGACTCGAACTTCGGGATGAACTTGTGCAGAGTGATTTACAGAACTCGCATCGAGACTCGAACTCCACCGTTGAAAACTCACTGCTGTTCTTCCTAAAATTTTCAAAATAATCCGATATACGCTCACTTGTAAGCTTCACAGAAGATCCTGACAGCCCAAGTTTCATTGAAATTGCCGAGTATTATCCGGACGTCTTTCTCTTTTAGCTTGGAGAGGGCTGTTCTCACTTCCGTGGCGAAACTTTGCGTTTCTTCGATGTCGAAACCGTGAAAGTCCAAGTCGGCTAGAAGACGATTGTGGGCCTGGAAATATTTTTATTTCGATTAGATAAATTACATATTCCAATTCTTTATGTATTAAAGCCTTAACATCGAAGCATACGGAGAATTTCATAACATGAAATCAATGTGAAAAACTTGCTTTTTTAATTTTCTGACTATAGAAAGTGCTTTCTTATCAGCTCAGCTTAGCTACGTGTTTCTCTGTGTGTAGCAGACTCTGCGATAGGTCACATATTTTTTCAATTATAAGAAGTTTCCATTTTACCCACTACTCCCATCTTACTCCCATCTACTCATATTTAAATATTAGGTAAATAGTAAGAAAATATTACTAAAGCATATCTTGGCTCGTTCTGATAAATAGTTCCGACTCTCGTCCAGTTGAAGTGTTGCAACAGACGGATGCGGGGCAGATTGAACGCGTTTTCCGAGGGGACAATCCGAAAGAAGTTGGGGAAAGCTTCCTTCGTGAACATCGGGTGCGTGTCGGCATAAGACAGCTGCAAGTAAAACAAGGAAATGATATTATGAAAAAGTTAAAAAATCCTGTTGTTCATATTACATATTATAATAAACATATTATGCATTGATTAGACTAAAATAAAATCGTGGGGCACGTCCGTCCATGTATATTAAAGCATCGAGTTCTTTCAAATGGTACTTTAATTCTGTTCTGGATATAATGAAAGGAATTTCAAAGGAAAAATCTATTACATGAAGATGTAATAGATTTTTCCTTTGAAATTCTCTTGGGGATTATTATCAATTTAAGAATATAATAAATAGCATTTCGATTTCCAGTTTATGTGATACAAGTTTTACTTGTAATTTATATTTAGATGTGATCTCAAAGCTTCATGCAATATATTTGTGTAAATGTAACTCTTTGATTATTAATTAAAGTCTTAGTTGTTGGTTTATAGTATAGTTTTAGTATAAGTGAAATTACCTGAGTCAAATGCCAGTGTTTAGAAGCCTTAGCTATGGGATCTGTGACATGTGTACACGCAGCGCCAAACAACATAAGCTTGTGTGGCCCACTGTGCATCATGTCGAAGAAAGATTTCACACCAACCGCTGCGTTGCACTGTAAAATAGGTTATCAAATTCACTAAAACATCTTCCAATCTGTCGGCAACCCGACCAAAAATTTTTTTATTTTTTGGTAGTGGCAACACTACCTTTTTCATTATGTCTTCTCAACTCTGCTGCGGATACGGTATGTTGTAAAATTTAGCTTTGATAAAAATAAAAGTAATTTTCACAAGTAAATGGTGTTTATTAGTGCATGGACCAACCCAACAAGTACGCTACACAATCTTCAAAATAAACTCCTAATCAGTTTTACAATCAACAGACCAATTGCTGTAGATGGGACCAGATGCTTCTGGATGCTGTGTACTAAAGAGAGTCCATTCTCCTTACTGTATATCTATAGGATCTATGAGCTATGACTTACTACTTGAATCATTCAATCAATATCGTTTTTTGATAATTTTATAAAGGTATCGTCTCTACAGATAGTTTAAAATATCCCTGAAAATATTGTACCTCGGTGTCATTCCACCACATGTGTAGTCGATAGTTGCGCAGGACTGACTCATGCTCGTTCACGTGATCCAGCGCCAGCTTTACGCTCGGCATCACGCCTCGACCTACGGCAGTGTTTACAGGACATTGGTACCTGACATTTAGAAACTATATCATACGATGAATGACCAAAATATATTATTCCAAGATTCTCGGTACATCAGAAGGCATATTAAGCTTTTGGTCCGGGCCACATGTATAGTCGTTACAACCCTTCAATACACACAGGTCTGCTGCAAAGCTGCTAATATTTATAATACTGTACACGTTTTTTGGGTTGCAATCTAGGAGCAGACTTTTACTACTTGTCTAGTGATTAATAGAATTTTTTAACAACTTATACATAATGCGCTTAATGCTGTATAGCAGCAACGATATCACCAGTAAGTAACTACAAGTATGTGTATATTTATATTGATTTTCCTAAATCGTCATTGAAATGAAATGAATGAAATGAAAATATCTTTATTCAAGTAGGCTATTACAAGCACTTTTGAATCGTCTTAAAAACTTTTTTCCCCTACCACTTGTTCAGGACGTCTTTTAGCTGACAAGAAGAACAAGCGAAAGAAACTTACCAGCTTTTTATCATAAGTAATGACATTTACATAAATCATGTCATTACCAAAATAATATGTATTATCACAATAATAAATACAACTTTCAAAGTCTGCAGGACATAGATTGAACATATAATTAGTCTTTATAGAACAAAGCGAAGGCTATCAATTCCATGCATTGCGATCCTTAAAATAATCATCAACTTTATAATAGCCTTTACTCATAAGTATATTCTTTACATGAATTTGAAATTTATTTAAATTACATTACATTTTGTGGAACTTTATTGAACATAGCAATACATTTACCCAGAAATGATCCTCTGGTTTTTTGAAGTCTGAAGCTTGGAACGGCAAGTTTATTTTTATTTCTTGTGTTAAGATTATGAACACTACTTTTTTTTGTGAAGGAATCGTAATGTTTTCTTGAGTACATAATATTCTCATAGATGTATTGAGAGGCAACAGTCAGAATATTTATTTCTTTAAATATTTCTCTGAGAGATTCCCTAGACCGTAAATTTTTGGAATGATATGAAGACCATTAGTTGATGCTGAATAAAATAGTAATGACAGATACCAGTATTTGAGTTCTCAACTCCTTTGCCGAAAGGAAAGAACCCAGCGATGTAGACGTCGGTGCGACGATTCAAGATAGCATCCAGGTTAGGCTTTTGCGGTATTCCAGAGACACAGCTTATCAACATGCATACCAGGAACAACGACATTGTGGTCTCTAGAATGTGTGAAATACGATAATCAGAATTATCTTGTAATTGGTAAGGGCGTAGTTAGGCGTGGTCTGCTGAGATCTCACCCTTGAATAGCCTTTCTCTAAAAGGAGACTCATGAAACCTTTTTGGGGTGGTTCTGACTTTGCTACCTTCAAAGACTGTCACGGTTAGATAGGCGAAAAACGATAGATAGGCTGATATTATAAATCCCAATTTGATGACGTAGTGGTTAACATGTTTGAGATGCGAAAGTTAAGCAACTCTTGCAATGGCCGGTCATAGGATGGGTAAACAAAAATTTAACATCTCTTACTCCTCCGTACTTTGCACGGCACGTTGAGCCGTTGGTCGCAGTTGTATTTGTAATCGTTGTCCACAGAAAAACGGAATATTAAGTTTCTACCGTTGTTAAAAAAAAAGTAGATTTTAACTACTAATCAGACAAATTAAAAAACTATGGTGATAAAATGATATAAGTACAAAACAAATAAAGTTACGATTATTTAAAGTTCACAATTTTCAGTTTAGAACTACGAAATGTGTAATTTAATACACGCGTTCAGTACTCTTAATAATAATTGTGAATGTGATTTTAAGAAGGTACACAAGGAGTTGTACATCAGACAAGGTTTACCGAATTAACGAGACTATGTTAATATTTGGCAAATAAAAATTATTTTATGTTATTTAAGCATAAAGCGTACACGTAGAAAACCGCAAAACCAAAATTGTTCATCGGAGCAGAAAATAAAATATTTTTTTGAAAAATAAATCTTTTAAACGTTCATGACAATAAATAATGTGTACCGATTTTGTGTGTGTAGGTAAACTAAAATCAACACAAGATTTTTTAATAACTATATTTGTTGTACTCGCGATGCGTTTTTGTTTGCATATTTGCATGAGAACGTAAGCTGAGGAGTACAAGAGAGCCTTAAGTCAGATATGGCTCTTTCATTTTATAAGGAATCAACAAAAGTAAAAAGTCTTAAGATTTCTTACCTAATACTTATTTAAATGTGTAATAAAAATCAATAACATGTTTGAAAACATATCATAACTCACCTGTATTACAATTGCAATCATTAAAAAACGTGAACACTTTTCAGTCATAAACTTTCATAGCGTTTAGAAAAAAATACACATTTCATATCCGAAATATATTTCTGATATTCATCGTTTGAGTATTCTCACATTTTCATAGAGATGAATCCCGAAGACACATATTAACCTGGAACTTTACTGAAAATCCCGTACAGACCCAGAAATATGAAACAGGACACATTACATTTTAAAATAGACCTGAAAACGTTGAGATACGACGTATTGTTGCATGAATTAATGTAACCCTGAGGATTTTCCGATAATTTCCTTACGTACACAAAGTTGATTTACAAAAGTGACCACTATCACTTTTCAATAAGGTCGGAAATATAAAAGGTATGATAGGCGTTCCGCTATTTTCCAGGCAGCACATTGAAAACAAACAAGCAAAATTAGGCTTTCGAGGCGGAAATCGATAGAGCAGTTTGTGCGGTAGTGGTGTGAATACATCTTACGTATCGAATACTTGAACAAAATATCGTGTTCCGCGTATTTTAAGTCCGAAATATTTGATGAGTGAATTAAACCATGTATGCGATGTTGTTTTCAGTTTCCTCAAATTATTTTTTTACGTATAAGTACCTAATTATGTACTCGCATCATATGGGTTCATAAGCACCAACTATCCTACCAAATTATTATTTAAGTACACACGGCTGCACGTAAGACTACCACAATATGTCAAATTTACTCAATAGATGTTGAACTCTTTGTAGGTAACGTTTTGTAATTGAGTTATTTTTTAATTAAACAAATTCTAATTTGTTTCACGGTGGGGTATGTGAAATTAATATCGCGTTTAATTTTACATTCTAATACCTACTGTACTGTGCATCTAAACGATGTGGATTCAACGTAGGTACTTTTCTGACTATGCCTACCTAAGAGTCCATAATATTAACCAGAACGAGGCACAAATAAACAACTAGTGTTTATAAGTGCAAGATGAATGAATTTTTATAAAGAATTCTCATAAATTAAATATAAGGAAGTAAATAAAACATTCACTGCGTTCAAAACAGTTCTGATTAAAAATATAAATTAGGACAACTAAACACCCGTTGGTCCTATTAAGCGATAATTTTTAAATTACAGTACTCGTTAATCGATTGCTGTGGTCAAATAAAGATGTACCTATTTTATGAAGTCCCATCACTAGTTCCAGAGAATATGCGCATGTGCAGTAAAGAAGGGTGTGTTGTATGCAACGCATTTTATTCCCGGATATTTAAACCCCCTATTAATATTTGCATAGGTCATCTAGGCAGATCTATAATGTATTTAGGGCAGAATTTCAAATATATTTGCATAATTAATAGTACTCGCAAACTGTTAAAATCGTTGTAAAAGTGCAACCAAATTATTATCATTTTTCCTTATAAAAAAGGGTGAAAATAGAACAATAGATGGAGAAAAATGTGAATCTTGGTATTAGGAGTAACTTTTTTATCGACAAAAATTTATAAATTCATATTTTCGTTTTGAAATAACCTTTAGAAATGTAGTTCCCTTATTTTTATTAACAGTTTATTTTGATGAATTTTCTTTGCAAATTTAGTTGAAAATTAATTATTTAGATTCCCTAATTTATTGTAAACGCACTCTTAAGCGAGTAAGATTGTAGATTAATGTTGTATGTATCAAAAACAATCGGCCACTGGTTTATTAAGATTATTATTAGTATGACCGACCTTTCTTTGTATTTTTTTGTTTTAGATCGATTTACCGCTCCTGAAACTCCCTGCATAGTAAATATCATGAAAATCATACGTTTAAAGGTATCGCAGCCGGTTGCACAGACGTCCATTAAAATTCTTGTTAGTTTTTCAGCGACATTACCGATACTTATTTAACATTATTTAGAGCGTCATAAAACTTTGATGGACGTTTGCGCAACGTACGTTTAGACTGATAGATTTATGAATAAATTGACTTCGACCTACATTGATCATCATCATCATCATCAGCCCTTTTTCGTCCCCACTGCAGGGGCTCAGGCCTTCCTTATGGATGGTTAAGGAGGATGGGCCAAGACCCTCCACGCTGGCCCAACGCGGATTGGAGGGTATTAACGACTGCAAATGCAGCCGGGACCAACAGCTTAACGTGCCTTCCGAAGCATGGAGTAGCTCGAGATAATTTTTTTTTTTTGGTCGCCCATCCCGTGACCGACCCTAGCGAAAGTTGTTTAACGACAACGATCGCGGGCCGCGGCCCTTATCCACTACGCCACTGGGCTACTCTACATTTATAAAGTCTGCAAAAAATCATTATTAAAAATATTCCTGGTAAAACATTAGGCGCTTACTAGATTGTTTGTAACTATAAGTATTATAATATCAAGAAAAATTTAATGTCTTAAGTATAATTTAAAAAATTAATGCAAATATTATTAGTCTCCTGCACAACGCTGGAATCTCCAAATGGTGTCATATTATAAGTAGACAAAACAAATTCAAAATCACAAGTTTTGGCAATTGTACAATTATGAAGACATCTTGCTACTAGGATAAGGCTACTGTCTCAAGCTGATACTGATCTGGTTGATATCAGAGTGTTCAGTTACAAATAAAGTACAATAAAGTACAGTGTAAGTAAAACGGGCACAAAAACTCGCCTAGCAGAGGTAAGGATATAGACATTTATAAAACCCAATGTAGCTTGCGTTCCAGGATGAAGCGCTTCATGAGGTAATAATAGGGATGATGACTAATTTTTGTTTGTTTGTCCGTCAGGTAGAGTGTTAAAAAATATTAAACACGTATTTTTTTATTTTTTTCGTAATCATAATATTACGGCGTTACACTGAGTTGAAATTTCGCAAGACGTCACGTTAGAGTACGTTTTCTACTCAACTGTAACGTAGCGAGCCCCCACTCCTCAACTTTAATACCTGTTATCTAAGCTATTTCTTGTTAAATTGAAGTAAAAAAAATACGTATCTAATATTTTTCTATTATCTGACTGACGGACTAAATAGAATTGCATTTTTTTTACCCAGTCATCATCCCTATTTTTGACATTATCTGTACTTTCAAAAAAATAAAGTTTGTTTTTGCACTATGATGTAAAATGACTTTTTACATTGAGCGGCGTTTACATGAGGTCAGTAACTGACTCTGAAGTCAGAAGTACTAGCTAACCGTTATTGAACAGTGGAAGGACATTACCATTAGCACATTTTTTGAGATCTGCTAGTTTTTGTGTGTGTTGTGGAAAAACGAAGGAACTAGGATGAATTCAGACACTCACTAGGTATTCTGTATAGGCTGCCTAGAAAGCCATTTATATTATTCTATTCTATTGATGTAATTAGGGATGTGGATGCGAATATCCGCACTATCTCTAGATATCACGAATTAAATCATGATATAAGACTAACCCCGCCTGTAAGCAGTGCGGTCAGTTTTTAGCGCCAGCAATGATGTATGTTACAGACCCAGTGTATAAAGCGCCGATTTCACTACCCAATCTATCAGGCGCGATTTATCGGCCTCGATTTAGGGCGGTTGGCGTCATTGTGATTACACTGCACTAGATCGCCTCCCTAACTCAGTTGGCATGCAAACATGGCGTTGAAAGGATGGCTTCAGCGCTCACAAAGTACCAAAAAATTGGCATAGCCCTTACTTTAACTGCGGGCGTTAATAATTTTAAAAAAATGTTGGGTGAAAAAATATTTGCTTCTAAGAGACAAACTATGCAGTTTGAACTACTTCAGAAGTTTCTGCACAATTTAATCATATATTAAACTTAGTCATAGCTTATATATATAAAATAAAAATATACTCTATTTAGAACTAGTGTAAGCACTAAACAACGGTTAGCTGTAACCTTAAGATTTTTAGCAACGGGAAATGCATATCATGACTTCAAGTATAAATCATTGATATCAGAACCCCTGCTATCAAAAATTGTACCAGACACATGCAGGCCTATCTATAAATTTCGTTGTCGTTCACTGACGTCTCACACACGCTGCGCAACAACCGACTGAGCGCTCTAACAACCTAACAGCGATCACATTGCCCGATAAATCGGCCCTAATGCACTAACTAGTGAGATCGGGTGGTCAGGCGCTCACGATCACCGTATATCGGGACCCTAACTCTCTAACAGCGATTAGACTTCCAAATTTACAGTGTATCCGATAGATCGTGCCCGATAACTTGGGTAGTGAAATCGGCGCTTTAAAAGCGCCTGTACGCGCCTGTAGAGACAGTTATTGCCGTTGTTGCCATAATATGAAAATTAATGAATTTTATCCATTCCACGTCATATATTAATTTCCGTTTTTTTAAATGACAAAATTATACAGATATTAATAATTAATCATTAAAAATGCTGCTTACTTTTATTAAAGTCACTTAAGTCTATTATTTGAAACCGAGGTAGTGTATATTATTATTGAAATTTATTAAAGGTTTGAAAATGACGTTCCTTTATACGCTCAATTTAGTAAACTTCAAAAGTTCCACATAAGCGGCGAGCAGCTGTCAAGTGATGACAACTTCACTGCCAGAATACGTGGCCCCGAAGGTTTGCGTTGTATTTGGGGTTCTTGTTTATATTTTTTATTGGATTATTTCGTTTATCAATCATTCTTGAAGCCGTAAGTGTAGAAACATTTTTATTTTTAGATAATATCTAATATATTTTATATCCATAACAAGATTGTTTTTCCGTGAAAGTTAATTTCTAAAGTTACATGGCAGCTGTCAAAATTAGTCTCAACACAATTTCAAGTGCTATTTATGATATAATTGCTTAAATTACGTATATTTATAAAATATAATTTGCGTTGATTCACATGGGTTATAATGGTAAACCCATTTTTCTATTTTTTTGCACATATTTTTGCCGGAAATCTAAATTCTCTTATGATACATTGGCTCATGTTTTACTGAATTAACTGGAAGTAAGTTTATTATTTAATAATTAGGATAATAATTATGACTGTAATGTTTTAGTATATATTCTAATAACAACTCTACATTTCATAATAATACTTTTTAATTATTGTTTAAAATATAAAATTAAACAGTTGTCATTTACCATTAATTTATTTAATTAGCTAGCTGTTGTCCCACGACTAAGCCCGTGTAAATTATAGCCTTTGTCACCTTCATATGATGTAACTTCTCATAGGTGAAAGAATTTCTAAAGTTCTAAGTCCAGTACTTTCAGAGTCCATTTGATGTTTCCTTTTTTGTAATATTAACATAGATAAATATATATGAGACAACATCATATACATAAATCTATCATAATAGTAATTAGATTTACTTTTAAGTTTTAATTAGATATCTTTATTTCTTTCTCATCATATCAGCTGTTCAAAGCATACTACTGAGCATAGGCCTTTCCCATGGGTCTCCATGACAATCTGTCCTGTGCTACCCACATACACTTCCCTCAACCTTTATAATTAGTCCACTTGTTTGGGGGGCTGCCTACTGAGTGTCAACAACATGTGCATTAGACATGATTTTTGTCTTTATCATTTTCATCCCAAGACCCACTCTTTGCAAAGCACTACTGAGATCTTCGAGCATAGTGTTCAGTTCTTCCAAGATCTCAGCCATTAAGACTATATTGTTGGCAAAACAAATGTGTGTTAGGTACTAACCATTGATATTGATGCTTACCCTTTCCAGTCCAGAAGCTTAAAAGTATCCTCCAACGCAGCAGTTAATAGTTTTGAAGAAATAACTTCACCTTGTCTCATGCCTTGCTGCAATGGGATTAGATTTGGTCTCTGAATCTTTAATCGGACCGTCATAATAGCATTTCCATAAATGCACTTTAATATGA
The DNA here is from genome assembly GCA_918026875.4 of Diatraea saccharalis. Lineage (NCBI taxonomy): Eukaryota > Metazoa > Arthropoda > Insecta > Lepidoptera > Crambidae > Diatraea > Diatraea saccharalis. The sequence continues at coordinate 25,184,170 of OU893339.1, read as the reverse complement.
ACAAATGAAAGGCATTCTTGAAGTCTCTACTCCTCAGCATTATTCATAATGCAAGAATAGTTATAAACATGCAATAATATCATCTATAAAGTTCTGACAATTAAAATTATTATGAAATGTAATCTTTTTTCTATGTTCAATTCCTATTCAGTTTTAACCACAACACATTATTTATATAACAAGGTAATAGTTTTGTTCTTCTGTTAAAAAGCATGACAGGGGCATTGTCACTTCATTGCCAATGTAATAAGTTTGGATCTACAAAAAACAATTCATGAAGACATTAAAATGACATATGTACAGTTAATTTAATTCATTGATGAGGGTATTAACTGAACAGGAAAATATTGATAAAGAATTGCAATTTTTAATATTAAAGTTAATCAACATTAAGCTACGTCATTAAAATAATTAAATATGTTAATGAGCATATTACTTCAATTATAGGCTGTTTTGAGTGAATTTATTATACTCATTTTCATTAAACAACTTTGGTTTTAACTTAAGACATTATTTAAAGTTACAAAGAGGAAAGCTTTGATTGTTTTTTTTGCATTGCATAGGTTACTTCTGGACTGGTTTGAAAGGTTCTTTCACCTATGGACTGCTAGATCATACGCGGGAGACAGGCTGTAATTAATGCAGTCAAAGTCACAAGAACAAGTATTGAAAACGTAAAAGTGCAATTATCATCTTCATGCATATTAAATTAATGCTACAATCCATTATCAAAATTACTTTTTGCCACAACTGTAAATTTTTTAATGTGCATAATTAAATATTTTATTTGTCTAAATAATTAATAGACATATTTTTTATGTTACAGTGAATACATTATTATTTGAAATAAATGGGATTTAGACTAGTTTATCTAATTAAAAGTATAGATAGTTGAAATGTTTATTATTTAGGACAAGATCAACCAAAAACAATACCTTTTAAAGTAAAAATTTTATAAAACACCTGAAAAAAGTTAAAAGTTGGGCTTTCCTATGCGCAGTTCAGACGCGGATTATTAAGTTTTCAGATAAATTATGTCAAATTTTTGGTTTTAATCAAAAACCTTTATACTAATATTGGAGATAAAGATGGAAAAAGGTGTTTATAAACGATACTACTTATAACCACCGTCCTGTACCCTTACTCTTAATTACCAAATTTATAAATATACCTTAACACATTTCTTCCATATTATTAAGTAAAAAATATATATTTATTTATTTTTCAAATATGAAATTATAATCAATACTATTTGTTGTTGGTAAATATGTTCTGTTATTAATATATGATACGATGAGTTTTAATTTGTTAAAGAGAGCCTCAATTGACATATTGTATTGTATATTTTAAAGGTAAATAAATATATAAAGGAGCAGTTTAAAAATTACTCAGTGATTTTGTAACATGCCATATTATATTTCAGGTGGACTGGCTTCAAAAGAGATGATGAATCCACAATATTTACCTCCTGGTCAAAATAACAATACACCAAATAATCCTCTTGCTTTTCCTCCAACATCACAAGAGTATAATGGAGTCCAAAATGCTAACGTATACAATCAAATTCCACCAAATGGGCAACAAATGCCACTCAAATCATTTGATCAAAACGACATGTCTCAAAAGATGCAGTCCATGAACTTAAATGGGCCAGGTTTTCCAAATATTCCAGTATCACAATTACCTCCAGATCAACTCCCACCAGGATCAAATAATCCTCCTACTTCTAATTTTGGGTCAAATCAATTTCCTCCTGGTCAAAGACCCCAAGGTCAATTTCCTCCTGGAGGCCCACCTGTAAGTGGAGCTCCACAGCATATGCCAATGCCTAAGCCGATGCAACAAAAACCACCATCGTCTATGCCAGGCCAGTTACCTCCACAAGGATTTGGTCAAATGCCACCACTTAGTCAGGCACCTAACCAATTTCAGGGACCTCCAGCTTCTATATCTAAAGCTCCACCAATCAGTCTAGCTAGTCAACACATGGGTCAAGGTCAGATGCCTGGGCAAATGCCTCCACATTCACATAGTCTTCCATCAGGCCCAATGGGTGGACAACCTGCCTTGCCACCTGGCCAAGTAAAACAAAGCTTCCAACAGCCTGGAATACCTCCCCAACCACAAGGTTCACAGCAAACGGGACTACCAGTTCAAATGGGAATTTATTCTCAATCTGCTTTAACTCCACAAGGCCCACATTCACAAACTGGACAGATGCCACCCCCGAGATCTGAAACTGGATCAAGTCAGCATAATTTCCTTCAATCAGGGCAATCTGGCTTACCATCACAGCCTAATATACCACCAATGGGTATACCGCAGCAACCTGGCCCAGTCTCTCAACCTGGCCTGCCTCCTCAAGGAATGCCCCCTCAGCAAGGATTAAGGCAACAGCCAGGGCCACAATCACAAACAGCGCTGCCCCAACAATCAGGCTTACCATCTCAAGGAGGAATGCCTCAACAACCTGGATTTCCACCAAAAATGCCGCATCAGCCTGGACTGCCACCACAGCCAGGAATGCAGCAGCAACCAGCAATGCCGCAACAGCCAGGTATACCGCAACAACCGCGGATGCTGCCGCAACCAGGGATGCCACCACAACCAGGGATGCCGTCACAACCAGGGATGCCGTCACAACCAGGGATGCCGCCGCAACCAGGAATGCCACAACAACAACCGGAGATGCCTCAACAGGCAAGGTTGCCGCCTCAGCCTGGTTTTCCACAACAGTCTGGATTACCTCCTCAACCAGGCATGCCGCCTCAGCCTCCCTTTCAACAGCCCGGTTTGCAGCAAGGTTTCCCGCCGCAGTCTGGTCTTCCTCCGCAACCAGGCATGCCACAGCAAATGAACAATCAGTATCAATCGATGGCCGGTCTCCCTCATATGCCGCCTCCGCTGGGTCAGCAGAGGCAGCAGTATGGTGGCGCGCCGCCGCCCCAGCCTCAGTTCCCGCAGCAGGGATACCAGCAACAGCCGCAGTCTGGTTACCCGCCGCAGCCGTTCCCCGGCCAGCAACCCAGCTACCCTGGACAGTATCAGCAACCACCGCAGAAAAGATTAGATCCCGATAGCATGCCTAGTCCGGTGAGCAATGTTTAGGAAAGTTACTTAATAGTTTTTGCAAATATCTATATTTTTTTTTTACGTCTTTTACCCAGCGGGGTAAGTTTTGAGCATATTCTCTCATTTTACACGTTTCTAGCATACCCGCTTCATTTCCTTGATGAACTTTTAAATGCAAGAACACTGACTTAGAATGTTCTTAATGTGAGGGCCTACTCTGTTTGTCCACGAACGAATCTCGAATCTTTTTTATAATTTCGTTAAAATCATATCCGCGAAGATTTAACAGTGTATCAGAGGCAGTGTCAGCTCCTACTTCTGTTGCATCATAAATTACCGAAAAATGCGTTTCTTTGAAGTCGTATTACCGTTCGGAAATAGAGGCAATTTCATCATGATAAACTTTCAGATTCAAGTGATGGCGGATGATCAGCAGAACAGAGGCGGTATATTTGTGACCAACGAGAAGGGCTTGGTGCCTCCTTTGGTCACCACTGACTTCGTAGTCGACGATAAAGGCAATGCTAGTAAGTGCTCAAAGGATTGATTGGTTTTCTTAAATATATTTCTCTAGCATTTGGCACTCTCTATCTTTAGCCAAAGTTTTATTACATACCAGCAATTCATAAACAAATTTCTGCAATTTATTTAAATTGTATTGACATTTAATTATAGTGACTCACTGAGTGGTTTCAGTAAAGAGTTACACATGTCTATTGTAAACTAGATAATGTATATAATGTAATCGTTCTAGGTCCTAGATACATTAGGAGTTCAATGTACAGCGTACCAGTGACTGCTGATTTGCTAAAACAGACATCGATGCCCTTTTGTTTGGTGGTAAGTCATAATTATTATTATCAGCCTATTGCAGAAGCGCAGGCATTCCATATAGATAGAATCGAATAAGAAGAACAGGTCATAATTCACAGGATTTACCACGCGGGTGTTAAGTTTGTTGTTGCTGCAGGTGCAGCCGGGACCAAGGGCTTAACGTGCTTTCGGAAGCACAGAGGAACTCGAGATAATAGTCAAAGTCAAAAAATTATTTATTCAAATAGACTTCTCAAAAGTACTTTTGAATCGTCCAATATTTTTTCCCTAACACTCGTTCAGGAAATCTTTTGACTGATAAGAAGAACCAGCGAGAAACACATCAGCTGTAATGAGAGTAACGATATTCACAAAACCATGGCATTACCAGATCAATACTATGATCTTATAATGATAACAATAATTTAATAATGGCAACAAGATAATTTTGAGCTTATAAGAAATGACATATCCAGTTGTTGGAACATCTTAAGTTCAAGCATTTTTTTTATTAAATAGTAGATTTAAACTGCATGAAATCTAATTATTATATTTTGCTTGGGACCTTATTGTAGAAGCGCACACGAAGACCTCTTAATGAATTACTAACTTTTTGCAGTCTAGTGACAGTTAATTTAACCGTTACATTTTTATATTTCTAGTATTAAAATGATACGTCACTTTTTATAGAAAACTAACTAATATTTTTACGAACGTACATTACGTTCTCATATATGTGGCGCAGTGGATAAGCGCCGCGGCCTGCGATCGTTGTCGTTAAGCAACTTTCGCGAGGGTCGGTCAAGGGATGGGTGACCGAAAAATTATTATCTCAAGCTACTCCGTGCTTCGGAAGGCACGTTAAGCCGTTGGTCCCGGCTGCATTTGCAGTCGTTAATATCCTCCAATCCGCATTGGGCCAGCGTGGAGGGTCATGGCCCATCCTCCTTAACCATCCATAAGGAAGGCCTGAGCCCCTGCAGTGGGGACACAAAAGGGCTGGTGATGATATGTATTGAGAAGCAACTGTCATTCTGTCTTTTTCTTTAAATTTTTCTCTTAAAGAGTCCCTAATCCTAACATTATAAATTGATCTAATAGCTATTCTGAAGCATACAAATCGTTTGTATGTCGGCAGCATTTCCCCACAAGATTCTGTACGACATTACAGTATGAAAGTAACTGAAGTATACTAATCTGGCAGTATCTATATCAGTTAACCTACATATGTGGCAGAGCTAAGTCAATTCTACAGTTTATCAATAAGTTTGGTATCTATATACCCCTAAAAATACTTTGCTATCTACAAAGCCCAAATTCTTATATTTTATCCATTGGTACAAAACAAAGCCGTTTCCAGTCGGTTGAACGCCGAGATCTTTAATCTAATCTTGGTGGCGCAGGTGAGCCCGATGGCGGAGCCGGTGGGCGCGGAGCCGGAGCCGCCGCTGCTGGACTTCGGGCAGCTGACGGGCTGCGCGGGCGCGGGGCCCGTGCGCTGCAGCCGCTGCAAGGCCTACATGTGCCCCAACATGAAGTTCATAGACGCCGGCAGGCACTTCAAGTGCGCCTTCTGCAAGGCCACCACCGAAGGTAACGCCGCAGATCAGACTCAGACTCCGAGATGAGTAGCTTAAGGCTCTCGTATTATGGTGTAATTGAGACTATGAAAGTACCGCAACACAGAAAACAATATAGAAAAATACATTTTCTACATTGACCCGACCGGAAATCGAATCTGGGATCTCCGAGATGGTGCCACCATGAAACCTGCGTGCGAAATATCCGTAGGCGAATATTTCGCACGCAGGTTCGGGTCGCCAACCTTGTGCAATCGACGTATGGAATTTCCGACAGATTTAGGTTTACTCTAAATCTTTACTTATAAAAAACTTATAGCGGTTGTTTAGTAACTCATAACTCTGTGCGGGATATTCAGTTTAAGTGAAAAAGTCAAAACACTGCGTAATTATACAACGCCTATACTTATTGGTAAGGCCGTATATATTTATAAAAAAATATAAATAAAGTTTTGTTTTGTCGTAGTGCCGATGGAGTACACGCAGTATATAAACAGTATGCAGCAGTACGGGCGCGTGCCGGCTGAGATGGCGCTGGGGGCGTACGAGATAGTCGCCACTAAGGAGTACTGCAGGGTACTGGACTAGCTCCTATATTATATATGTATATTATGTACCACTTGACCGGCTAAAACAGCCTACCAATTAGACGGCTAGCTTTTTGTTAAATGAGTGATTCAATTGCCCGGCTAGTTTTCTGGATGAATTTAAAATGTTTGATTGAATAACTGATTTAAATATCATCGATTTAATATATTTCTCCAAAAATGACTCTTAGAATAATCTGATCTATTTCTATTTGTCCTCCAACGAAATTTCTAAAAAAATGAGTTTTTCTTATAATTTTGTTAAAATCATTATCAAATCATTAATTACTGTCTACACCCTTATCCGTGAAGATAAGGGTGTAGACAGTAAACGAAAATAAATACAAAAATGACCTATCCTTCCAAAGAACGAGGCCACCATTTTTTTTCCCGCACTTCGATCTCTCTTCACTTTAGTTGGCAACTCCTCGAAAGGAAACACCCACTGAGCAGATTGTCTTTTGGTTTTAGGATCATAACAGTAAATCCAGCTTTCGTCACCTGTTAGTATGTCGAACACAGCATTTGAGTCACCTCCGTTAAATCTTTCAATCATTTTACGACACCAATCCACACGATGGAGTTTTTGAGCCTCAGTCAAATTATGAGGTATCCACCGGGCGCAAAGCTTCCTGACCGCTAAATGTTCGTGGAGGATTTTGTGCACTTGACTCATACCGATGCCTAAGCTTGTCCGAATCTGTTGATAGGTCACTCTTTTGTCAGTCTCTATCATACGCCGCACAACACAGATGTTATCTTCAGTCGTCGCCGTAGAAGGCCGTCCCTCACGTAAATCATCAGTGAGATTAGTGCGACCACGTTTAAACTCATTAAACCAGTTGTAAATATTATTATTTTTTCCGGTAGTGTTTAATATGTAACGGCGGGTAGTCAGAACAGGCTATTATGAAGCCCAAATAGATCGTCCATATCGGAGGACTATCTTTAAAATAATACTGCAGGCGGGTATACCAACGTGGATTTTTTCCATTTTATCACTTTTCTTACGAAAATATAATGAGATGAGCGTGATGTCGTCGGATGTCTTTACTCCTCGGCGATCGGAAATAGAATGTGTGCCAAAATGGCGGCCACTTGGTTTTTATAAACGAACTGTCAAAGTCAGTGTCACCATTCTAATAAAATTAAAAGTATCGATGATCACGCTCTCTTTACAATCGAGTAATTAAGTAATCGAGTAACTAGCGATTAAAATAAAAGAAACTAAATCAAACGATCTTCGTAATGATGATGCGACATATACTATTACCGATAATCACACTTTTATGCTTATTATATTTATAATATTGCTTAAATTGATTGTGAATTGATTATGACATGTAAACGGCGCGTGACGTCACGACCCTCTTACTCATGCCAGAACTTGGAGATTTCAACCTTATGTGTACATAGACATTCGTTTCTGAGTGCCGTGACGTCATTGAGACGCCGTCACACAAGTGGCGTATACGAAGCAAATTTTGAAAATTAAATATATTTTTAGATTTAAACTTATGATATGAATGATATTTTTTTAGATATATTTCATGTATATGTATAAAATAAAAATATAAAAAAATGTCTACGCCCCTATTATCTGTGCATCACAGGCAGTGTCGGGCTCTACCTCCGTTACATAATAATTTTTTTTCGACAAATTGTCTTTGTCTCCCAAATAGAAGAAGCGTTCAGGTGTCATGTTAATTCGTATAAGTATCTTTCTAGGCGCCGTCAATATACATATTTCATTTCTTGTTCTAGAATAACACTCTACCCAACCCGCCGGCCGTCGTGTTTGTTATAGACGTATCATATAACTCTATCAAAAGTGGTCTGCTGCAAACCATCTGCGATAACGTCAACAGGTTCATAGAGGTAGCTTTACATTTTATACTTTAAGTGATACAATTATTAAAATTGGTTCAGTAGTAATATATATCTCAAATATAAAATTTTGTTGTCAAGCTTTAATGTCATATAAATACATATAGTATAATAGGTCTGAGAATAATACCCCTAAGTGATAAGGGTGATCTTTCCCAAATTTATAGTGCAATACAATGTTTACCGGTTCAGCTAGTAATATATGAAATAACTAATGAAATATAATGTATATAATATATGACTACAGGCGTTGCCGACAGACCCTCAGACTGGTGAGACCTGGACCCGTATTGGATTCATCACGTACAGTTCCACGGTCCACTTCTATAATATTAAAGTGAGTATTCAAAATCGATAAAATTATAATTGAATTGGCTATTTCTTTCAATTTAATTCGAAACGGCCGATTCCAAGTATTGCAGTTGTATCATTTCTTTACTACGCCTGAACATTTTTTTCTTTTTAAACTATTAACCTGTACCAGAACGCATTTTTTGAGTGTGCTACCCCTCGCCCCCTCGCAACGAGACTGCAAATAAAACAACCTCGTTAGTACGTCGATTTAAGCTGCATTATATCTTTCTATATAAATCGATTAAGTAGCTCGGTGGCGTATTGGATAAGCGCCGCGGCCCGCGATCGTAGTCGTTAAGCAACTTTCGCAAGGGTCGGTCACGGGATGGGTGACCAAAAAATTATTATCTCGAGCTACTCCGTGCTTCGGAAGGCACGTTAAGCCGTCGGTCCCGGCTGCATTTGCAGTCGTTAATACCCTCCAATCCGCATTGGGCCAGCGTGGAGGGTCATGGCCCATCCTCCTTAACCATCCATAAGGAAGGCCTGAGCCCCTGCAGTGGGGACGTAAAAGGGCTGGTGGTGGTGGTGGTGGATATAAATCGAAACGTAGAGGTGGCCCGCATTAGCTCTCGAAGTCTAAATCGAGGACCGTCATAGTTGTGCCATAAATGAAGAGCGCCGGCTGACGACGTTCGAGTCGGTCTGTCTGTTGAGGAGTGGACATAATTTGTATCAAGCGTACTTAATCTGGAGACCCTAGCACATCGAGAAAAAGGTCTCCTCGTTGTGTATTACCTTTCTGTGCTCTATCACAAAGTGGAATGCCCAGATGTATTAGAAAGGGTGAGCGTTTCGGTTCCCATGCGTGTTTCGAGCGATGCTGCAGGTTTAGTGAGACCACGGCGAATGCCGCATCTTCTCGCTTGACCTCTCACTCGTACTGTTTATGCTTCGCAAGCGCCCACAGTATGCGTCTGATCGGTGACGTGCTCGCTCATCACGAGAAATCTGATTTGTTTGTGGATGGTGTAAGACAACTAGAAGCTATGACTAGACAATTCATACTGACATTAATTATTTTAATTGACATATATTGCAGTGTTCCAAATTGTAATTTTTTGTCTAATATTAGCAAAGGTTTCATTTTACTATTTTTTATTATTGTCTCGTTTTAATATTGATTTTTTAAGCTATTATGTGTTGGACTTGAAATCTGTGAAGTTGCAAGTGTATGTAACGCTTGCTATGTGCGATGTGCGATGTGCGACAGGGCTCCCTGGCGCAGCCGCAGATGCTGTCAGTGGGGGACGTGGGGGACATGTTCGTGCCGCTGCTGGAGGGGTTCCTGGTGCGCGCCGAGGACAGCGGGGAGGTGCTGCAGCAGCTGCTGGCCCAGCTACCCGACCTGTTCCGCGACAACAAGGAGACCGAGACCATCCTGCTGCCCGCCGTGCAGGTCAATCTCTGCATTCAATCCTTAGCTCCTAATAAACTACTGACCGCCCTTAAATGCCATTCGATTGAATTTGACGATTTTGTACCCCCAACCCCGCTTTATTTTGAAAGTTAAGAACGGTGCCAGTTCTTGCCCGGTTGACATGTCTTAATCTTTAAGTAATATACTCTATGCGTGAATATGGCGGGCGACATTTACGCGGGTAATTTTGATTTAATTTTAAGGCAATTAAACACTTCCGAGTGTCGTTTCAGAGTATAGAGTACCCTATTAGATATGATTGTATTTGTGTTTATCCAGGCGGGTCTTGAAGCGTTAAAGGCGGCGGACACTTCGGGCCAACTGTTAGTTTTCCACACGAGCCTTCCGACATATAACGCGCCCGGCAAACTGAACAACCGCGAGGACAGGAAACTGCTCGGCACAGATAAAGAGAAACAGATATTAGGTGAGTGTACAGCCGTCTTGTTGAATGTCACGGTAAAAGTATTTTTAAATTTTCATATGATTATTTTAAACCAATATCAGATTTATTTTTCTTCAAACGTGTTATTATAAAGTAAAAACATATTTTCAGTCATTGATTTGAATTGTTCCGGGAAAACAGTCACGTGATATTTCGAGTAGTGACGTCAAATTTCCATAAAAAATCTTCTAAACTTCACTTCACTGCACTTGCATTCGCAAAAAAGGCGTCAGTGTTTAGTTTATTGAAATGTGACGTCACATGATGCCTCATCATAGCCGTCCGCGTTTCGTTCTTTTTAATCGACTTCTAAAAAAAGGAGGACGTTTTCAATTCGAATCTATTTTTTTTCTTGTTTGTTACCTCACGGCAAGCACTAGCTTTCAAATAAAGAAAGAATCATCAAAATCGGTCCACCCAGTAAACTGTTATGAGGTACACACAACCACTTTATTCCAAAACTATTAGCATAAATAATAGTTAGTAGGTACCTCTTTTGGTCTGTTTTGTGGTTAGGCTTAGGACCTATATATTGTGACTATAAGTAGATGCATTCTATTAAACACCAAGATCTTTTCGTTTCTTTATTTAAAAATATTTTATTAGTGTTTTTTATTGTTGTACTTTAATACATAGGAAATACATTAATCATAGATTTTTACTAATGTTATCAAATAGTAGGATATACATCAGAGGTTCCCAAACAATTTTTTCATTACAGGTAGACCATTTTACAAAATTACTGATTTCGGTGGTACATTTTTTATTTCACGCCAACGTAGACCCCCGTCGAATCCTTCGTGGACCCCTGGCGGTCCAACTGGACCCTTTAAGGAATCACTGACATAAATTAAGAGACAGTGATCTTCGTGTGTTAAGCGAGTGGGTGTGAATTTATGTGAAGAATTGATTCGGTAGTGAGCTAACAGTGAGCGTTTGCAGCCCCGCAGACGACCGCGTACAACGAGCTGGGCCAGAGCTGCTCGGCGGCGGGCGTGTGCGTGGAGCTGTTCGTGTGCAACAACGCGTACGCGGACGCGGCCACCGTGGGCCAACTGCCGCGCCTCACCGGCGGACAGACGCACAAGTACACCTACTTCACGGTCAGTGCCGTACGTTCACACAACGTACATTTTATGGCACTCATTTGGAAAATGTTGCGCTTTGAAAACTTGAAAAAAGTAGGGACAATATACTATAAAAATGTGCTAAAATACATATGGTATTTTATTAGTTACAATTTTTTTTATACAGTTTTCATTATAACAACTATTAAAAAACGTACAAATAACACAGATATTACTAAGGTTTCCCAGACTCCCGTACGTTTTTCGCTACTGCATCACCGTATGACGTGCATTGAATTTGTAGGGTGCGTACAACACAAAAGTATATCGGTGCGAAACTGATCAAACGTCAAAGTCAAAATTGACAGGGACAGCTGACCGACAGGTAGGGTTGCACGGAGGGAATCGACAACTAGCGCTGCCAGGAGGAGTCGACGTTTTTCCCTCCGACGCTATGCCCACGGTTAAATATTTAATTTAATTTAAGGAGCCGCCAGCGTTACTCACAATCGGTAACACCCATGAGTTTCATATGAGAAAATCTGATGAAATCAGGGTTATCTATCTATATAGCGGATGCACATAAACTATGGGTATGTTCCGATATACACTGCGACCACTGAACAGTATGACGTCAATTTAGTATACTGGAAGCCCGTTCCTTTATAGTTAGTCATACTGGTGACTTTTTAAAACGGAACGCAGTCCAGTATACTGTTAATCCTATTTTTTGGCGCCATTTTCAAATTTGTTTATGCAAGGTGGATATAAATATAAAGATTCCCTCTTTTCAAAAGAAAATATTATAAAATTGGAAAATTGTATAAAAAATATATTTATCAATTAAATCCATCTTATAATAAACGTAAGTATTTTATTTTATCTGTTTCGACTGATCACGTGGTCAAAAGCACTGCGAGCACCTTACCTCGAAACCTCCAGTGCTCACAGTACAAATATGGCGGCAATTCATGACGTCATAAATTTCCCTACGGTACTGTAGCAGTGTACTGGCAGTCCATAACGGAACGGATTTTTCAGCAGTAAGACCACTGCGCAGTGCTCGCAGTGTATATCGGAACATACCCTATATATACAATTTGCAAAATCACATTACAAACAATAGCTTAAACTGTACATAATGAGGGGGTATATAGTCTCAGCGGATGTCGTTCCTGTGTTCGATCACAGCAACGCCGCCGGTATTGGGGCGGGGCCTAAGTAATGTACGTATGTATGCGAGTGCAGGCGGAGGCGGACGGCGCGCGCCTGGCGTGGGACGTGGCGCGCGTGCTGGCGCGGCCCACGGCGCACGACGCCGTCATGCGCGTGCGCGCCTCCAGCGGCGTGCGCGCCACCGACTTCTACGGCCATCTGTTCATGGCCAACACCACCGACGTCGAGCTGGCCGCCGTGGACGCGGACAAGGCCGTCGGCATCGAGATCAAGCACGACGACAAGCTCACGGGCGAGGACGGCGTCTACGTCCAGGCGGCGCTGCTGTACACGCATCGCTCCGGCCAGCGGCGGCTGCGGATCCTCAACTTGGCGCTCAATGTGGCGCACCAGCTCGCGGACGCGTACAGGAGTATGGAGCTGGATACCTGCATCAATTTCCTTACGAAGCAAGGTAATGTAAACGTCGACGTTACGTAGATCGGAGAAGGTGGGGCTTGTCATGTTAGAATAATATAGATATTCCCTGAATCTCCGGATTTGTTTTCTAAGTAGAAAAATAATGAGTTATTCACGTCTTAGTAAAAGAATACATTTCCTTTCCGATGCGTAATTGAGATTTTTTTTAGGAACAAATAATTTTAATGGTAATATCTGAAATGATTCATTTATTTCATTAAAATGATCAACACGTTTAAACAATAATTTACTTTATGTTGTATTAAGCTATCTTGGTAATTTACATCAGGATTCCAGTTTTTTACGGGATCGCAACCGTGTATCTTGTTTTTATTGAGTTCCCGATATTTCGGCGCTGTTGCAAGCGTCACGGGGTAACTGAAGTTTCTATGGATAGGTGTGCCTACCTTCCTTTTCTAAATGTCATTAATCTACTTCTTAGTCCGGTTTGTCTTCAGTTTCACTAAAAAACTAAATATGACTCGAGTTAAAATAAATCGCCATTGGTTTTTCTAAATTTTCAACACGCCGCTGATGTAAAAGTTATACGTCGCTCGTCCGCTTATCAGCTTACATAAACCATTTTTTATAGTTATCCATTCTAAAATAGTATCAATATTAAGATGAATGTTAATGTGTACGTGCAGCGGTGTGGGCGGTGCGCGAGACGGGCGGGCGTGCGGCGCGCGAGGCGCTGTCGGGCCGCTGTGCGCGCTCCCTGGCCGCCTACCGCCGCCACTGCGCCTCCCCCTCCGCCGCCGGACAGCTCGTGCTGCCCGAGTCCATGAAGCTGCTGCCCCTCTACACCTGCTGCCTGCTGCGCTCCGACGCCCTCGCCGGAGGTAACGTGCCCGCCCCGCCCCGCCCCCTCCCTGGCCGCCTACCGCCGCCACTGCGCCTCCCCCTCCGCCGCCGGACAGCTCGTGCTGCCCGAGTCCATGAAGCTGCTGCCCCTCTACACCTGCTGCCTGCTGCGCTCCGACGCCCTCGCCGGAGGTAACGTGCCCGCCCCGCCCCGCCCCCTCCCTGGCCGCCTACCGCCGCCACTGCGCCTCCCCCTCCGCCGCCGGACAGCTCGTGCTGCCCGAGTCCATGAAGCTGCTGCCCCTCTACACCTGCTGCCTGCTGCGCTCCGACGCCCTCGCCGGAGGTAACGTGCCCGCCCCGCCCCGCCCCCTCGTTTTTATGGTTATAAATTTGAACACGACTACGAATCGTTGACCTCGTCTATCGTAATATCGTGTCGTAATAACGAGCTCCACCGTGCTTCAAAAGGCACGTCGAGCGGTCGGTCCCAGCTGCATTTGCAAAACGTCGATAGCGTGGAGGTTGGGGCCTATCGTCCTCGACCACCTAGGAGGACGTGAGGGGGACGTGAAAGAGTCACCGCTGATGATGATATTATATTGTATTGTCCAGGTCCGGACATAACGTGCGACGACCGCTCGTGCGCCATGTACCGCGCGCTGTGCGCGGGCGTGGAGCTGTCGGTCGCGTACACTTACCCGCGCCTGCTGCCGCTGCACGAGTTGCCCGCCCCCGCGCGCCCGCGCCCGCTGCGCGCCTCCGCCGACAAGATGGCCGACAACGGCGTCTATCTGCTCGGTAACGTTACACCCATCCCCCTACCTCGCTCTGTTACACTTTTACTTGACATATTACATTCCGTCATTCATTGTGGTACACTCCATAACTTACTTTGTTACACTGTATCACTTCTTTGGTTACCCTGCGTTACTCGCCGCTCATTCCATCACTCCCTGTTCTACACCACTATTCATGTAAATCGGAGCCGTGTTGGTGAAGACTTTTTACATCAGATTTATACAGTTAACATGCACTCGATTTATTAATCCGATCCGACGTATGTGCAGAGAATGGGGTGCACATGCTGCTGTGGGTGGGGTCTCAGGCGCCTAGCGATTTTGTTCGCGACGTGTTCGGTGTACCGTCAGCACAACAAGTGGACACGCAAGTGGCGGAGTTGCCGATACTCGACAACGACACTAGCGCCGCCGTCAGGGAACTACTGCAGGAAGCGAGGGTGCTCCGCCGCAGCGCCATGCGGGTAACGTATACTAATAATAATATTTAAGTGCCAAATTATGACTTTTAGGCGAATGGTATATATTTAAACGTATAAAATAGAAGTGAATGATGTTTGCTACGATAGTTGTGTACTCGTCTTTTGTCTCACTGCACTTACAAAAATTGATTTTTATTTATTTTGTACTGTTCAGTCTTCATTAGGTTTATACTTTTAAAACTGTGCTACATAATCCCTTCTAGTAAATACGAAAATAGTTTTCAACTATAAGCTTGACTTTTTAATAAGTCTCATTTATTAGACGTAAAAGCGATCATTTACCACCAAAAAGAATCGAAATGAATCTAATAATGCTAAAATATTTTTTATAAATACAAGATAATCGGTGAGTTGCACAAACGTCCATTAAGATTTAATGACAATTTTAAGCACTAATAAATGTTCTAAATTTGACAATTTGTATGGGTAATGTGGCATTAAAGTAATTAAAGTTTTAATGTACACGTTTGTGCAACTGGCTGAATGTCAAGAAGTCATAGTAATTATTGATTCATAAATTCGTATATCGAATAAAAACCTCCATCGCCGTTGGTACTATCTAGTTTACATTTAGTTTTATTTATAATAATGAATCAATACAGCAGAAGTAAATACTTATATTTTTTAGATTTCATGTGGCAAATTAACTTAGGAACTAACTTAGGAAATATTCCATATTTTTTTCTCTCCCTCTCTTGCATCTGCATGTCGCACTTTTGCTATACAAGAAAAAAATTTTAACAGTGCACAAACTTGTTCCGTTGATTTATAGCCAGTTGCACAAACATCCATTAACATTGTCATTAGTTTAAAGCCACTTTATCCATACAAATTTGACATTCATTAGAGCTTAAAGGCGTCGTTAAACCTTAATGGACGTTTGTGCAATTGACTGTTAGTGTCGTTACTATTACATATTGACGATAGTTATATTATGATTGAAAATATATTTTTTATTTTATTTATTGTCATTTTTTTTGTTTATTTAATAGTAGTGAACGAACTATAGGTATAATGACGGTCATCGACCTCCGTGTGTAATAGATATAATCAGAAGTAGCAAGATGTATATAGACATCTTTTATCTCTCATGTTCAAATATATAGAGTCAAATTTTGTGTGTTTGTAAATGTAAATTTTGTGCACTGCCTATGATTTTTTCCTGTATTGTGTTATAAGATATATGAAATAATTTTTAAACAACGATATTTTAAAGCATGTTTTAAAGGGGCTTATAATTTTTCATTAAAGTTAAGATCATAACCTCAAAGAGAAAATCCCTAGATATGTACAACAGTGACGCCTCAACAGCCATATTCTTTGAAGTCGATTAGAACAGTTATAATTATGCGTTTTTTTTTAAGTGACCGATTGCTTCATCGGACTCGTTTCTCTTTAGTTGATAATAGTGAAGCAGAAGGATGACTACAAGCGTCAAAAGCTAGTCCAGCAAGCTTTAGAGGACCGCAGCGGAATAGAGGCTCTCTTTAATGCTAGGTGATATAGACTGGTCTGCGAGTGTAACGAATCGTTTTGTGTTCAATATTAGGGTGTGCTTTTAAATCAGTGGACAAATATTATTCGTCTACAAATAAATACAACACATTTATGTGCAAAGACAAAAATATATTGTTGTAAATATTAAAATTAACACACTGACGGTACATCGACAAAAGACGGACATTGACCTTCATACAGTAGGATACTTATTTATAGGCGTATTTTTTCTTTTTAATCTCCGATTATTGATAGGTTAAAAGAAGACGTTACAATAATTTATTGGACACGATATTAATATTTATGCACTGATTACAAATTCTTCTTGTGTATATCGGAAATACTGAAAAATATGTATATAAACTAAACCGGCAATAGAATTAAGTATTAAATTACTAAGCAGTAAGACATTTCGTTGTACGTTACGTGCCAAGTTATATTAATAAACAATTATTCCTTTGACTTATTCGCAAAATTGAAATAGTAGGAATAGTTTATTAACTACACTGGCAGTATGGTTAAATTCCTTCGCCTGTCTCAATGGACGAAACAAGTTGAGAATCAACAAGTTATAAGTATATGGAAAAAGAAATTACGAAATATTTATATGTATGTCATTGATATCGTAAAACTTAGATATTATTGATTAATCACGTTTTATTTGCATTCAAAGTTGGATTTAAGAATAAATTCTATTTTCATAGGTAAATTTTAACACACCGAGAATGTGTAAATGAGAGCAATAAATTTATCTGTATGAGTCACAGCAACGCGTGACTTGGGGTCAGCAAGTTAGTATATAAACTGCGTACAACTGATAAGAAAACTGGACAAAGTAATAACATCAATCATGAATGCTACCGATATTATGAATAATTAAATACAAAACCATTAAGAATTATTGTGAAATCACTCGCGTCAGCCATTGGCGACAAAATAACTCGCTTGTTTATGAAATTATCAATATTAACAATTACAATATATTCTTATATCGTTTAGTTATTTCTGTTCTCGACAGAAGTTTTTACAATTCACTCTTTGGGCTGGTATAATGTAAGCCGTTTATAGCCGTAAAAATTTTTTGTTTAAAATTTTATCAAAGCCGCGTCAACCTAAAGTACGTGACTTCATCTCAGGGGCAACAAACTAACTGAATTTTCATTTATGCACGATCCGTAAAGAGATTATATAAAGTTGTCTCTCGTAATTAATAACAATATATTACTAAAAACAATATTAAAATACATCAGCTGTATTTCAAGGTTAAAATTGGAAAATTTTACTTAGCTTTGTAATTGGCTTTACAGAAAATCACTATTGTTAAAAAAATATGACGCCTATCCGTTTCCTTTAGTGGCTTGTTCGACTTTTTTTTATGCGTAGCCGTAATTACAGTTTCAGTATTTCCCATATATTATGAAGATATAAACTTTGTTTGTCAATTCGTTTCGGATTTCGCAAGGGTTTTATTGATTGTCGCTCAAGTCTATTGGTACAGCTTACAACCTGGTATTTAAGAGTCCTCTATCAATGGAGTATTCTACTATGTTTATTAAAGTACTCGTGTTTATTTAAGTTTAAATGAGACACACAAAAAAAAAATGCTTCTGCTTGTTTTAAAATTAAATATTCATGACGTCATGCCGATACGTGCACACAACAAATACATAGACATATTATTTAATAGATTAATTAAAATATATCAATCAGACAAGAACATGGTCACCTGACGATCTTGCTACATAATTAAAAGAATTAAGTAGATAAGAACAGCGCTATCAAGAGCTCTGATAAGGCACAAAGAACCTTATGGTGTTGTGTTATAAGTGTTATTATATACAATATAATAGTAAAAAACTTATGAAAATGTCAGCATGTATCATCATATTATTTCCTTATTTCGATATAACTTGACTAAATTGAGACTCATTTAAAATACTACACTAATATCAACTCAGGACCATATGCATATTTTCAAGTACGTGTTTTATAGATTTTACACTGAGAAACAAATGAGCCGATCGGGATACACCGACAAGTTTACGGTCGGCATTTTCGACTCGGTTCAATATACTTTTGTCTCGCTTCCACAATTTAACTCGCTCACTTTTTCATCGGGTCAACAATTAATTTAGCCCCTCATATTATGTCCAGTTGGACATAATACTCCAGAACGACAAACGGGAGTCTCAATTCCGAAGACTGCTGGTTGAAGATCGAGGCTTGGACGGTGGCGCCACCTACACGGAGTATCTGCTCGCCACGCATAAGACCGTGCAACAAATGCTGTATGTTCACGCTTGGGACAGCTTGGGACAGGGCTGGGAAATGGTCATGGATATACAGCGATCAAAAGTCTAGGGAAATTATGATACGTCTGAAGTAGATAATCCAATTTTCGGAATAATGTAGCTAGATACATCGGCGAAGAGCTATAGGACAGTTTGGATTGACGAAAAACTGACTCTGATGTAAATAAATGCATGTTAAGTGTTAGAACTGTTATTTAAAAAAATCTACTTCATTGTTGGTTACTCTAAATTATAATATGTTTAAACATTATATTAAAGAGGATTTATTTAAATATATTAATTAAAAATATATATATATATATATATTAACACTGGTTAAAGATTGCTTATAAATACTTAAATTTAATTTAAGATAATTATTATGTAAGAATACGACAAATCAAAATATAACATGATCTTAATACGATTCAATTGCCATAGTCAAAGCGTGATGGTACTGTCCCCTCGTATTTTGCTATCAATTTAACAACTTTGGAATCGCGTTCAAGCAACTGTTAATGTCTCAGCGACGAATATAATTGTGTTTGTATGTTTCGCGTCTTTGCTTGCTATAGATAGATATGTTTTGCCAATTTTACCAGGTTTGTATGTGTTTATTCGCTTGTTTTTATTGTGTTTTCAATCCCTAATTGATGGGGAGGTTAATGTTTTTTTTTTGGGTAATTCGTGTTTTATTTGAAAGGGATTTCTTACTTCTTTAACAATAGATATGATGCTATCAAAGTTTTTATTTATATACCTAAGAATAATTTTTATTCTGATTGAAGGATAAATTTATCGCTTATTGAGGATATGTCAATTTAATGTCACCATTTTAGGTATTTATTCGTTATCTATATTTATTAATAATAACTTTGTTTGAGGTTCAACTTATATCGGTTTGGTATATTTGATGCGATTATGTATTATTATAGGTACAGGTCTTTTATATTGACACGCGCACTATTCATTATATATAATTACATTTAACGGATAAACATGCGGAATCTGCAAACGATCCGATAAAATGTTCTTATATTATCCGTTAAAATTAGTTTTATATAAACTTTAAATTTTTCATAATTAAAATTAATTATTTAACTAACTATTGATACTCTACAATAAAAATGTAATCAAAGCAAAAATAATTCTATTTTACATTTCATAATTAAATATTAAAATTTATGATTTAATTTATATTTTTTTTCATTTTCACTTTTTTTACAATATAAAGAAAACTCAACTTCTATTTTATTGTAAATACTAAATGTTTAATTTATATTGTTTCAGTTAACTATAATGAGACAACACGACAAACTGGAAACTGTACTCAGGCATTTCCTGGTCGAAGATCGAGGCGTCGACGGCAGCGCGTCATACGTAGACTATCTCTGCCACATACACAAGGAGATAAGAGCTCTCCTATAGCATCTGTACTATTAAACGACAATCGACACTATTCCAACGGCTACAAGACGCAATTTTCATTGAAACATACAATGATACGTTAAAGTATCATTTGTTATAAACTGAATTCAATTAGCAATTGTATTGTTAAAAGATTATAATTGAAGATTGCTAAAAGTACTACTTAAATTTTAATTAAAGTGTTGCAGACATCATAATAAAATTGTGAATAGTTATTTGAAAACTGAATAGGTATTGTTTTGTAAGAATACGCTAAGATTTTGGTCTTGGCTTGTTGATAGCAGTATTCCAATTGAATACAGAGGGCGCTGTGTTCGGTATCGATCACATTTTGAAGAACTTAAATAGTAATATTCAATTATTTTTTTATATGTATAGGTTGTGTGTAGAAAACGAGAATTAAAAAATACATTTTTGTTTTTTTCAAAAAATATATTATTAAAAATCTAGCAACTCAGATGCGTCTCCTCGAAACGAGTGTAAACGAGTGAATAGTTTCTATATGATAATGTTGCATTACATTTGAATACAAAATTTAAATAAAAACGATGTTATTTCACAAGAAATATAAAAACTGTTTTAATTCTTAGGTGCCAAAAGTAATTTAAATATAATTTTAAAATTAAAAAGAAGACTCTCATGCTAATAACAAACACAGCGTACTCTGTTAAATAGGTGTGCATTTCTTCCCACTTTCTCGTGAACTAAAAGCATTTGATTATAATTACTACTGCATAAAAGTGTTAAAATGTTATAGTATGTAGTCTAACTACCGCAGAGATGCCCAATTTTTTGTTTTCAATATGGCCGCCTTTCAAATTACTCGTCTGAATCGATAGGATCGGCGTCATAAGTTTTCGAGAAATAATGGACGGTAGCTTTTTTTTTAAAGAAATGTTTAACAAGCCGTTTTCGTATGTATGATTAAATCGTATGTATGATTTCGTATGTATGATAATTGATCGTTATTGTTTGATTGAAATATACAGGGTCATTGAGCGCCAGTAACATCGCAGTTGGCTATAGCTAACATCATAAACAAATTTTATATACGATTTTTTCGTAACTCAATACTTTGAACCAAAAATATTTTTCAGTTTGCACTGTTGTAACATTTATACGTCTGTGATGATTTTTAGTTGAGTCAGATGGTCGCTCTGGTGAGCCCCAGCCCCGGCAATAATGATTTATCAATCTCGTAAAACGACTATTGTTGTTTATATGTTATTAGCAGAGGTCGGAATTAGGTAGAGTTATTTATGTACTTGCATCGAAATGTTGATATTAATGTGGACCTTCCCGGGATTTCTTTATTTCTTCTTTCTTTATTTCTTTCTTTCATTGATGTAAGTTTGGCAACGTCGTGCGTGCAGTAGTTTAAATTGTGTAAAAGTAAATAACTTTTTATTAAAAAAATCACGGGATTTTTTCTGATCTTTAAAATTAATTTCGGTATTTGAGGCATATCCACTTTATTCTTTCGCTGTATGAAATCAGTGTAAGTACATGAATAACTCTACCTAATTCCGACCACTGGTTATTAGCTATCAAGTTCTGCGAGGTTGCTGATGTTTCACGGATAACCCTGTATATGACATTGAATAACGAATTAAGCAAAGTTTTTACAAAATTCAGTTACTTAATGTTCAGTAAAAATAAATAACTATGATAATTTAATTAACACTTTTTATATCAAGAACTATGTATTTAATGATTTATTTTGTTGCCACATCTAATAAATTATAAAGATATTTGTTATTCAGAGAACACTGAATACATTGTAAACTATTATTATTAATTTTAAAAATTAGGTAATAAAATGTAGAATACTTAGGAAAACAGAGATTTGTAAAAATATAAATGTGTGCTAGAGTAAAAAAATATTATTTTGTGGTTGGTCTTCTTTTTTATCTAATATAATTGATGGAAACTCTTTAAGTTATTCTTTAAATAATATAGTTACTATAAATGAGCGCAATATTCCGCATAGCGTCTTTGTTATAGTTTATATCTTATGATGATATTAAAAATAGTAATAGTATTTGATTGTAATATGTTTTATCTGTAACAATAAGATTCTACTATAACTGAGTGTAAATAAATATATTGGCATTATTATTCGCATCTGTTAATTGTTTTATAAATAACATTTTATACATATAATAGTACTTACTTCGCCCTCCTGGTCCCTACGGACGTGTTGAGTGGGATAAAAAGTGTCCTTTTATCTAAGTCAGCTAATACTTATCTGCGTACTAAATTTCATAAAAATCCGTTCAGTAGCTTCGGCGTGATTGACGGACAAACATCCAAATATCGAAACATCCAAACAAAGAAACTTTCACGTTTATAATATTAATAGTATACTAGCTGTTTTATCCGAGGTGACCCTCATAAATTATAGTCTGTATGACCCGCGTATGATGTAGCTTCCCGTAGATGAGAGACTATTTAAAATGGTTTCCATTAGTTTTTCTCTTTAACAATCAAACAATCATAGCTTTCCACTTTACAATATTAGTATTGAAAAGCGGAGGATCTCTCACTTATCACGAAACCTCAGTGCTAGGAGTTTCACATTTTGGGGTAAATTAGGGAAGAAAGTTTTTATGGAATTTTCTCATTTCTGCACTTAAAACTAGTTTTTCGCGCCATAATGAGGGCGTTCGCACATAGTGAAAAAAGTATAGTACGCCGAGCGTGCTATGATAGCATCCCCGTTTAATTTTGTATGGGTGACCTATGATACCTACAAGGTAGGTAGTTAGACCTTGTTATTTGAAGTAGCTTCCCTGCGTTGATGACGTTACATCGTAAATTATTTTGACTTAAATGACGTCATTTAGAAAACTGCGTTATTATAATACTTCGCTTTGTTGTCTGAGTGATTAGTTTGAGTTTTATTTGACGTTTACGTTTCACGCTCAATAGAGCGTTTCCATTGTTTCATCACATCATCACCAGCCCTTTTATGTCCCCACTGCAGGTGCTCAGGCCTTCCTTATGGATGGATAAGGAGGATGGGCCATGACCCTCCACGCTGGCCCAATGCGGATTGGAGGGTATTGACGACTGCAAATGCAGCCAGGACCAACGGCTTAACGTGCCTTCCGAAGCACGGAGTAGTTCGAGATAATAATTTTTTGGTCACCCATCCCGTGACCGACCCTTGCGAAAGTTGCTTAACGACAACGATCGCGGGCCGCGGCGCTTATCTACAACGCCACCGAGCTACTCATTCCATTGTTAATGAAAACTAAAAAGCACCATCTAGTAAAAAACTAGCTTAAACGGATAAGCGAATTTGAATTTTTAACATGTTCACCAGTGAAAATGAAAACCGATTCACGCTCGCAAGCGAATGCGTTTCGTGAAATCGCAAGCTTGAGTCATACACAATCGATGTTTACACAATCTTCAGTTAAGTTTACACAAATGCAAGAGAAAGCTTCTCACTTTAATTTATAAAGTAAGAACTAAATTAGCAACATTGATGTAACTATATAATGTTTGATATGATGTTGCCACTGATTAGAATGGTATGTTTGCAGCTGCTAAATAATGAGATGGCCGTGTCTATAATGTTACAATTTTAAAAGAGACCGTGTGACATAGTTGTTTTGTTACTAATAAAACTCACCGAGCTCTATTAATATGTAGGTACATATCAATGAAAAAACTACAATAGAAACATCAAATTGCAATTCCTAATGTTAAGGTACCTATTTTACTTACGAACCGGTCATGAGACGGGTGACTACTAAATATTTTCTTAAGCTTTTCCACGCTTCGGAAAGCATGCTTAACCATTTGTACCGGCTATATCTGCAATTGCTTATACCAAATTTATGATATTTGGTGCCTAATCTTCGTTTCGAAAATCATTTAAGGCTAAAAGGCATAAAACTTTAAGGCTAAAAGGGTTACTCCAATGGACGATTCGAGCCAAGTCTGAATTAATAGCGTTCATTGCATTACAAAGCTGCACTAAACGCTCCTGGGAGTAAATTTGAAATTCTTCTGCATACAATGATAGGAAGAAGAAAGGTGCTCGGTAATGGAAATAATAAAAATAGATAACAATAACGGAGAGAGCACCGCCTTGAGGGACACCGGCTGTCGTAGAAAGCGAAATTTCAACAAATACGTTCCCGGTGACCTTCTATACAGCTACGAAACCTGTCAACTACCGCTGGAGATATGTTAAGGGAACGTAAAATACCTAAAATTATGTCAAAATCAACCGTGCCAAGAGCGTACAAATTTTTAACTGCTATTTTATCCCCATTATAAGTAAACTTTTCGAAAATCCCTCCATAGACGGTAAATACTTATATTTCAATAGTTTACGCTCAGCATGGCAAAGAATAACTGTTATTAACAGTA
Organism: Diatraea saccharalis; assembly: GCA_918026875.4. Classification (NCBI taxonomy): domain Eukaryota; kingdom Metazoa; phylum Arthropoda; class Insecta; order Lepidoptera; family Crambidae; genus Diatraea; species Diatraea saccharalis. The sequence goes on along the minus strand of OU893339.1, from coordinate 25,159,622 downwards.
GATTTGCTGTTTTGATGCTCCACTTTATGTTTTATTCCTATTTTTTCCTGTTTCTCAATAAGCGTTCAGAGCCACCTACTACACTATGTAAATATAGTCCAAAATAACGGATTGTTTTTAATTTGAAGCCACACAAAGGCACCTGAAAAAATTCAATAAAACTATGTATGATTTTAAAAAGGAAAATGAGCCAGAAAATACAAATAAATAATAATATTATTATTATATATAGTATTATAAATAATATTAATAAATAATATTGTCATTTATTTGTATAAAATGGAAACTAATTGAATTTTTTTATTCGTTTATTTATTTTTATTTTGTAATCAGTATTACAATATAACAAGGTATGTAAGTTCTGACAACCAATAAAATTATATCAGTTTTATTTGTACAGAATGAAATATCCATTTTTAACATATCCTACTGTTTTCTCCTGTAAGTATTTTATTAGTGATCAGTCGTTTTCTAGTTTCAGGGGTTGGCAACACTGTGCCAGACAGTGTTAAGTTTCCCGTATTATTACTACTCTGGTGTTAAGCCGTGTGCTGTGTTGTGCATGCGCAGAGTTAGATTCTTTTGAAATATAAAAATTCTTTGGATATAAGAGAGCAAGGTAAGTTTTATTTTGAAATATCATATTAGATATAAAATTTATCCATTCTGTTTCGAATTCATAGTCTTCCCGCCCGAATAATGTTGCGAACCATTTACGCATTGTCATTCCGCTAATCTCCCATAGATACACATTACATTTCCGCGCCGAACTGGCGATTTTATATTTTTATCAAGGTAATTGTTTTGTTTGTGTAGATATTTGTATGCTAAATATGTGTAGGTGAGATACATATTGTCTATGAGAGCTCTACAACATCATTACTTAAATTACTTTCATAATAAATGATTAAAAGCTCGCCATGGAATGAAATGAAAAGGAAGATTCATATAGTTTTATAAGTCTAACATATACGTGAAATTAATTTGCTTTCTATTTTGACTTCATTTTTTTACTCATGATTCATTATGATAATTACACTTTTTTGTTTAAATAAGGATGATGGTATATTCTTATTCTCATCTTTGAGAGTTCTTCAAACATAATACAGACTAAAATTTACCTATTAGTCATTCATAGCACAGTAGGTTATATTAGGCACCGTCTCCACGAGCGCGAGAATCGCGAGATATTTTATTGCGAAAGCTGAAATATTACTCGTAATTAAGTAAAAGTATCCCTGAGTACAATGTGGATATAATGTGTTAAATTGATTTAAAATGTATGCATGACGTCACATTTTCTTGGAACCAACGTTTCCACCATACCTACATTGATACCTGCTCGTCGTCTTCTAATTTTGAATTGACAACTCGTATTATCGCCGAAATTCGATTATAATTATTCAAAAATATCATTTTTTTTCAATTGAATTAACTTTTCACCAATGACTTCGCATTATACATGGCTGTCTCCGATACAAACTTTTTATACCAATGTCACTCTCCTATGGGGAGGGTAGAATTTCCACAAATGCTGCTAAACAGGCATCAGTAGCTCAAAAACAAAATTTCATATTTCGAACTTCAAAAATTCGGACTTTCATACACAAGAAGTCTACTTCAAACCCCAATTTCATACCCCATCATTACCCCATAGGGGTTAAAATTGAATAACAGAACCGTGACAGGATAGCTTTGTACTTACGTGCCTATTTTGTTTTTCCAGGTTTCTTTTGGATAGAAGGACTGTAGAAGGATATCGTAAAGATGAATTTCATAAACCATATACCCGTAGCAGGCCAAATCAAAGGTTTTGCCCACCTTCTTTGCGGGGATGACGAAGAAGGAATAAAATGTTTAAAGCAAGCAAATAGATCCTCATTCGTAGCAGGTGGGGCTATTGTCGGCAGCGTTTTCGGACTACCAGGAGCGTGTGGCGGTGCGGCTATCGGAGGCACGACTATGGATTGTATTCATTCTGTTGCCTGTGATACCTCTGAAGGCACTATCCGTGCAGGGGATCGCATACTAAGGGACATCGAAAAGGGCAGAAACCCTACAAGGTCATCGTTGAATCTTGGGGTCTATGTTGCCGCAGATGCTTTCAGCGGGTACGGTACTTATCGCGGGCTACCGACAAGGGGCGGTATTCGTATTCACCCTTTGTAATGTTACCTACATTACAAAGTACAAAAATGATATTTTAAGCAAAACTATCTGAACGAATCTTCATGTATTCCATTTGATCTAGAGCAGATGATTTGATTTTGCCCATTAAATAAGTTATGGAAGTGAACTTCGACAAATCAAAGCTATCAGCGTTTTTAGTATGCCATATTTAAATTTTGAAGGCGTAATATATTTGTCTGTATGTTATTTAGGCCAAAAAAGAAGCAAATGGCCAAATCCAATCGTCTGCCCTGCGTAACCCTCTATCTATATTAACTGCTTAATGTGTAAATTCATGTAATAAAGTGTTCTTATAACCGCAACTTGTGTATCATTTATTTGCGCCGAATAGTGATTGATGGTGGTTCATAAATTATAGTTCAGAGTGGTAAATGTAAGTTTTACCCTTGAATTTGTATGGATATCCCTAGTTCTTAAAAGTTACCCCTAGGGGTGCTGTACCGGATTCCATGCTAAAATCTTAACGCGCTCACGACCGACAGTGAACGTGAATGTCAAAAAAACTTACACTAAGCGCTTAGCTATGTTAAGAAACAGCATCGAAGTCGACGATGTGCGCGACGCTGTCACAGCGTAGAGCTCAATGAATTAAAACATTGATTATCTTGTCAAATAGGTTTTATTTCATTGAATCTCTATACTCTGACAACACTGCGCACGTCGTCGACTTCGAGAGCGTTTTTATAACAGAATAACAGTGCAAGGGTCCGCAACCTGCGGTCCGCGTGATTGTGTCGACGTGATGTTGCGGCTCTCGGACAAAATATAATTAGACAACTAATGGTGATAGAGATTAAGTGTGTGATGAAGAGAGAGTATGTGCAATAGCATAAGTAATATTAAGTCAAATAGATATGTAAGTACGTACGTAAGAAAAAAGAAAATAAAGTATAGGTGTGCGAATTACAAACATAGTTCTTCACTTCTGCGATGAAGAATCTCATAGTGCGAGCAGGTTCCAGTAGGGAGTTTCATAACCGAATAGACTGCACGGACGAAAAGAATAGGATAGAAAGTCAAAGTCGTTAGGGTAAGCCAGGCTGGAAGCAGTGCGGCAGTATACACTGGGGCCGTGATGAGGAAGCACGAAATGAGAATATTCGTTTTAGGTAAGGATGTGCCATACGCAGGAAAATAATAGAATACCCAACCAGCCAAAAGCAGTTTTTAAACTATCCTAGAACCATGATTTCTTGAGGATTATATTAGTCTTATATCTGCATATAACCCCGGAAAAGGGCCCACTTTATAAGTACACCCTTGCTTACAGCGCGATTATATCAGGCCGCAGCCATCCCACTTTTGATCAAATGGCTCCTATATAGGGATTACACAAGTATACTTTTACCTGAAAATATCAATATAAATCCACTATAGTAAAAAGTGAGACTAACTCGGGCCTAGCTATGCCTCTACTAAGTATGCAAATAGTGTTTCAGTGAATTGTCAAATTGTTATGTAAAAAATTTAAAAGATTGAGCAAAGGTGGTATTTATTAATATGCTAACTTGAGATATTGTCAACCATAGTAGAAAAACATATCCTATTGTTCTTAGTATTTGTGTTGTCTATTTGCTGGGGAATTTGAATTTTCTGTAAACCTTATCTTGGTTTCGATTAAAGTTTTAAAGCGTCTCTTAAAAATGGCTTATTAACATTTTTTGTATTTATTTATTTATCAACAAATATTAGGAATAGTCGCCATTTTTGGGTGACCTTTTCCAAGTATGGTATAGGACTGATAAAAGTTAATTTAGTTCTACAATGGTAAGTGCCAAACCAAAGCAAATTCGCCATGTTGTTACCAATTAGGATTCTACAATTATAAGTCTCATCAAGGGCTCACACTGGAAATCGTAGATTCTGTTTTGATAAATATTTAGTAACCATCGTGATTTTAATGGCTGATCGCAAATCCTATAGTAAGATTTGGGAAACCATTCAAATCGTGTTTTCGACTATATCTGTTGTTTCCAGAAAAAGGCCTTTAAAGAGTTCTAGCCAGGATTGTTTGAAGATTTCTAAGACAATAGCACTACTATGAAATACCCATATAAATCTACCTAGGCTTATATCGGCATATGACAAACCCCTATAAAGTGCATTTTTGCCTTGCGCAAATGGGCTTCAAGCGTTGTCTTATATGCGCATATAAGTCTGAGTTATCGGAGTAGTTCCTCTTGAGAGTAATTACTCTTAATACATGCTCTTATAGGCGGCTTAGTCCAGTAGTAGCCATGAATTGTGATCCTATATACCAATGTAAGTCCATATTGTAGGAGTAAGCGTACTTGAGTAAAAACAGGATTCACGTATGCTGATATAAGTGCAGTGGCATATTCTGAAACCATTATAGTAGCCATATAAATCCAAACAGGATTATTAAATAGCATGCCAGGATTATTTTGTTTGTTGGGTAGAGAAGCGTAAGATTAGGTACTTGCAAGGCCCTGCGCTGGTGAATAGGCAGCCAATTAAGTTTGGAACGGAAATATGGGCCGTGGTCATATTTGCGAAGCTTTATTTTTATGTGATAGGGGGCAGACGAGCAGACGGATCACCTGATGGTAAGTGATTACCGTCGCCCATGGACACCTGCAACACTAGAGGGGCTACAAGCGCGCTGCCGGCTTGGAGGGAAGGGTTGAGGGGTAGAGGGAAGGGAATAGGGAGGGATTGGGCCTCCGGTACCCTTACTCACACGACGAAACACAACGCAAGCGTTGCTTCACGTCGGTTTTCTGTGAGGCCGTGGTATCACTCCGGTTGAGCCGGCCCATTCATGCCGAAGCGTGGCTCTCCCACGGTAAAAAGACGGCTTAAAGATTAAACGCATACACATATTCTCCAAACGCTCTAGCTTGTTAAGGAGTTCCTTAAATTGATCAGTATTGCAAACATCAGCGTAGTCAATAATAAAAAGTAGGTGAGTTTGTAGAGTCTGGCAAGCGAAACGTGTCACAAGAAAAGGGCGGCAATTTCAAAAATTCTTAAGCAGTAAACACTGAATGTAGTACTGCAAAATAATTTTGATACTTTTATTAATTATATTTAATCTTAACATTTAGATATCAATTAAAATTATTTGTTTTGGAACATTTGACTAAAGCGTGACTGTTCTTAATTGTACAGTTAACAGCATATCAGTAGGCCTATTCACTAACTCAACTGACAACCAAGAATCGTCATCACCGTAAAAAATAGACACTTTGATTGTGTCAAAATCACTATTTCGTATTCTCTATCAATGATGAGCAATTTCGAAATGTCAATATCGGCATTCTCCACTGGACTCCATTTTGACACTTGATTTCGTATCGATAAACTGTATTAAAGTAACATTGTTGCAAAGCATATTTGAAGTCGTCGCATAGTACCTCTTAAGCCATTTGTTGTTAAATTAAAGCGAAAAAAAATACGTATCCAATATTTTTCTATTATCTGACTGACGGACTAAATCGAATCTTTTTTTTAACCCATTCGTTATACCTATTGGCTAACAGCACTTATAATATTAAAAATTCATATTTGTCATTAATTAAAAGGGTGTTTTTTGCAACGACTTCTTTGTTTTTTTGTAATGAATATGGGCGACTCTGGCCACATTTTTTTAATAAATGTGATGTTAGCCAATTTTGATTTCTGGCCCTTATATTTATAATGTGTTCATAACACATACATGTCTCCTAAGGGATTTTCATCACAACCTTTTGCTCTGATCCAGAACCACTATCTATCAAATTAAATTAGTCAATATAAACACCAGATTACAATAAAAAAAACATTTATTTTTGTTACAATTAAGTGCCATGGATAAATTACATAATACAGGTGTCACAAAATCATCATGTTAATCACAATAGAAAATTTAAGATAAGATTTTGACTATGAATCAGACTAAAAATACTTTAGTCTGATTCATAGTCAAAATCTGTTTCTAAATATTCTACACCTGATAACAATGACAAGGAATCATCAGAGTCACTCTCTTCACTACTGTCTGCACCAACAGATATAATAAATTTTTCAAGTTCGTTTTCAACAATGCCATCTTTTAATTTGTAATCATTTTCGACATTTAAAACATGATCAGTGTATTTCTTCCAGTCACTAGGGGTAATTAAGTTAAAACACTCTATTATTAAGTTTTCCATTTCCTTTCCTGGTATTCCAATGTTTCTGCTTGCAATTTTTCTTTTTGCTTGACTCCAAACCATCTCTATTGGGTTTAAGTCACAATGATACGGTGGCAGCAATAAAAGTTCATGATTATGTTCTTTTAAAATCTCTTCAGCTTCATATACAGGCAATGTTTTCTTATCATTAACCAAACACATTAACTCTGCCTTTGTCTGATATTCCTCAAAATGTATTCCATTATTTACAAGCCATTTACGGATATCTGCTTTGGTATTAGACATTATAGGCGGTTTATTGATTTGTTTTATATGGTAGCTGGCATTATCCATAACAATTACACTGGGCTTACTTAAATTTGGTATTAATTTTTCTCTGACCCATTTCATAAAGTTCGATGAGTTCATATCATCATGATAATCAGCAGATTTGGATTTACTACTGAACACTAATAATGCACCAGGCACAAAACCTTCCTCAGATCCAGCATGCACAACAATATGCCGTTTTCCAGAGGATATCTTTGTAGTGACACCAGTTGTTGAAGGTCCTTGCCAAGACTTTTTAACTTTATAATTCTGATGTACATAAGTTTCATCAAGGTACACAATTTGCTTTCCTTCGTTTCGTTTTATATTTATTTCTCTCAAATACTTGTGCCTCCATGCAGAAATCTGGTATTTTTCTATAAGCATAGAACGTTCATTTTCATTGCTTTTAAAAGAAAATCCATTCTTAAGCATAATTTTTCGTAAAGTCTCACGGCTACCACTGAATCCTATTGCATCTTTTAATTCATTGTGAAGGCTTCTTAATGTTGGAAGAATTTTTTTCACACAGTAAAATTCATTTACTTTATTCCGAATTGCACTTAAATCAAAATTATCTAAAGCAGACACTGTTGGTTGATGAGGTCGTTTTTTCCCAGGAGTGTCCCATTTTCCTTTATTAATTAATGCTTCATTTTTTATCCTTCTTAGTGTCCTTATACTTACATCTATAAAAGATTAAACACTTTGAAACAAAGATATGTTAAATGTATTTAAAAGCAAATAATGATAGACACATACATCAAAATAATTTAAATACCTATTCAACTATGAATGCAATTTATGTTTAATTTAGTTAAGTTTATGTGCATATTTAGCATGTATAACAATTACATGGTTTGATTAGTTTCATGAATTCTGTGAATTTCCTTGTTAAACAAAACATTCTTATGACATCATTGGATGTCAACAATAAAAACCAATACATCATAAAAAACCTATGTAAATATTATAGGAATACTATCAATCTATCTTAAATCAAAACAAGAAAAGAGACCTGTCATTGAAGAAATTTTTTGTAAGTACTGCGTTTCCGAATTCAGCATTTCTTGTTTTTCTAAAGTTTTTATTGCATTTATCTCCTCCATTATTGGTTGAATATCACCATCACAGTTATCTGAAATAGAGCAATATTTTATAAAAAATATCTGTTTAGTTAATTACAGAAAATTAAAACGAAAGTATCAAAATTATAATACAAAACTAACCTAAAAAAGATACAACTTTATCTAATCGTTGTAATTTCTCCATGAAATTTTTATTTAATTCAGTTTTCACTTCAGTAAACTTGTCAATCATGATGGAAAGAAGTTTCCTCGATGAACTTTTTATCGGCTTCGACATAATTTTTAACCAAAAACACAAGTTCAAATTCGCAAAAACAACAAAATTCAATATTCTTGAATTGTCTAACGTAGTGTCAAACTGACAGTTCTATGTTGTTGCCATATGAAAACGGAAAAATAGGTGGTGTCACGTTTCGCTTGCCAAACTTTAATAGCATGGTTTAAGTCTTTGTCGGTAAAAGGTTACGCATTCGGTTAAGTGAATTATGTAATCTACATTTTCGAAAAAAAAAGATTTTGTGTTATCGGAGTATCCTGTCCAAAGTTAGGTCTCGTCTCGCCAACATGGTTTCTAGACAGACACTAGCTCGAATTCCAAGTAATCGTCGCTGTAAACAATATAGATAAGTGCGCACGCGCATGTAGGGATGTCAACGTTTAAGTTTTCTCTGTATAGTTATAAATTGCTTGCAGGTACATCACCCTCTACATCATTAGATATTTTATATTTAACTCCATCCTAAAGTTGCCTGAAAGAGATAAATTCTTGTCATAATTGTATGTCTGTTACTTTCATCATATACCCAATTGTATTTTTTTGTTTTATATGTATAATAATATTCTATCTATCTATCTGTCTGTATATTTAAAAAGTACGGAGTTACATATATACAGTACATATTTACTTCTGTATAATTTATTTAACATTTTTAAAAGATATTTTAAGTATTGTTTAGTACTTTGAAATAGAATTAATACTATTAAATTAAATAGTTATTATATCAGATGTGGGGTTTAAACCCACGTTCCATCTCGGGAACTATAATTTATGAGTACAAATTATACAACTAACATATATATATATTTTTTTATTAGTACGACTAACTACAAACGGTAATGATGGGCGGATTACAGATTTATGCCATAAAAAATATACCCATACAACAACAGTTGTCAACCCTATGCGCACGAGTCGGCCCCGCCGGCTGGTTACAACGGCGGCGGCCATTGTCGGTTCACCGCCAGTCACGTCCACCAATACCTATATTATTAATACGACTATTTGGGCTTACGGATAGTGATGTGATATATTAAAATTCATTTTTCGGTAAAATTAATCGTTGGCAGTACATTGTAACGTTTTAACTGTAATTTATAGAGCCCCTCGTCGATCATTGCATTTCATTTAAACAAATATGTATTGTCACTAGGGTTTGCAAAAATCCAATATTTGATATTCATCCGATACCTATATATCGGATATATATCATGCATGTGGAAAGCTGCGATTTTTGAGATGCCAGTGGCTTTATTTAATAATTGATAATTAAAATCAAAAGTGTAAAATAAAGATTGAGTTTGAATTATTTAATATTGCTTTATTTATTATAAAATAAATAAAAATTAGTTTGTGTCTGAGGATTTCTGATAGCTTATCGGGGAAAATCTGAAATTTCTAGTAAGATTATTATAGCAATGTTGCCAGCGTCACATTGGGTTGGTTAATTTTCTAACTGAGACTCAATACTTGAACTAACAATATATATTATAAATATCAACTGATACATATCAACATATATATCAATCGATATACAGATATATATCCGTTGATATTTATCAGCGAACTAATTGTCACACAGCAAAAAACTATTATAAAGAAAATAAAATTTTAAGGCACAACGATCTTATTCTTCAACTTTCATACTTATTTCAATTTCATGCTTACTTAAATTAGACATGGTACCTACCTACATATCTTTTATACTACGTATCTATTATCGTTATTGAAGAATTTGTATTGAAGTCAGGTAGAATTTCTGTGGGCTTTCAAAATATGATAACCGTAATTTCTCACATTTTAAAGTTCGAATCTTATATCGTCGAACTGACGACCTCCTTTTTTAAAGTTGGTAAAAATACCAAAACCATCTCCTAGGTGTAACAAATACTTTTCTGAAAAGCGCATCAAATATGTCCTGGCTGAGCGCGTGAGAATCGCGGGCAATAATTTATTGTTTTGTTTAAATAATAATAAATAACGGATATATACTCGTATGCACTATTTTAACAATCACTAACACGACTCACTCACATGGTCAATAGGCTACTTTTCAGTGCTTTCCCTCATCGGTTTATCACAATGTTGCCATTTCAGAATTTTTATTTCAACTATTTGTACGAGTTAATATTTTTCATATCAGTTCACGTTCCTAGTTTGAATTCCTTTTGGTGATGTTCACTGATCCTCATAAATAATTTTCATATATCACATAGCTGTATAGGACATCACTCTAAATATAATTTAAAACCACTGGGAAGATTTTGTGAAAATAAACTTTAAGTTATTTATCTATCACGTATTTTTTATCTTGATATGTTCTAATACTAAAAAGTAAAATAAATTTATGGACACCGCGCGCCGTGCGTCAGCTGAGCGCGCGTTCGACGCCGTATATGTATGTAGGTATCTACACCGGTCACTGACCGCTCCTTTTTTTAGATTCTAACTAGAATTTATGCCATGGTTTGAGGTGATTTGTAAGAGCAATTCCAATATTCCGTTCATACTTTTATGGCTAAGATCATCAAAATGCAGAAAATAAAAGAGAAACAAATAAGTTACGTAGAAAAAAAGCAACTCGCACTGAAAAAAAATATTCCTGCGTAGACCCCACGTAGACCCTGTGTCTTAAAGAGTATGTACATATACCGTTTTATTAATCATGTTGTTACAAAAAAAACAGTTTTTAAAAGTTTACGTTCCAGGTTAATTTAATATATTAATTATCTAGTTTTTAACTATATACTTAATATATTAAATCCTAGTGTCACAATTTTAGTAACCATATTCCTCCAAAATGTCTAGACCGATTTTGATGAAATTTTAAATGTATATTATATTGAGTAGGTCTGTGAATAGGTTGTTGTTATCCAACCTTTTATACGACAAAACAACCCCCTGACAATCGTCAAGCGTCAGAAACAGTGAATAATGCATTCCTCCTACCAACTACCAAGGCCGGGCATTAAAAGACCCACTACTTATAGACATAGGAGGACCCCGGACCCAACCCCACTACTTACACATACAAGGAGGGCTTCGATCCCAACCCCAGTACTTCACATACAAGAAGGGCTACAGGCTCAACCACCCTACCTACCCTACAAGGAGGGCTTTAGGCCCAACCCCCCTACCGACACAAACAAAGAGGGCTCCATGCTCAACCCCATTCCCTAATGATATTAATACTTTAATGTATGACAACACTTTTTTCTTGGAAACGATAATTCATAGTATGTTTACATGATTTTTTGCAGTGGGTGAATTAATTTAACAGCGTGAAGTTGAGTGAACACATGTGTTGCGTCTGCGCAGAGATAAATATTATTTAAACATAAGAATTGTTTGTACAATAGCCATCTTGTACGATCTGCCACAGAGTAAGTTATATACTATTTAATATTTTAAACTAATCTAATATCCACGTTTACCTTATTACAATAGATAAATTTGATAACATGTATTTATGATCGGCTAAAAATAGGTTATCGAATAGGCGAAGGTTATTTAGATACATATGTGATATTGTTTATATTCATGGCCGTACACTTATGGGGTTTGCCCCAACTTCGACCCTAAATTGAAGCTATAGGTCTCAGGTATACAAAGTAACAAAATTAAATGTATTTAATAAAATAAACTGTTTTAACAATTTTAGTTATATTCATAATTACCTGAATTCTTGTAGATTTATTATTGAAATAAAGTTATCATTAAAAAGGCATTGCATTTGCAAGTGCGGCCAAGTCCCGCACAGGTTGGGATCACGTTTGTAGTATGGCAGCCCTTTAATTTTATCTGATTTTATTCCGTTTCTTACTGTTTGTATCATTTGTAATCGTTTTTTACTGGCACAGTTCATGAAATATAGCCTAGTGATAGATGGCAGACAATCACCAGGTCCTGTTTAACTACCACCAAGATAAGGCCCCGTTTTACATTTGCAAAGATCGCTCTTTGCTCTTGCGAGCATAACCTATACCCATTAAGAATATGTTAATATTTCGGCTGTCCCAGGTAACTGTTTTGGACCAAGTAACTGTTTTGGACAAAGTTTTACAGTAAAGTAAAAAAACATATTTAAGGATGCAGCTCTATTAAACTATGCAAGGAGTGGTTTGAAACTGTTCATACTACAAAGGACATTGCTCAACGTCCATACATTGGTGGCCCCAAAGCCAAAAAAATATAGGAAAATACTTATTTTATTGTGTGTCACTAACTAATTCTCATTATGTATTTATTATACCGCGACCGAGTTTTAGAACTTATTATCACGCAAAATATAATTCATTTTGAGGTTATAATTTGTTTGGAAAACCACCAAGAGATGGTACTCTAAGTACATGATATGATATTGATGTCTATATTGTCGAAGCAAAAAAACTCAACTTTAAGAAAGTCGGTTTTTCGTTGTGATTTGTAAAAGTTTCTAAGTCAATCAATAGACAAATAAATCATTCTAATAGTTGTCCCGGTTGTTTAATTTTATGTGACGTCACATAGCCTATAACCAGCCAATGATCGAGACTATTCTATCGATACCCCAATTGTCAAATTATGATAAGTACTCGTAGTTTCGAAGTTATGAGGGAACAGATGAATATACATATATACGATACATATACACACACGTATATATTCATGCCGTACAAAATCATGAACCTGCACGGTAGTGGGGTAATTATATCAAAATGAATTGTATATTTAAAACTTAAAAGTACGTGAGTAAAATACCTACCGACTCACACTTGATTAAATTTTACCAATTATAAATAAAAACAGTTGTTCAACCCTTGCAAAATTAGACACGAACCTTTGTTTTTTAGCTCTGTTTTGCTTCCAATTTTCTGGGTTTGCAGCTTTCTTCCTTGCTTTATTTTTAGGGACAATTTTAGGGTAATAGTCCATCTTCAAGAAAATACGTTTTGTATTAGTTATTATCAATTTAAACACTTTATATTCATAAAAAAAAAATAATATACCTACTGATAAGCTTAAAATTAAAAAAACCTATAGCTTTTTCATGGTTTACATCAAAAGATGGCGCCTTAAATATATAAATGACATGATGTTAATATGTTTACGAGAAATATAAAGGTAATGTAATAGAAACAAAGTAGTTTTTAGGATATGTCGTATGAATATCGATCTTTCTGAATAAACAAGAGTGATTTATCAACAGTTAATGAATTTAGTTTGTATAATTTTCAGTTTTTATGTCCTTATGTTTTAGTTGGAAAATCACCAAGAGATGGCGCTTTTAGTAAATTTAAGTTTATTTTCGGTCAATTTAATTTAATGTTTTTGTGTTCGATGATTTAAAGGTTATCTAATAAAAATAAATGATCTTTTTCATCTGACGTGTAAATTACATCCATTTGACTCAATAGAATTTAAGTATATTGAATGTGAATATTTGCGAATAAAAATGTTACTGTTAAAGTACTTTTAAATATTAATTTTGGATCACAAGTTGTCCGTGTCAAATAAATATTTGATACCAATTTAATAAATAAATTAGTAATTATTATCGAAGTATTAATATTTAATGGTATTAGGGCCATTTTCGGCGATGTCCTTTTATGAGCTAAAATAGTTTTAACAGTAAAACGTCCAAGTAAAAATTGACTCCCAAAACCATTTCAAACCCAGTAAGCTGATGTAATTTTCAGTTGATTTGTCTACAAGTAACAAAATTAATAACCTTTTTTAGCCTACCTTTTTGTATAACCTAAAGTAACAAGAAAAAAATATTGGCAAACAGGAATAGATTTATTATTATTATAAGGAATATAAAAGAATCTAGATTCCTTTTTGATTATTTCTGGACTGCCAGTTTCACACACTCTGCATTTTTTATGCCAGTTATTTGAATACTTTAAAAGTTACGTCGTGAACGAAAACTAAATTCCCAGTAAATATCCCAAATTCGAATCCTATTTCCAAGTGAAAATTACACACATTTACGACCGCATTTACCTTTACAACTGTTAATTATTATCATGTGTCGACTTTTTCATTAAATTTTTTTTGATTATATTTTTCCTGTGCATTTTGTTCGTTAGCAATAATTGGACCAGGTCTGTCACAAATATACTATTATTTTCTTCTTGAATTGATATTTTGACTATATAGTAATGTGTCCGGGTTGCTGTCATCATGGAGAACTTCAGTTTTATGTTCCGTTTCTGGTGAGGCTTCAGGTATTATCTAAGCCACATTGTCGACATTTTCATCAGAACTGGAACTATCGTATAATTCTGATGGTATATCGGCAATAGAATCACCAAAATCACTTAAAGTAATAAGATCTACATCATCTATCTTTTCTTTGTTGTTATTAAATGAAGTGTCATTGTGAACATAATCTGAGACTGCATTAGACGTAGATGGCTGTGGTTCGGTAGGAAAATCCTTAGCATTAGCTACATCAGAAACATCAATCGCGGAAGCAATGAATGTAGAGTCATTTGGCATAATTTCTGATGCAGATGGCAAAAAAGGCAACGTTGTTTCATTAGTAGAAGCGGCAGTTACACTGTAAGTTGCCCGCACTGTAAGTTGTCTGCATAGCCTTCAGCATAGCTAGCCTTTCGGTATTCTACAGGATACATTTTGGAGAGTGTGCGCAGGAATTGCATGACCTAATTCCCCCCGCCCCGTTCTACCATCGAAAGTCTCGACGCACGGCCGGTATCCATCCTTTCGTCGTCAACATCCCTCCGGTAAGAACGGCACGTTTGGCTTCGTCATTCATATACGTACCGCCAAGGACTGGAATAAATCACCAGCGTCTGTATTTCCGTCCGATTATAATGTGAATGTCTTCAAATCAAGAGTGAATAGGGTGTTACTAGGTTAATGCGCTATACCACCCAAGGCTTCATCGCCACTTACCATCAGGTGGGATCGTAGTCAAGCGTTAACCTATAAAGTATATAAAAAAATAAAAATAAAAGTTTGTAAAAAAAGACACATGCAAAAGTTTCACCAAAAAATTATCATGAATAAGTAAATATAGTGATGACTGTAAATGAGCCATTATTATAGGTTTACTTTAACCGTTATGATAGCGGTATTGACTTACCCGAAAATACTATTAAGTATTAATCGCGCTCTGTTACTTTGCCATGTTAATTACGCATTATATACTGAGAATAGTTTATGTTTCAGAGGATACGAAAATGAGAAATTTACATAAATATTAAAAAGAAAACAAAATTGTTTATTCTTGATTATAAAAACAATGGTTCAGTTTCAATATTTATTATTATCAAAATGTAAAATGTCTTTCAACATGAAAAGTATTTGTTAGTATACAACAAACTTAATTAATACTTTGCAAATGATAATATCAAATTAAAATATACAATATCTGCAAGGAATAACATCCAACCGTAATTAATTAATTAATTATGTTTGATTAATAGCACAATATTAAGCATCAACATTTCCAAATAAATAGATAAGAGTAAAAATATGAGTTGAAACACCTTATATGTTATTTGAATAATTTGGTTCATGGCTAATATTTCTAGAATACATTATTCGATAGTTACTATATTAACGTCTCTTCATTACGACGTATATAAAAAAACCTAAATTTGAAGTTCGTAGCAGGACGCGCACATCAAATCTGTATAAATCCTCAAAGGCGTCTGCGCCGCTTCGCCAATCTCGCACTCTCGTGTCATAAGCAATAAGGGCGCGGGGAGCAACTAATGATATCCAGCAAGCCAATAAAATAAAAATTTACCTACTACTATAAACTTAGTAACTCGATATTTTAATGTCTTAAAAAAAAACACAAAATATTGTTTCTATACATTTATTCACTTCATAACCCAGCAACTATATTTGGCCATTTGAAAAACCTAGTATGTGCTAACAAGTGAGTTTTAAAATGGTCCAAGATACATACTAGGTTTGGAAATGGTTCAAATTTTTAACTTTTCATAAATTTAAAAGCATCACTAGGTTTAGGGTACCCTATAACTTTTGATAGAAGTGAATTTTGATGTAGGGTTTGGCATATTGTGGGGACTTATTGGAAAACCACTTTTAACAAAAAAACAGAATTTCCACTTTTTGTAGACTTACTAAGTTTTGCCGAGACAGTAGGTCCAACTTTGAAAAAAAGATCTCTCGTCGAATCCAGCTTAGATGGGCAGCGTTTGGGAAGCTACGAAAAATCTTCGCGTCTGATTCACCTCAGTGTCTCAAAACAAAAGTCTTCGACCAGCGTGTGTTGTCTCTGATGTCCAACGGAAGTGATACTTGGTCATTTACTATAGGTCTCATAAGAAGGCTCAAGGTCACCAAGCGGG
The DNA here is from genome assembly GCA_918026875.4 of Diatraea saccharalis. Lineage (NCBI taxonomy): Eukaryota > Metazoa > Arthropoda > Insecta > Lepidoptera > Crambidae > Diatraea > Diatraea saccharalis. Next base: position 25,143,289 of record OU893339.1, on the reverse strand, counting down.
CAATGGAGAGACTAATGCTTGGTGATTCCCTACGTGATCGAATAAGAAACGAGGATATCCGTAGGAAAACTAACGTAATCGACATTGCTCGAAGGATTGCTCAGCTGAAGTGGCAGTCAGCGTAACATTTAAAGCATGAACAGCGGAAAGCGGAACAGCGGAGCATTTAAACCGTGGGAGGGGAGGCTCTCCCACGCTTCGGCATGAATGGGCCGGCTCAACCGGAGTGATACCACGGCCTCACAGAAAACCGACGTGAAGCAACGCTTGCGTTGTTTCGTCGTGTGAGTGAGGGTACCGGAGGCCCAACCCCTCCCTATTCCCTTCCCTCTACCCCACAACCCTTCCCTCCAAGGCCGGCAGCGCGCTTGTAGCCCCTCTGGTGTTGCAGGTGTACATGGGCGACGGTAATCACTTACCATCAGGTGATCCGTCTGCTCGTCTGCCCCCTATACCATAAAAAAAAACACATTGCGAGAATAACTGATGGCCGTTGGGGCGGAAAAGTTCTTGAATGGTGACCACGTATCGGACGATTCTCAGTGGCTAGGTCCTCAACTAGATGAACCGACGAAATAATAAAGGTTGCGGGAAACTAATGGATGCGGGCAGCGCAGGACCGATCGTCGTAGAGACCCATGGGGGAGGTCTATGTCCAGTAGAGGGTGTCGAACGGCTGATATGATGATGATGCATAGGATATGGTAAAAGAATCTTACATCAAAAAAAACTATATTAAGTTTTTAGCTTTATTGGTTTAAAAGTACTTGGGTGATTATTGGCTGTGTGCGTTTGCAAAGTATTCCTAAATCTATGACAAGTTTGGATAGCTGTTCTCATAAAAAGATTGGTGCTGAATTAATCGACTGGTTTACGTTGATTTCATAACTTTTTCGGCAGAAAAATAGCATTGCGACACCTGTGCAATTAGAAGCATAACTCAGATTTTTAGAGTTACTTAGAGATTCTTCAAGTGGTGGAGAATAAGATAGGAAGGAACATCAGCCTACAAATGAGAAAAGGGTGGTTAGAGTTCACATCTGCGTTGCCGAATTGGCATAAATTTAAGTAGAAATCGGTATCGGTATTGATTAAATGTATAAATAAAGAACATTATACAACGAACTGCACATTATTGCATAGTCCAGACTTGCCCGATTTTATAAAGCGCGCTTTTTGTTTTCCATTCAGCATTATTTATCGGTAATTCCTATGCACATGGCGTGTTTAGATGTATGTACTTAAAACTATATATAGAATCAAACCACACACGTAGGAATCGCTCTTCGTAGCTCATACAGTTTTGTTACTTTGCGATGAATACCTCGTGCTAGACACAATGGTAAACCAAATATTGAAAATTTGAAGTCGCCTGCCGGTTCCCGACGGAATTGTACGTACATTTTTCAATACTAGACGTCGCTCAATTGTCATAATTCTTAAGTTTATTAAGATTTTGTTATCAAAGATCATAAAATAATAAAAGATAAACCTACTTTTATAACGTTATTTTACATTCTATAAATAAGTGAAAAGTCATGGAAGTGTGTCATTAGTTACACATTAAATTTGGCAGTTTAAGTTTATAGTATGTATAAATAGTGCAAAATAATAGTACTTAATATAAATTTGACATAAAAATACATCAAATTAATAAGAAACAAATTCTCCATATAAACTTTAACTCTACCATATTTTATAATACTCAACTGTTCGCGTAATGCAGGGGGGTGAGATCAAAGCGAAACTATTTAAGAGATTTTAACCGATTTAAAAAGGAGGTAGTCAATTAGACCTATATTTATGTAATTTCATTGGAATGAAGCAATTCCTAATGCTGCATCTAAACACGTGTATTCTAAAATTTGCAGATATATATTTGGCCACATATTTTTTATTTTTATTTATTTGGTTTACAAATAAAAGTACAATTATATTAATATACTAGCTTTTTCTCGTAACTTTGTCTGCGTGATGTTGGTATTTCCAGTAGTCTATTTTGAAATGATTTAATATACCTATATTCGTTAGTAGTGGAACGATTTTACGATTATTTTTGAAAGAACTTTATCTGAATTGGATTAGTGGTTTTGTGTTTAAATGAAGAAAATAAGTGTATATACACAGCCTACCGTTCCATAAGCGTAATCCTTGTTTTGCTGATTATTCGTCAAGTTTTTCATGATATGTATAGATATCTTCGTGGCCTGTTATTTTGTTCAGGATTGTATCTTTCTCGACCTTTTGCTTAAGAGTCTGTCGCGTTATAGAAACATTTTGAAGTCGTAAGTGAAGCAAATGAGCAAAATGTAAGTGTATCATTTATAACCATTTATTGTGGTAGTTTGGAAAGAGCATCCGCTGGTGTATTTTCTTTGGTTGAATTATATTCTACTGTAAAGGGTGTTTTCGTGTTGGCTTAATATTCTTTCTAACGCCTTGTAATCTATTAGTAATGTAATGTAAACTTTCCACCGTAGACATAATGATGAAATTGTGTTACTGCGTAAATTATACCCTATGCTTCTTTGTCAATCGTTGAATAGTGTGGTTTCACATCTGACAACGTTCTGGATGCGTTAATACCTAGGTATATTATTGCATAAGGTTTCATGATTCTTATTTTAAAAGTCAAATATTGTTTGCTTGACTTTTCATCAATAACTTTATTCCAATAATAAGATATACTAGGGTCTATCTGTTCTTAGGAACTATATCATCGATTTTTGAAAATATAAACTGCATTCACATATTTATCGAAACACGAACGTTTTGAAAAATAAAACTCACTTTATTTCTTTTTAGATACCAATTGTCTAGGTCTAATGTAACTACTGTTAGTATGAAACATGATGTGTAAAATGAATTAATCAACGACAAAGTCAAGTTTTCGCACCCCAACGCTTTAGTGTTGTTTTGATAAAAAAAAAGGCCGTTTCGAACACCTACTGAAATAAATAAGGGATATGAGAAATAATGCATATTGATTTCTTATGTTTTCGCGCGGACTATCCGTAAATGAAATAACTTTTAAACGGCGTTATCGCGTTTGTATTTAGTTTTATTGACGTTTCGGACCCTTTACACTGTAAAGTTTACAGGTTCTCCCTCCTCACAGGACAGGACCTCTCTCACCACCTCTCTCACTTGACCGCTCGTATGCTGCTCGTCCGTCGACGACACTTTAATAGAGTGTAATGTTTCCTCTGCCACATGATGTAGTCTTTATTTTCTCAGCATATGTTTCCTGTTTTTCATCATTATTTTAATATCCTGTGAATCTATTCTGTTCTCCCTTTACCTTAATAAGTTCTTTCATTTCCTTCTGAACATTCAATAGTTGTTTTCTAATTTTCTTTTGTGTTTTCTTATCGTGTCCTATACATTCATTTTATCTTTGCTTTTCCCTCTTCCACATTTTGTTTTATCTCGCATAACCCATTTTCATATATCCCCTCTTCTATCTTTGACTTATTTTCTTATCTTAATATGTTTTATTTCTTCTTCTCCTTTTTTTATAATAAATCTATCGTTAGGTGCAAGTTCTTAATAAATTTATTTAAATATCGTACAGGCCTAACTGAGAACTTCATTTTTTGAAGACAGTTAAAAACCTAGGCGTGTTTATCGATTGTTTAACGTTACGACTTATAATAAAAATATTAAATATAGATATTTAATATTTTTAGTGTTTTAAAAATATATAAATTTTGTGCATTTGCTCGACATAATTTTTTCGAATAATCTATATTCAATTCATATTCTAAAGAGAAAAGATTTGATTGCTTGTTTGTTTGCATTGGATAGGCCCCGAAACTATTGGACCGATTTATAGACCGATATATATATATATAAAAATTTTGAATTTTTAAATTCTAAATATTATTCTAAACATGCATTTTGTTTTTAGTTAAAATAGGCCATGTCATAACATATCATCGTAATATTTAGATGATGTCTGTTGGAAAGCGACTTTTTTCTTGTAACAAAAGGAAAACTACTTATTCGATTTCGATAAAATTTAAATAAGACCACCTCGACCAACAAGCTGTCGAATAAAAAGATTTTTGATTGATTCTAAAAAAAAGAAGAATTTTGAAAATCGGTTAAAAATTGACGAAAATATTGGTGACGGTTCGACGGTATGCGTCGAACATATAACCTCCTTTTCGATTTTGAAGTCGGTTAAAAACGACAAAGCGTTTTGAGAAAAAGTAAGTAGGTAGTGTCCTTTCTCTTCGATTTATCTTTGGGCTCGGCTTTGGCGGGCCACTACCATGTCCCTAGACACTTTTTCAGGGTGAGTATATAAAACGGCGTGTATATAATATGTATTATATGTTAAGTTTAATCAGGCCCAGATCGAAGATTTCTTTTACACCGGGGCAGAAATTTAATAGTGCGCGCCTCTAAACCCTGCTCGTGCACCGTGTTGGATCTATATTACTGTAAGTTTGCATGGGTACATTACCCATATGGGCCAAAATGTTACTTTTGGGGTTCCCCTACTCTGGCGCGAACTCAAGATTATCATTCTCCATAATAGCTAACTATTGACATTTTATTAAAAAGGCACCATTGTTTATGGAAATATTTAGAATTTTGTAAGTAAATTAAAGATTTATATAAAGTGTAGTGGCTTAAAGCTAAATGCACAGCCAGTTATAGGTAAACACCTTATACTAATCAATAATAAAACAGTAAGAAACTCAAATATTAAAACACAATAATAATGAGAAAGAAAGTTTTTACGGAAAACAAACGGGTACTTCATTAATGATTATTACTTCATTTTCCTCAAAGATTTTATCACTCGCCAATGTAATGTTACTCTGTTTCAGCTTTCTATTATTTCATCACCAGCCCTTTTACGTCCCCACTGCAGGGGCTCAGGCCTTCCTTATGGATGGTTAAGGAGGATGGGCCACGACCCTCCACGCCGGCCCAATGCGGATTAGAGGGTATTAACGACTGCAAATGCAGCCGGGACCACCGGCTTAACGTGCCTTCCGAAGCACGGAGTAGCTCGAGATAATAATTTTTTGTTCACCCATCCCGTGGCCGACCCTTGCGAAAGTTGCTTAACGACTACGGTCGCGGGCCGCGGCGCTTATCCACTACGCCACCGAGCTACTTCTATTATTTATATTTTTTCTTCTTCTTGTTTTGTTTAGACTTTCCCTAACAACCTTCTCACGATCATTCAAATGCCTTTTGTTTAAAAAATCCCAAATATTTAATCTGAAAAACTTGTGTATAATAAAGCATGAAATAAATAAATAAATACTACGCTATTCTTTTAATATAAATTTGTCTATCCGAACAAAAATTTGATATTTTCCTTTACGTTTTAAAATTATATCATAGTTCAAACAAAGCTACCCAAAAACCGGTCTCTTTGTATTAGCGAATTACGAGTTGTCAATTTTTACAATTTTTATAAAATATCGTAATAAATTTCAGAACTTTAATATGCATTGCATGTAAATGATTAAAATTTACTGGTTTGATTATTTCAGATCTCACGTTGGAATGTATTTGAAAACAGTGCTTATCGAGTGTCTCCGGGAACTCCAGTGTGCGGACTACACAACAGACCAGGCAGCTCGCAGCAGTGATGCAGCTACAAGCTGCTTCCTGGCTCTCGTCTGGGAGGGAGCCCTAACACACGTAGAATTCTCCGAATCAGAGCTAACTTCTCTTGTACCTTTGGTAGACGCAGCGGTGCTGTCTCTCCGCTGTGAACGTTTAGCTTGTATTTTTCGTACACGTCTCGAAGACTCTCTGCTCCGAGAGCGTTCCTCGCTGCAATTTCTTCTAGACGGCTTTCTAGGAGACGAAACGTTTTCTAAACCTCTCAGGGGGGGGGAATCTGTGAGAGTGCAGCACTTCTTGATACGGTTATCGAACGTTTGCGTGACGACACCAGTGACTCTGAAGACGAACTACAACCTAGACAACCTCACCACGGTGTCCCCGCTTCCCACACTTGGTGGACGTATTAATTTAATTAATTTTCTAACTATTAACATGGGGTTGGGAGATATTTTAAACGGTATACCCGTAATAGGCCATGCCAAATCTGGTCTCCATGCTCTTTCCGGAAATAGATATGCAGCTGATGAGGCCTTTAAGGCAGCAAATAGAACTACGGTGGGTATGGCTGCAGATGCTGCCGGTGGTATAGTTGGTGGACCAGCAGGAATGATTGGTGGCGCCATCGCTGCAGGCTCAGCTGTTGATGGTGTTTTGTCTGTGGCCAATCGGCGTGCAACACGCGTTTTATCGTTATCAAGTTCTCGTATATTTTTTAAATAAACTTTTATTATGTAATCAATTGGTTTATTATTTAAATATTACCTGCATTTGCTTTATCGTCTAACTTTCTAGCCATAGCTATAAGAACGTTTTTTGTCAATAAATCTGTTAATATTCTTTTATAACTGTTTTTATTATTTATATATTTAAACAAACAATTGGTTTATTTTTCTTTTCGAAATAGCTTTGTTTGGCTAAATTCGAGTTATTTCATTTATTCAAAATATAATCATTCAATAAACAAAAATATCCAAAACCATTGATTAATGGTTTATATAATATATGTTAATAACTTAGATTATACATTAATAAAACTAAATTATGAACGTAATCTTTAATAAAATCAATCAATGAATAAGATGTTGGTATTCTTTCATAACGGAATGTTTATTATCATTATTACCAGGGACAAAGTGGATTTTTAAAGAATTTTTCATTAATATGTGTAATGTAATATTTTAGTTTTCCAAAGAACTTCGTTTAAATTTGACTTTTTCAAATTTAGTAAATTCAAAATACAAGAACAACCATAATTATTAACTAAATATGTAAATGATAAAACAGATAATATAATAAAATAATATCAACATATTCATTTACAAAATTAAAAAAAACATTAAAGCTATGGAGTTATAGCAAGAGAGAGGACGACGGTCGCTACCCAGAATATATAAAAAATTCGAAATCGGTTCATGTTTTCAAAATAACAAATATAGGTAACTCGTGCGCATTAACATGATACCTGAGGCTGTATTCTATTCGTTCTCGTACGAAAATAGACAGGTGCCATGTCAATTCACACGAGTAGTAGATAGACGGCATAGATAGGTAGTTAAAGAAAGTAGAATATAGTATTATTCGTTTCTTTTAATTTATTTTCTAATTTTATCTTTACTAGAAATTTTATTAAGGCCCTACAAATAAAAAAATGGACGACTTCAAATATTGAAAAATAATACTTATCTTAGAGACGGTTCATGTGCCCATGAACCTTCTATTGAAGTCAAGTGGTTAAGGAAAACAAGTTTAAATTAAAAAAAGGAAAAGATTTGTATAGGTACTGATGGTGTATTTACAGTGTGAATGTAATGTAAGTCATTATATAAATATTGAAATATTTCACTGTACTACAAGGTGACACGATATTTACCAACATCCACCCCCAATCAGTAACTAAAAAACATTTGTGCGCCGTCCGCACATGAACAAGCTGCAACAAACCTCGCAGTCATCACCATTACCGAATTTACACATTGTCTCAGATATTCTATCCTTATGTCATTTCGAAACTTACTTTACTTATGCCACGACAAAAGGTTAATACATATTCAAGGTTAAGAAGATGTCACATACAATTGAATTCGTTGAAAACACCTGAGTGAATTCAAAATGGGTTCGGATTTTTACAGAATCGCTCTGCCGTTTATACAAATGTCTTTCTTGACGACTTTTGATTTAATGTATTGAAGGTAGAATTGAAAATCAATTATGAAAATTTTACAGTGTAACCTGACGTACAGCCGTGTGTACCTGTTATTAACATTTGTATGTCGGATAAAATATTTTTGATAAAATATTACGTATCCAAACAAAAGTCCTGTAGATCGATTTCGGTCTTTTATACTCGTACATTTTACAACTAAATACGATGCAAGCAATATGAATTATAGTTCGAACCCTGAAGAATGATTTACCATAACTTTAATATACTATCAGCTCCTGAAAATTATAAAATTTTACATTTTTGTTTATCACAGATCTCGTGTTGGAATGTCTGTGAAAACGAGGCTGATCGAGTGTCTCCGGGAACTCCAGCGTGCGGACTACACAACCGACGAGGGAGCCCGCAGAAGTGACGCAGCTACCAGTCGCTTTCTGGCACTCGTCTGGGAGGGAGCTTTAACACACGTAGAATTCTCCAAACCAGAGCTAACTTCTCTTGTGCCTTTGCTAGACGCAGCGGCGTTGTCTGTACGCGCACGCTGCGAACGTTTGGCTTGTATTTTTCGGACACGTCTTGAAGACTCTCTGCTCCGAGAGCGTTCCTCGCTGCAATTTCTTTTAGACGACTTTCTAGGAGCCGAAGCGTCTTCTAAACTTCGTAGGGAGGGAATCTGTGACAGTGCAGCACTTCTTGATACGGTTATCGAACGTTGGCGTGACGACACCAGTGACTCTGAAGACGAACCGCAAGCTAGACAACCTCACCGCGGTATCCCCGCTTCCCATACTTGGTGGACGCATTAATTTAAAGTCTGGTTTTCTATTAAGATGGGGTTAGGAGATATTTTAAACGGTATACCTGTAATAGGCCATGCCAAAGCTGGTCTCCATGCTCTTTCCGGAGATAGGTATGAAGCTGCTGAGGCCTTTAAGGCAGCAAATAGAACTACGGTGGTTATGGCGGGAGGTGCTGCCGGTGCTATGGTTGGTGGACCAGCAGGAATGATTGGTGGTGCCATCGCTGCAGGCTCAGCTGTTGATGGTATTTCGTCTGTGGCCAATCATCGTGCAGAAGGCGTTTTCGATGGAATTAAAGATGTAGCACATGACATCACAAAGGGAAAACTACCTATAAAGTCGGTGATAAAAACTGGGTTATATGTTGGCTCAGATGCCCTCAGTGGTGCTACAGGAGGAAGTATCGCTGCTAACATACCTAAAGAGATAGGCAAGTCACTCGTTAAAGATGCAGTTACGGTTGTCGCAAAAAGTACAACAAAAGCAATGGTTGCGACCGCTGCAGCAGGAAGGACAACGCGCGAAGTAGCCAAAGCGATAGAACATAACGAATGCTCGGGTGGATCGTCCTCTAGTGGATCATCTTCTAGAAACTCTGGCAACAGTAATAAAAATACGTCAAGTACTGGATCAAAATCTTCGAAATCCAATTCCAATTCTGGTACCAATACCAACAAGTCAACTAACACATCGACTAACAGTGGCAGCGGTGGACAACCACCTCAAAATAACAAAAATAACCCTAACTCTGGCCACCAAACTAATCAAACGAATACCGAGTCTCATTTTGATGTATTTTTTAGATTATTTGGTAAGATGATAACGAGTTTGAATGATATACAAATCGCTGGGGTACATCTGTTCAGGGAGATCACTAGTGGACAACCCACAGACAGAGCTAGAAAAAACAGTTTAAAGAAACTCATTCAAGCATTGAGGAATGATGGTATTATCGAAAGAGTTATTGAAACTGTTGAAAATATATTTAAGCAGTTGGATCGGTCGGAGGTGACTTTCGCTAATTTTATGTATTTGACCGAAATGGTGGCTTCATATGTTACAGACCGCTTAGCTCGGCGTCATGAAATGCAGAGCAGCCGTAACCCTCAAACACCATTTCACCAGCGACGTGCAGAGAATTTAAAAATCGTATTGAAAGAAATCTTAGAACCGGGCAGTGCTAACAACATACTTAACATTTTTAGGAGTCTTCGAACTCACATTTTAGAGGCTTGGACAAACTTGCAACCTACTTTTGCGAGCATTATCACAGCTGTCACTCATTACTTCAAGCACAAGTTCGTACCGGCCAGTAGTCGGGTTCTGAGCATCCACGAATACTTCCAACTTATTAGAAGCATAATGCCCAGAGTGTTAAATTCTCCTCAATACGGAGAGTTACAAGCTGGGATCAGAAGTCGACTTGTTTACGACGTGTACCGTTCAGAATTCGGTAGAAGAGTCAGGATAGTACTTCAAGTTCAGAATAATACAATTATTTTATCATCATGTCATATTTTAGACGTGATTGTCTGTTTTGATGATAAAGATGGAAATGAAGAATTTGATCCTACTTACTAAGAATATCATAAATAAAACATGAATGTAATGCTAAAGTTCAAAAGCATCAACAGCAATGTGTACTAGATGAGACAGCCAGGCATCATCATAAGAAATTTTAATTTGTTCATATCTAATACTTAAATAAACAGCTGTTATATTTATTGATTTATTATATTTTCACGCGCTATCCATAAATGAAACAATTTTTAAATGGTATCATCGTGTTTGTGTTTTTCTTCTATTGACGTATTATTGATGGACCCTTTACAGGTTCCGTGTTCACATAAGACCAAAGAGTAAAAGTAGGTATATCATAAGAGTAAGGTCTTCGATCCACAATACAATTATTATTAGTATTGTTGATTGAAGCCTAAGGTGTTGATCTTAGAATTGATTGTCTTTTTAATTTTTTTTTTTTTTAATACAAAATAGGTTTTGCAATGTGTCATCTAGATTGTGATTTTGTTTGACTAATTACTGGATCCAGTGGTATATTAAAACCTTCGTCTCTAAACAAGAAACAGTTAATTCATTCTATGAATATTAAATCGAAGGAAGCACCAATCCACTTTTCTTGTCGGACTCCTTAATTTAGTATTTTATGGTAGCCAACGGTAAATAAATAAGTCAAATGTATTTATGAAATAATTTAATTAATAAATGTAATCGTTTCCATTTTTTTTTATTTTGAACGTGACCAATAGTGTTGTTATGATGGTAACTATACTCTTAATTAAAAGACAATCAACATCTTAGTTTTATGTGAACAGGGAACCTGTAAAGGGTCCGCGGCATCAATAAAAGAAAAATATAAATGCGATGAAACTGTTTAAAAGTTGTTTCATTTATTTTAATGTTATTATATTTGATAAATTTGCTATTCACAATACTGTTTTGATAAATACTTTTTAATGAAAAATGTTTAAAATATCCGGCAGTCCGGCTGGCGGCTGGCTGGTGTACTTTTAAGCATTTTGTATTAAACTGCTTAGACTATGACGCCATATTATGCGTTATACTTATTTATCTATCGTCATCAGCCATACGCTGGCCCACTATTTATCAATGCTGTTTATATTTATTTCGAATTTCAATTGTCTTATATTACTGTTTTGTATTAATATTATCATGATGCGTTTAGTTATATATTTTAGGTAGGTTTAGGTTTTATGAACTGTTGAGTTTCTTGCTGGTTCTTCTCAACAAAGTCATATTCCGAACCAGTGGTAAAACTTTAAATTAAATTTGATATCGGTTAAATTCGAACGTAATATTAATTACAATTTCATTTAGATAACCACTTAATATTCTAATTGAAAATATATCTACCTATGTTTGTTGTTAATGTGTTTTATGTGCTAACTATTTAGATGAGTGTAACCGTGTAAATTAAGCGAATGTACTTTCCGCTATTGATAGAAGAACTTTCGATATCACAGTTTTTAAAACTAATTGGATATGGCAAAAATATAATGAAAAGTTATCGAGCAGAGTGAACATTTGCAGTTTGTGATACTGTCATTATGGTGTTTACTTATTACATTTTAAAAATCGTGCCTTCATAATGATGATTTACATTTACCTAATAAAAAATTCATTTGTTTTTTTTTGTATTTTATTATTAGATACTTAAAATGTAATTTAGATTTTCTGTGAAGCATTTAACATTCTACTTAACATTACTTAAAACCTCGTGCAAAAAACACTAATCAAATGCTTTTTGTATAATTCTGTATGCTTAAATAAACCTTAATTAATAATATGATTTATTATTTAAATATTTCCCCCGTTTGCTTCAACAAATATCATCATCAGCTTTTAGTAGGGGAGCCCAAGCGGGGATTTCGGGATTTACTAAAGCGTGGCAGATTAATATACAGGGGGATACCTTGTACCCAGTTAAGTACCTGGACCAAGTATGAGCCCTATATAAATGGCCGCCCGGCAAGGACGAAGGATCAGATTAGTAAAAAAAAATTGATCATCTGAAAATCTCGAGCGCGTCAGATTAAGGTAAGGTGATCTAGTTACATGCTAAAATGTGTACATACCTCTAATCTCTCTTTGAGAGTGACGTAAAGAAGGGGGAAGGCTACAAAATTGTAAAAAATAAGTAACTTTGACATTCTTGAGCGTGGTTAATTTTTTTTTAAATTTTGAAGGGAATCATTCAAGGATTACGAAAAATATATAATCTGATGATTTTCACAAGCCGGAGTAATAAAACTTCATCGATAAGATTTAATGCGTGCAGTTACGTGATACCTATATTTCCTTCTCCGCATCACTATTTCTCTCTCACTCTTTTTCTATCTATTACTCTCTCACTCCGTCCCCACTCTGGTTTCGGTTGCCATGAAGCCATGACAGCTGATGACACAGACTTGTCGTGGCGTTTACATCGTATTTCCAACGTTTTTGCTTATTTTGTTATTTTAATGTAAATTTTGTGAATTAAACTTTTTACATATTTACTAAGAGAATAAGAAGAAGATGATTCTAGCGATGAAGATGATAATGAATAAAAAAAAAATTTTTTTTTTTTAAGATAATCATTTTCTTATAAATATAAGTATTCTACATAAAAAATATGCACTTTTTCATTTGCATGCAAATTCCGGTGCTTTCCTATTAAATTAAGCTCAATGATTTGAAAAAATAAAAAAAGAATTGTCAGATTAGGTAAATCCCTTCAGATAATCGTCAGATTAAGAGATATCACGTCTGGGGCATAAAGATGAACCATATATATCTTAATCTGACGCGCTTGAGTATTTCAAAATGGCGATTTTTTTGCACATTCTAATAATGGTCACGCGTTTGCGTCACATCCAAATCGTCAGATTATTATATGAGAGTTTTTTTTTAGGTTCACTTGACATCCCCTCAAAAAATCTGACGCGCTCGATTAATTTTTTTTTTCATTTTCAATCCTTACGTATAACCACCCCCATCATGGAAACGACCAGATTAACATATGACAGTTTTTAAAAATGCGTAGGACATGGATGATATTAATATCTGACGCGCTCGAGTATGTTAATACAACAGTTTTTTTTTTACATTTTTAAAAATCTATAGCCGCTTCCCCCACCGATGAAAAGGTATATACTATATGAAATTTCTTTTTTTGTTATCATCTAAGCTTCGTAACCCAATAGGTCTCTATGACGCTCGAGTAAATCCCGATTTAGCATCGTGGGCTCCCCTACTATTTGTTTATAACCGACTTCGAAATCCAAAAGGAGGAGTTTATATGTTCAACTAAGTCTTATACTTCTTAGACGGCATACATAAGTCGTTGAAGAAAAAGAGTCTGGTTTCTTTTTTTTGTTTTTTTTTGTTCACGTCTTAATTTTATGGATAAAACACAAAGGAGGTCGAATTCGTCAAAAGCCAAAAAATCTTTATTAAAGTTATAATAAGTACTCATGAATCGTCCAAAATCTTTTGTTCTTGTTCAAGAGATCTTTTGGCTGACAAGAAGAACAAGCGAAAGAAACTCACCAGCCCTCACTGCAGTATAGACATTTACAAAGAATATGCCATTTAGTTACGAAGTCAAAAATAACAATATTCGTTATGTTGTAACGTTGTTCTATTTAATGATAAAATAGTAAATTAATGTTTACGTGTCTCCGTATTAATTATAAATTGTTTGTCATTATTTACAAACTGCAAATAAATTAAAATAAATAATAAAAAATATACTTTATACATATATACATATATTTTTTATTTAAAATAAAAAATATATGTCTTCAATGTAAGTAATCACAGAACATATAAAAAAGTAATAATGGGAAACGGAAATTGGTCGCTCTACAACTGATGAATTTCCAACGTGGAACCAATTAGTTCAATTTCTGGAAACGAGATTTAGAACCCTAGAAATGATCTATGACGCAAAACAACCTGTGAAATATAACGTAAATACTAAGCAAATCACAAAACAAAAAGTATTTCATTCAACTGTACAAGAGAATAAGAGAGAGAATAAAGAACAAAATAAAGCATGCGTGTTGTGTTCGAATCCCCATTTATTATTCCAATGTAAACAATTTGCAAGCAAGTCTCCCGAAGAGAGATCCGAGTTTGTTAATACCAAGAGACTTTGTTTCAATTGTTTTTCATCCAACCACAATGTGAGAAACTGCCATCAATCCACGTGCTGTCGTCGGTGTGGCAGGCGTCATCACACACTGCTACATATAGAGAGAATTTCATCACAAGAAGCTGTCGTGGCCCAGTTGCCGTCCACAAGTACTGATCAATCTTCTGGTAATGTAACTAGTAGTCCGCAAAGTTTAGATTATGAGAAAAAGGTAGTAGCTCATTTTGCAAAAGAGGAGCATCAAGTTAAGGTGCTATTAGCCACGGCTTTAGTCAAGGTTAAATCCACAAATGGCTACATTCAAACAGCGCGGGTTCTGATTGATCAGGGTTCCGAAGCTTCTTTTGTTACTGAGAGTATCGCTCAATCTTTATGTCTTAAGCGTACACCAGTAAATGGTTTAGTAACTGGTGTAGGTGACGGTAAACTAAAAACTAAAAATATTGTTCATTTTGAGATAGAATCCATAAATAATCCTGACTTTTCCATTTCAGTGAACGCTTTTATTTTATCTTCGTTGACTTCATTTCTTCCATCGAGTAAGTCTTCCATTCTGAACTGGCCTGATATTAATAACTTACCGTTGGCTGATCCTCATTATGACTCGCCTGGTAAAATAGATATTATTTTAGGGGTTGAAGTCTACAGTCAAATAATATTGAGTGGACTATTGAAACACCCATCGGATGTTGGGCCTGTGGCACAAAACACTCAGTTAGGATGGATTTTGTCCGGAAAAATGAGCCAACAAGATGAATTCGACCCAAGAGTCGTTAGTCTTCACTTACAAGTTAATATAGATAGTTTACTGAAACAATTTTGGGAAATTGAAAGAGAACCGGATTTAATTGGAAGAAAGCTAACTAAAGAAGAGATTAGATGTGAAGAGATATTTGAAAGAACTACTGTAAGAGATAATGATGGGCGTTATGTAGTTCGATTACCATTCAAGGAATCGAGTCCGAAGTGTATATACGGAAGATCTAAAACCATTGCAATTAAAAGATTAAATCTGTTAGAAAAGAAACTTAAGAAAAACTCTAATTTACGTGTAGAGTATGCTAATGTGCTTGCGGATTATCTGCAACAAAATCATATGGAACAAATTAAGGACCAAAAAGAGATTGATAACCCTTACGCTGTGTACCTTCCTCACCACGCTATAGTCCGAGAAGATAGACAAACTACAAAAGTAAGAGTAGTTTTTGACGCATCTTGTAAAGGTGTTAATGGTGTGTCATTAAATGATACATTACTAGTGGGCCCTAGAATACAACAAGATCTACGCCACATTTTGATGAGGTGGCGAACAAAGCAGTATTGTGTCGTAGCGGATATAACACAAATGTATAGGCAGGTGGTCGTTGATAAAAGTGATACCGATTTTCAACGCATAGTATGGCGTAATGATCCCGATCAACCCATACAGCATTTCAGACTATTGAGACTCACCTTCGGAACGTCGTGTGCGCCATATTTGGCAGTAAAATCTCTCCAACAGTTGGCAAAGGATGAAGAGGCGAAATATCCGTTGGCTGCAAAAATAACTGTTGAAGATTTCTATGTAGATGATATGTTATCCAGTTGCGAGACAGAAGATGAAGCTATACAAATTTATAAAGAAATGAACGAATTAATGAAAGAAGGAGGCTTTATGTTACAAAAATGGGGCAGCAACAGCAAATTACTTTTGGATTATATTGAAAGAGAGAACCATAGCTTAAATACTAACTACCATTTTAAAGTTAATGACACCATTAAAGTTTTAGGTATTTCATGGAATAAAATTTCTGACAATTTTGAGTACACCTATAACTTACCAGAATTAGATACATCTGTGACAAAACGTAAAGTTTTATCCAACATTGCAAGACTTTACGATCCAATGGGTTGGGTAACGCCAGTATTAATTACAGCTAAAATCTACATGCAAAAGTTGTGGAAGTCTGGCTTGAACTGGGACGATAACTTGACACCAGATTTACAAAAAGAATGGTTTCAATTTAGAGAGGAACTAAACAAAATGGAAAGTATTGTCATTCCTAGATGGTTGTCAACAAAGAAAAATGATTCAGTTGAGCTTCACGTATTCGCTGACGCTTCACAGTCCGCTTATGCTGCTGTCGTTTATATTAAATCAATTGACAAGGATGGAAATATTCATGTAAATATAGTAACAGCGAAAACAAAGGTTGCACCAATCGATAAAGAGATTTCTATACCAAGAATGGAACTATGTGCAGCATTGATGGCTGCTAAACTCATTTTTGAAGTCGCTCAAATATTGAAGGTACCTAAAAATAAAATGTTTGCATGGTCCGATTCAACTGTAGTGTTAGCATGGCTTAGAGGGGAGCCGAGTCGTTGGACCACATTTGTCAGTAATCGGGTTTCTGAAATTTTAACGATTATGGAATTTGACCAATGGAACCATGTGACCACAGATCAAAACCCTGCAGATTGTGCATCTAGGGGCATATCTGTAAAAGAATTGAGTGAACATAGTATGTGGTGGCATGGACCTAAATTTTTACATCATACAAATGTTTATATGACCAATTTTGAAGAAGATACTGATCTCGAAGCAAAGCCTATTAGAGCACTCACAACCCTAGTACAGGCAAATGAAGATTTTGTATGGACACGATTTTCAAACTTAAACAAAATGTTACGAGTGCTCGCTTACTGTAGAAAGTTTTTAAAGTTAAAAGAGCCTAAAAACACACGTGAAATTGACAAATCAATTACAGTAAAAGAAATGACTGAAGTTTTAAATAAATGTATAAAGGAAACACAAAAATTACATTTCGAAGAAGAAATTAAGCAACTGAACTCTGGAGCTGGATGTGTCACTAAAAAAAGTACTCTTCACTCTCTTTCGCCGTTTTTGGATGAAAATGAATTATTAAGAGTAGGAGGTCGTATCGAGTTTTCTGTTGCACGAGTTGAGAAAAAACACCCGTTAATTTTGCCTAGTGACTCTCATCTAACTAAATTAATAATTATAGATGCACATTACAAGACACTTCACGGTGGACCTCAAATTATGATAAATTTTATAAGAAGTAAATATTGGATAATAAGAATTAGAGAGAAAGTAAAAAAATGCTATCGAAATTGCGTAACTTGTGTTCGTTATTCACGTCAAAATAACAATCCATTTATGGGCCAAATTCCAAAGGCTAGATTAACTCCTGATAGACCTTTTCGATCATCTGGTGTGGATTTCACTGGTCATATAAATGTAAGATTTTCGCCTGGCAGAGGATCAAAATCCTATAAGAGCTACATATGTGTTTTTGTATGTATGTCAACCAAAGCGATCCATCTAGAAGCTGTATCGGATCTAACAGCCGCTGCGTTCATAGCAGCTTTCAAAAGATTCGTTTCCCGTAGAGGTTATTGTCAACATTTATACAGCGACAACGGGTCCAATTTTATAGGAGCTGATAAAGAATTGAGAGATATGTTCAATAAAGCGAAATCGCAATTGCCAATCGAAATTTCTCATTTACTTGCTCAAGAAGGCACTACATGGCATTTCATACCGCCACAAGCTCCCAATTTCGGAGGACTTTGGGAAGCTGCTGTCCGGTCTACTAAGACTCATCTAAAAAGAGTCATAGGAGATTCAACACTTACCTTTGAGGAGTTAACCACGATCTTAACACAGGTAGAGGCGTGCTTAAACTCCCGTCCTTTATCCTATTTAAGCGATAATCCAGAGGATCCAATGCCATTGACGCCGGGTCATTTTTTAATTGGAGAACCACTTATTACAGTTCCCGATGAGGATTTTTCTCAATCGTATATATCAGGTCGTCAGAGATGGAAGCTTACTCAAAAAATAGTTAATGATTTTTGGAAGAGGTGGTCTGACGAGTATTTAGTAACTTTAAATAATAGGTATAAATGGTCTATTAAAAAAGATGAGCCTGAAATTGATGATATTGTAGTTGTGAGAGATCATAATATTCCTCCAGCAAAATGGTTGTTAGGAAAAATCATAGAGAAACACCCTGGTAAAGATAACATTACCCGCGTTGTTACAATTAAAACAAAAAATAATACTTTTAAACGGCCATGTAACAAATTATGTTTCTTACCAAAAGCTTAGTTTTATATAATAATAATTAATAAATATGTTTGTGTTATTTGTATAGAGTTTTTACGGTGGGCGGATCTGAAAATCTGCTTTATAACAATAATATTAAGTTTTGAAAAGGCCGGTAGCCTTTTGGTGGGCGGAATGTTTAATAAGGTAAATACATACTATAAAAATAAACATATAAATAAATAATTAAATACACATTAATACTATATTAAATATACCGTCCTAATATATACCTATGTAAAGGCTCTTAATAGAAACTGTGTTCCTTTTGTACCTCCTTTCTTAGGTTAATATCTATGGTTTTATTTTAAAGCAACATTTTTTGTTATCGTCTGTCAAACTATTATAAAAATTCCAATAGCAGAAAAATTGTGGTTTTATTGTGGTATTTATGTGAGAAGATTAAAGTTTTAATCAAGTAACATCTATTTTAAACTGTACTTTTAATAAAAGTGTGAAATAAAATGCAATTATGTTTAAATTATTTACTGTTAGTTTATATTATTGTTAGTATTTTATTAAAGAAACTTTCATTGTAGATAATCACGGGCGACGTGTAGTGTATTATGTCTGAAAAATAAATATTAATATTAAGAATTTCACACAAATCTGTTTACCTTTTACGAATATTCATAAATAAAAAAAATATTATTATTAACATTATTCAAATCAGAGATCAGTATTTCATTAAAACCTAATTTCAAATTTTGTGATACATGACTCCTGAGTGGTAAGTGTAAGTTTTACGCTAACGCGTTCACTAGTGAGCGCGTTAAGAATTTGTATGGAGATTTGTAGTTCTTGGTAGTTACCGCTAGGGGCGCTGTACCGAATTCCATACTAAAATCTTAACGCGCTCACGATCGACAGTGAACGTAAACGTCAAAAAAACTTACACTAAGCACTCTGGTTTTCCCACCCTCTCATTAATTACGAAGCTGTAGGTACTTAATGAAAAATGATTAAAAATCCACTTCGTCTCTGGTGCTCTGCGATGGGATTCGAAACCACGACCTTCATTTTTCATTAAGAATATTTTCAGGTTTGTTTATAGCATTGTCAATGCAAAATTGATCTAGTATGATAATGAAATATGTATAAAAACCGTTCAAAAAGTAAGAGGATGACCATAAATAGCCTCTGAAGTGAATAAAATCCTAGGACTAAGGAATATCAGTTATTATCGGGGTAAAGCACAGAACATCCGTAATAAGTGCACTTGCGACACCGGGGACTCGGTAAATATAGATAGCAAATCCCATCACCATCAACCTGATTATTAATGATCTTACCACTGAGGATCAGCCCTTTCCCACCACGCGGGACAAGTGCGGATTGGTTGGTGTTAACGAGTGCTTATGCAGCCGGGAACAACAATTTAACGCGCCTTCCGAAGCACGGAGGAGCTCGAGATAATATTTTTTTCATTCGCCCATCGTATAAGCGGTCCGTGATGCTTAACAACCGTTAAGACCAAATGCGCTAACCACTGCACCATGGAGCTCCTCAATAACAGCGTATAACTATTATTTTTATGTTAATGATCATGAAAGTTTAAATAAGACAGGCAGGAACTAATTACTTTTATTCAGCTTCTGTCATAGACAATAATGTTTTTTTACGGAAATGCGTACGTACTTATCCGTTCAGCTTTCCGCGTGTGCGGCAAACTATAAAATAAGGACAAGTGTTATAGATAGTTCAGCGCTGTTTCACTACACTGATGATTCTCAACACTTGGTTGACAGATTGCAACCTGTATAGCTCTTGGATAATAAATAATTCAGCTTAATTTAAGCTTCTTCGAGCCCGCTTCAGCGGAGTATGTTATACTACGATTACTTTTGAGAATCTCGCAATGCTGCATGCAACTGATAGAAGCAGAACTAGTTGTACACGGCTGACAGAAGTAGAACTGTATAAGTGTAACCAAAATCATTCAGCGAAATACGAATAGAGCTGAATAAATGTAATGATTCACTTAGAGTACTCATATATATATAAAAATGTCAAATACACCTATTTGGGATAAATGACTTCTATGATTGGCTTGTCATAATTACAAGCGAGGCAGCTTGACGGACATCGTCGGCGGCACGCAGCCAGCACTGACCAATGGCAGGCGACCACCAGGGCCCACAGGGTGCACCGTAACATTCTACTTTTTCTATAACAATTTATTACATCAATAGGTACCATTTAAATTTATGCTATTATTACAAATGGAAAAGTTATTTTTAATTTCTACTTTTGTGTTGTTTCATTATAGTAATCTTACCTGCGTAATAAAAATCTGATAGTTTTAGTTATTTCATATTATCTTTCTATATCCTACTAGAATAAGTAATTTCTTTGTGAGGTCTTTCAAAAATTTTGTCTCTGTTGCGTTCTTTACTCCCTTTACTCCTATGTTTGCAACTACGCATTTTTAAATATATATTTGTCTTTAACTTTTCCAAAATTAAAAACTCAATTAATCAGAATTAAAACTTTTTGTCTAGATTGTGGTACCAATCTTTGCTATTTTCTTAATCTGTTTGGGTTTTTTTTTTGGAATTTTCTTTATTCTTTATCTGGTGGAAAGGGAGACACCCTTTCTTCTTCCTGCATCTATTGCACCTTAATTTTTTCCCATCCTGTCTCTAAGGCATCCTTTACCACTTTCTCGTCCTTCTAGGTTTAGTAAATCTAATTCTGTAATTTCTACGCTGAAAAAGGACCTGAGAAGATATCGCACCTGTTTAGGGTATAACACTTTAATGATGGGTCCTTTATAAGTGCAAGGCAGGCAATAGGATGGGGTCTTACGCAGACGCCGACAGCCTACCGCTCGTCCGAGCCACAAACTGATGATCTCCATGACGACAAGGAAAATTCGTTGAAGAACCATGATAGCTAGGTGTAATTTCAAGATGAAGTTATTAGTTCTTCTGAAACAAGATTACCAATTCAATATTCATGCCTCTCGTTGTAGTATATGTATCAAAGACATCTGATAATATTGACAGTGCTTGAACCGACAGTAACAAATAGTGTTGTATGAACGGTGAGCCTAATAAATAAATTAGACTATACATTTTAAATTGCAAAGGTAAAGCGAAGGTTCTAATTCACGCGTGTTATTGAAATAATAAATTTACCATAACACCAATTCACGCGGTCATAGAGAAAACTTAATTAACCCAAAACTGCGAATCTAAAGCGGTCCTCTTAAATGGCGACACATAATTAAATCGACGTGCACGTCTAATATTTTATCATTTAGCAAATTTTCCACTTTAGCTTATTTTTCTATGAGAAATTTAAATTAAAAATAAATGATGTATAGAAAATATTTAAAAGGGTAACCCGATTTTATATTCAATCGAAACCAATAGATATTTGAATCAGGCGTTACTTCGCCGAAATCCATTACAATGAAACTAAAGTAAATAATTTTAGCAGTATCATCAGGCTGTTCTACGCGCAATTTTATTGTGAACGATCCCCAAATAAATAAATACACGTATACAAACGGCGACAAATTGTTCAACCTTCACAATCTGTTACTCTACATATTCAGCCCCGTCACAAAGCATCCTCAGGAGTAGTTAGATTTCTAGAGGCGAAACAGTTATAGAATACTAGCATTCGCCCGCGTGGTCCCTAGGGAAAGGTTTAGTGGGATAAAAAAGTATCCTATTACCTAAGTCAGCTAATACCCTATCTGTATACCAAATTTCATCAAAATCCGTTCAGTAGTTTCGGCGTGATTGTAGGACAAACATCCAAACAAAGAATCTTTCACATTTATAATATAAATTATAGATATGATTGTTATTGCTAACGGTTGTGAGAGTTATTATCGCTCATGCACGTGTATTTATTTGGGTAAAGTGTACCAAACATCTTTCCGTACGGCACTATGTTTACAAATAATTATACTATTGAACTGGGACTCTAGCCTTCCCTATAAATGGATTCACGAAGAACGGGCCATGCGAAGCCAGTGTGGATTGGTAAATGCTATGTACATATAATGTTAAAAATTACCTTAATATGAATAGGCCGAGTCGCACGCTTGTTCTTTTCGCATATCGCCTGTCCACATGGTCTGCAAGGTCGCTTCGAACATCCGCAAGTCAAATCGAAAATTGAAACAGCGATATGTAAGAACAGCATCATGAATACATTTACAACCTCCATCGTTACTGGCGGTGGCAATTCTGAAATTACGTTTTTAAACAGCTGAGGTAGAACAGCAATCAGTTTAAAGTACTTATGTTGTATTTGTTACAATTTTATTACATGATGGTAGACTGTTACTCTGGATCTATATTTTAGAAAAAAAGGACGCTTGTAGATAACCTATACATAGTATACTACAGACCTTTCTCTCGATTTATTGCCACTACAAGAAGCCTATCTAAAACAAAAGCGCTAGCCAAATCGTATAGTGTAAGGTTTATCTGTCAAAACTATATTGTCAATCATTCGAAACATGCAGAAATATCGTGATCCTTATGGATGAATTCACAGTAGCGAAGTAATAAAGCTTTCATGATGACGATGTCATAGATTGATTAGTCAATAGAGATAAGACCCTTTTTATTGACACGACACACTATCACAGAACATCATAATTACTGTATTCAGCCCTGCGATTCTGTAAAACTTCAAACCCGATTTCGAAATCACTCGGGTGTCCGAATTCACTTCAAAAAGCGGCGTCCGCTCAAACTTGAATTGGTAATAATGTTTCGTGAAATAAGTGAAGTGAGTTTCGAAATGATATAGGATTAAAATATCTATGACATGTTTAATCAATCAATTTTGTTTAGTAATTTTATACAAAAAATGGAATCAATATGATTTCTGTACTAAATGACGAGAATTCGGACACATGAGTGAATTCGAATTCGGGTCTGGATTGTTACAGAATCGCAGGGCAGTAGCGGTAATCGGGCAGAGTTGTGTAATGAAATACTATTATTTTCAGCTGACTTAAGGTTACCTACACAGAGAAAGTCATATATATTTATGTGTCAAGTCGTAGCAACTGATTATTAAAAATGTCTATAAACTTTTGTCTCTGATTTTCACTGGTAGCTTCTACTTCGGTAAGCTTAGATGCGATAGGGAATTATCAAATTACCTTCAATGTTTGGAGTTGGTATATTGTTTCAGTAGCAAATCACCGAATGTATTCTTAATTTGCTACAGGCATTCTACTTGTTACACTTTGGATTGTCCGCATTGCAGTTAACGTATTCGTGGCGTGTGCAGCCGAAGCAGGACTCGAGGTATGAGAGCACCAGGGTCACTACCAAAACGACCACTTCTTGAAACAGCTCTGTGTCCATTGCCAGTTGGTGCTAAACACATTAAAACTGCACTTATAGACAAAGAGAAAACATTGGGGAAAATGAGGCGTGTTGGTAATGTTGGCAATGTTGGCAGTGTTGGCGTTTTGGCTATATTGGCGTGTAGGAAATTAAACTGTTGCGACTTATATAAAGTATCTTTATTACACTACACATATATTTATATATTTTTTTCTATCTGAGATTAAATCGTATGAGCAACATAAAAAAACACTCATAGATCTGAAAAAGAAAAGTATCATTGAAATTTACGATTCGAATATTTACAAGGGTACAAAACATGCTTTTCATCAGATATCACCTAAATATTTTGATGCTATGTTTATGTACGTACTTTGCTTTATATTCTTTTTTACATAGATACTTTATACTTTTTTATATTTTTATGAGAGTATACTATTAGTAGATTTTATAGTAATTTTTGAAGTTCTACAGTAAAGTTTACTACATATTTGATTGTCTTGCACCCGCTCCTCGTATTAGTTCAGCTTTTCTCAGGTTTCCCTATTTCTATTAAGCTATCGATAATATATTTATTTATATTATAATATTTTTTATGCAAGTATGTATGTTCACTGATTTCTTCGTGGTAACGTCGTAAAAATAATTAAAAAAATCAGGACTTTGTAAAGACGTAATAATTGATTTTATATAGATGTTTAATATTTAGTAATTATATATAAGTATCACTAAAATAATGAAATAAAAACATTTTACAAAAAAATAGAACCGTCTTCAAATATCAAAAAATTAAAAAATAATTCTTATCTTAAAAGCGGTTAATATTTTCAATAAACATTGGAGTCGGGCGGTTATCATTTAATAAACCACAGAAAACCTCTGTCTATAATTCAGCGGTCATAATTCTGCTCTTAAATCTATCCGAGACTCGATAACTCATATGAGGCAGTAATTGATTCTAATATTTACATTAATTAAGATGCAAATTATCCAATCGTTTTTGCAGTACCACAAATTTTATGCTTTATATTAACGTCAACATATTGTTTCCATCTCAAAACACTTCGTACGAGTTGTTCCCACCCAGTCGTCCGACCGATATCAATTGGTAGGTTTTGTTTATATCACTTAATTAACCAAAAGTACGGCCAGGTTACTTTTAGTACAGCAAATCTATCACCCACTTGAGTCAATATCGGAACGTACGCTTTGCATTGGTTATATATGAGCAGAGCACGCGGTTTATTATAGGCATAAGAGACTGTGTAGTTTGTGCTTGATGCATTAATAGCAAGGTCATGTACGACACGATGTCATGAAAAACGTTCTATATTATAAAACACAATGGCTATTTTAATTCACTTTGTCCATGGCACTCTGAGATGGGACTCGAACCCATGCTCTTCCGCAATCCGAACGACTGCTCTAACCACTGAGCTACACAGGACTGACAAGTTTTTCAAGCACTTGTTACTTTTTTGCTACTACAGAGCGTATTTTCATCGATGTTCTGCCAATCCAAGGACAAAGTGGATTTTTTATAAATTTTTCTATTGATCAAATATCCATGTTCATAGAATCTGATGATTATTGGTACACGAACTTTATTTCCTGCACGGAGGGTTACTGCCGCAAGTGACTCTCTTAGGGCCGCACGCATTGGTCCCGACGAACCAAATAGCTACCAAGCACAGCAGCAGAGCAGCCCGCCTCAGCCCAATCATAGTCTGAAACAAAGCTGAATATAAACCCAGCGTTGTCAAATATCCAGTGTCCGAAATGCATCAGTTTAATAAAAAATATACCTATCAAAACGGGTCTAAAGCGATTCGAGCTCACGCACCAAGGTTCTGAACAAATATAAATATATTCTATATTTTCTTTTTCTTTTTAGGCGCAGTAATAGACAGTAGTTTCGGAAATCAAGCCAAGACCAGTCTATATATATATATATAATAACCAAAGCAGCCTAGATGACATTACATACAAATTTATTTATTTACCGCTTTTGGGTTACTCACACATACTCTACTTCTAAATGTCAACTCAAATTAGTTTAGTTGCTTTGGAGAAAATCTAAAGGAAAGAAAAGCTTTGATAAACGAGTAGGCAGATATGAAATCTTTTTGACAAATGGACCTCATAAAAACGATAAAGAAATAAGGTAACAATGTAACTTGACTAGTTTAACAATACACAACAAAACATGGGATGAAACATGGAACCAATTTTAATTAAGATATATGTTGAAAATTTGCTGATATCAAATAATTCACTTGAATTTAATGTATCAATAAAACGTAATAATGTGAAATGAAACAGATTTTGAAATTTCTCAGCCATATATAATAATTCAATGGAGCATTTTAGACACTGGGACATCGACGTGAGTACAAATTAATCAAAATATTCAACTTTGCTTCAGACATATGTATTTAAGATTAAGTGGTTCTTTATTTAATTTTCTAAAGATATGTATGACATATACAGACAGACAGATAAATGACAATTTAGTTTGTGTTTATTATATTTACGCAAAATGGTTAACGTATATTTTTAAACATAAAGCTTAATAATATTTCAGCGTAACTTCATAATGCATAAATTTAAAATCATGTAAATGGTAGGTACTTGACTGCCGATGCATGCGAGTTGCTTTTTTTATCAAACAACAATAATGGAAAATTATTATTGTGTTAAAAACAATTATGCCAAACCGGTTATGCCAAAGCATATTAATAATAAGAACGTTATACTAAAGATTATCATCATTTTTCTTTCTACAGAAAAGTAAAGTTGTTCAGTCCGTTAATTGTCGGTGACAAAATGGCAAATGCTTGATATTGCAAATTAATGTTTAAGTCTATCAGTAACTCTAAGGCGACACTATCTTTCAAGTAAAATTTCTCTGTAGTTTCCTCATCATGCATGTAGTTTGCCAACATCACTGCACAGGCACCAACTTGAGAAAGTGCCACAGAACAGTCATGCCAGGTCGACAGTGTGAGCATACAATAAAGTAGGCAAATACTTTATTTATAGCATTGATATTATTTTCTCTCTACCACTTACTTTATTCGACAGAACAACTACTGATTTTATGGATATAGTTACAGTTCATTTCCTACATATTTAAATATGAAGTTGCACAATACAGCGAGTATGTTATAACATACTAAACCCTTAGGGGAATACTTGTGCACTATTATAAAAACTAATTTGTATATCACAAAATCAAATTTCATACTCACATTGTTATTTATCACTGGCCGCCCCGTCCTGAAGTTTCACCTATTTATTTCTCATTCTTCCTCCGAGGTTATTTTCTGCAAACGAAAAATAACATTTTGAGTCTTTCCACCGGTTAGATCCGTTTTAACTGTTCTAAATCTACACAATTACTACCACTAACTATAAAAAGGTGGAATGTGACCCAAAACATTACCTTTCGATCACAGAAACGACAATAAAAGACAATTTAGCAGTGACTACTTGTATTTGTGACGTTACATGGGTAAGATTGGAATCAAAAGTTCAACTTGAGTTGCGAGTGTCTTAAACAATAATCTTGTCATCATATTTCTTTGCCATTCATTGGTTTAAATATCTTTCATAAGTCATTTAGCCTTTTTGCAACGAGGGTCCTAATGTCTGTAAGGGCCTCTTCTGCAAGGCGCACGTCCTGTACAAGGCACTTTCTTCCTACAGCCTGATACACCGATGATCAGCATTAGAAAGAACACCAATAGTATAGGATAAAGACGACGGGATTGAAGTTTATCCATTGGTTAGTCTGAAACAAGAACATTATTTTCTTATTCACTACCAGTAAAAATAAATGACTACTATAAGTATTAATGTGCAAATCTTTTCAAGACATTAATTCTTGGCAATTTTTCTGATTAAGATTCAAAAAAATATTCGTCAGACAAGGTACCCTTTATGTTAATTTAAAAGTTTTATTGCATTATATAAATAAATTATTTTCGACATTATTGTAGATTGTATGATAATATACAGTGAGTATTAACGAAATAAACTTTCTCATATACTTGACATTCAAATCACGGTTTAAGGAATCACATTTGATTCATAAGTAGCTCGATGGCGTAGAGGATAAGTGCCGCGGCCCGCGATCGTTTTTGTTGAGCAACTTTCGCAAGGGTCGGTCACGGAATAAGTGTCCAAAAAATTATTACTGGGCGTATTAAGCCGTTGGTCCCGGCTGCATTTGCAGAGGGTCATGGCCCATCCTCCTTTACCATCCATAAGGAAGACCTGAGCCCCTGCAGTGGGGACGTAAAAGGGCCGGTGATGATGATGATGATGATTTGATTCACATCATTCAGTTGTCTCTTTAATAAATGTTAGAATACAATAATATTTTAATGGGTCCAAATAATGGCTAAAGTAGCAGTTCCGTCATGATTTACCGTTACAAATATTTTATAGATATAAGCGAAACGGATATTGAGAAACAATAATGTATAAATAGGTACTTAAGGTTTTGAAAGTGCATTGAAACGTAGGTAAATATCAACTGTTAACAAAATATTCAGATCGATTACTTTTAAAAATATAAAATTTTGAAACTGGGCCTCTAAAAGTCGTGCATTTTGTACTCCAACTCCAACTCTGTATGACCCATTAACCCTGTTTGTTGACCTAAGTATTTTAATACACTAGCGCCATCTATTAGCAGTCACTTCTAATGAAACGTTGAGGTTACTCCTCAAAATATCATGTAGTAACATACCTTATTCACTTGCTGCAAGGTGCTGGTTGGCGACAAGCGATGTACACTTTCTTAGTACACCCAGTAACGTGTCCAATAAACAATAGTGCGGTAACAATCAGGCAGATGGCGCTTTGCAGCAAGTCCATCTTTTTACCCTTTCACCATGGCGTGTGCTTTGAGATAACCTGTAAAAATTCTCCTACCTAGCCAAATAGTTCCAATCCCGACACATAGATAGCGTTATTCGTAATATTTAAACGAGCCCTATTCACTACAAATTATAAAAAATATATAAAAATGAACTTGGGTCAGATTCCACAAACTACAGAGTTTCATTCCTATTACTACTTTACATAAGTCTACTTGCACTACATTATAAACAATGATTTTTATTTCGACCGATTATTTTGAAACCAAAATGGTATCACTATAAATAACATGCTATCTATTTGTAATCCAAAATTTTAGAATAGACCAATAGAGTTTAATAAGTATTTAAAAAAAGATTATACCTTACCAACAATATTTTCTGTGTTTTGAACAATAGTTTGTTTATTTCACTATAAAATTTAGTTTGTGAGAAAAGATGATTGGATGTCACAAAATCTTTTTCCGATTTGTACTGCCAAATGGAATGCTTTGAAATCTTTGACATTGATTTATAAACGACCAGTTTCATATGAAAAAGACTGATTAAGAAGATAGAACCATAGAGTGATTATTAAAACTTTATGAGTTTTGTTACCAAGAATTAGGATCATGAGGATAAACTCACGTCGAGAAGTCTCCCCGAGCCTTCTTGGCGAGAAACGTATCACATTCACGAGTCTCCGGTATTGTCGGGGCTTCTCGTCGTGATTCTGCCGGCCTATTATGGTACCTACAGACAAGAACATTAACATACCTAGGTACCTCAAAAGGGAAAAGAACCAGCCAAGAGCTACTCTATATCGTGCCCTGAGGGATCCTTGGTAATACTACTGAAATATATTTTATTACAAATATTTATCTTATATATTTTTACTTGGAGTGCGTTATATAGGCTGTAAATAAAGAATTAATTTATCCACATAATCAGATCGGATTCACCCCCGTTTTCTGCAAAACTGCATCGAAAATTTGAAATTTGGACAGTAGCTCTAAAATTATACAAATAACAAATCTAACTTAGTGTCGATATGTGCTTTTCTTCTGGGGGTGAATGCCACCCGATCTGGGGATGGAAACAAAAGAAATAAAATAACCATATTTTCGATTTTTTCATTTTTGGGCGCAAAATAAAGATTACAGTTTTTCCGATAATCTAATAGTTTTCAAGTTATTCGCGATTAAAAATGTCAAAAAATACATAATATCTATATAAAAGACTACAAGATAATTTAAAAGTCATTTATTTATAAAATGCAGAGTTACAGAAAACAAACCATAAAGTTATAACATATATAGTATAGTATAGAACTCAGCTTGTACCCTGATTACCACGACCCGACGCAAACTACGCACAACACTTAAGATTACAACTTATATTAAAACAATATATTTATAGGTAATTAGCACTAATTCTATTTATATCATTTGTTTACACCAGCATTTCAATCCAGAAGCACAAAAAAGTGACATCGGGCATTTTTTGACATCTCTTTATAATTGGGTTTAATCTATACCTATAAAAAGATGTCCTGACTTACTGACTGACAGACAACGCACAGCCTAAACCGCTGGTCGTAGAAACTTGAAATTCGGAGGGAACATTCCCCTTAATACGTAGAGGTGTACTAAGAACGGATTTTTGGAATTCCATCCCGAAGGGGGTCTAAAAAGGTGAAAAAGTTTGTATGAAACTTCTTTGTTGAGGGACCTATGTCGATATAAATTGGTATATTGGTAGTTTATAACCCTAGGAAGGTAATAGGCTATATTTTATCCCGAAAACAAGCACTTAAAGGGATAAAAATGGGAATAAATGATTTTATGGGGTATCAAAATGTTACCATAGCAACCATTGTTTACAATCTGATTTGTCATTGAAATAAATTTACCTAATATTATTTACAAAATGTTTTATTGCTATAACGATGAAAATTGGTATTTGAGTAAATAATACATTTTTTAAATTTTAATGGATATAAATGTTCAAATTCAAGTAATTTTGTTTACGAAAGAAAACATATTTTTATATTATATATATATATATATATGAACTACACTAGATGGCGTTAAATTAATTCTAAATCGCAGATTATTTGCCTAGAAAATTTACCTAGAATAATTTTTCAGCCAGCTGATGGCGAATATATTCTAAATCGCGCTATTATTTTGATCAAAGAACTTTGCGCAAGCTTTAAATCAAAAACATTAAAATGTTGCTCCAAGTTTAGATTAAAGAAATTGCAATTATTTTTGTTTTTGATTTCATCAATAATTAATTTATTGAAAATAAGTATTGCTAGGTCTTACCTAAGATTTTCAAGTTGATAACTTTTACAAATCCTATTTTATATTACATTTGTTACTTCATATTATGTAAGCACCTTAGTATAGGTTTCCAAGTAATATGTCTAGCCAGATCGTGGAATTGACCAATTCATAATGTGGCCAGCCATTTCATAAAATGTTTGTATTTTATGCTATGGAAAAATCTTTTTGCCCACATCATGATGTGGCCTGGCCAGTTCAATGAATGATTTGCGTTTAACGATATGGCCGGCTAATAGTATGACTTCTTCATGATGTGGCCAAGACTAAGTGATCATATATAAATATCGAATAAACAAGCTATTTCAGCAAATAATTAATTTTTTAAATTTTACAAGGCGTGCTCTCGAATCAGCTCTTTAAGATCTCTAATCATTTTCACGCCTCCGGACGGACAAGTGGAAAATGTAGTCTATAAAGAAGTGTTGTGGAAAGATTCCCATCCGTTAAAGAAGAGATATCCTAAGAAGAGATTTTTAAGAGTGATTTTTTGGAAATTCTCCCTTGAAAAAAGTTTAACGGAGTGAAACGTTTGTTTTTCGATAGATGAAAATGAGTATTTGAGTAGTTTAAGGCCCTGACAACATAATGTTATATTTTATATCGAAAACCACCACAAACAGGGGTGAAAATGAGAGTGGAAGTTATTATGGAGAATTAAAATATTTCCATTGCAACCATTGTTTATTTATTTGATTTTTCATTGTAATAAATGTATCTTATATTATTTACAAACATTAAATTACATAGCGATGAAACTTGGTGTTTATATAATTTATTTTAAATTTATATATATATTTTAAATTCGTTTTTCTTGAAAATGTTCAAATGGAAGTAATTTCGTTTACGAAAGAAAAACATAGAAAAACATAGATGGCGTTAAGTATTCTACACCGCACTGTTTTGCTCAAGAATCTCTCTAAATTTATCAAAGATAAAGTGCTAAAACATATTGGATATTTGTTGTGTATTTTTTGTTGTAGTATCTTCGAACTTAAACATCAAGGTAATTTCATCATTAACTCGAAAAACAACAGTGTTTTTGGAAAATATATGCTTTCCAAAGTAACTATACCACGCGGACGAAGTCGCGGGTATAGGCTAGTTAAAAAATAAACCACAATTTACAAAAAGCGAAGCCACTAAGAACTATACTAATATTTATACTGCACTATTCAATAAATCTAAATTAGTAATATATATTTGATTCCGAGATAAACAACGACAAAATTGACAAATTTAAACAAAAATCGCAGTAGTAACGTAATAGGGTTTTTAAAATCAATAATCTGTATTTGTAATTTAGTTGTAACATGGTGTGTTGTATTGACATATATACTACCGATACTATTGAGAAAACAAATGGGTAGTTATTTTAAATATTTTTCTCTAATTTATATTTATGCTATAAAAATACTAAAAAAATCAAATCAGCCAGCGCCAAATCAAATCTCCTAGTTAAGATTTTCTGAAAAATAAAAAACAATACTTCATACGTAATCGATAAAATAACAAAACATAGAGAATACTAACATCACTATCCCAGTCATCGACACGCGCGTGCCGAGCCACGCGCCGTTTTATTTTTAAAATGTTTCCGATTGACCGTACGAAACGCATCTTAAAAATATTTGTTGGCATACCAACAAATACAGATCACTATTTAAATGTAAGTGACTAAATGGTGACGGAATGTAATGCATTAGGTATTTCCGTATGTTGATTGGATAGCATTATATCTCGGTATTATTATTGAGCAATGGTGAGCGCAGTAGTTAACATTTGGTTTGCTATGTGAAAGTTAAGCAACTTTAGCAACGGACGCTCAGAGAATGGGTAAGGAAAATTTATAATCTCGAACTCCGCCGCGCTTCGAAATGTACTTTAAGCCGTTTCGGCGGCATATGCAGTCGTTAAGACCCACCAATCTGCACTGGACCCTCGTAATGGGTCTGAGCCCGTTTATCTTATTCGATTCAATCGATTTCATCATTACAAGAGGCCTTATTAGGTTGATGATAAAATTGACAATATATTTTTATGATGTCTTGATGTTTCTGGGGTATAAGCCCTATCTAAGGATGGAATCGAATAAGGAACATTTACCTCTATATATGTATAATTATATGGAAACTGAACATATAACACACAGAACTTTTTTGTGAATGTAGCAACCACACACACCTATGGCTGCCTTTTTTTTTTTTTTTTTGACGCTGAGAAATGCGTTACGCATACCCGCTTCACCCTGCGCGGGCTCCACGGGTGATGTGGGACTCCTCCTGTGGCCCCACCCCCGAAGGGGCTAGACAAGAAACAGGAGTTTACCCACTAAAACTCAGCGATGTCCCTCGCATGGAAGGCGATGCGCGGGATCAGCCCGAAGGCCATACACCGCGCCGTTCGCCCCCATTTCGGCCCGCCCTAAAAAGGGCAGGTCCCACAGCGGGTTGGGAGTACGTCTCAGAGACATTCGAGACGCACCCCCACGACGAGGCAGGAGCGTGCAATGCCGGCCGGTGCGCGAACCGGCCAGCTGCCCCTGACTAGAGACCAGAGATGCGCAACTGTGCAATCTCCGGTCCCCTACCCATCGTGTTGGGAGGATCCACACAGGCAGAGCCCTTATCGTGGATCCCCCCCCCCGTAGGTCGGTGCGCCACAGAAGACCGACCTCATCACGCCCTGTATCAGCTTCGAGGAGCAGACAGGGCGCGTCCAGCCGGTCGACTGGTTGCATCCCCTCTCGTCGCGCCGCGGCTGCGGCCCTACCGAGGTCCCGGCGCCGCACCAGTCGTCGAGCAAGCACAGCAGGTAAGTCCCCAGGTAAGTACCCAGGTAAGTACCCACTATACTACTCTAGACTAGTACGGCGTGTAGATGTGTGTGTGTAAGATGTATGAATGTGTGTGTGAAAGTGTATGTATGCCGGTGTGTGTGTAGCTGTGAATGTGTGACTGTATGTGTATGTGTTGTGTAGGATAGAGTAGAGTGTATGTATGTGTGTGTAGTATGCATGTAAGTGTGTGAAAGCCAGGACCCCGACAGCGCCGCAACCGCGGAGCGAAGGGAACTCCCCTCCCCACTATTCAGTAGGGCACCTCCCAAGTTCCTCTCACCCCGCAGCCGTTTCCCTCAGTCCCCTCGCACTCCTCCACCTTGCCTGGCGAGAAGAAAGAGACAGACGACTACGAGACCGGTCCAATCTGTGCACTTGGTCTGTGCTCTCCACCCGGACAAACCCCCGGTCGCACACATGCAAGCATATATGCGGCCGCGAACCTGCCCAGGACAGAGTACGCAGACCAGACCGAACGAAGAACCCAGGGTTAGGGAGTCAGACCTCAAGACGGAGGCAGGCGCGCATAGCGACGTCTTCTGCCCCCTGTCCTACGACTGCGGCGAGAGCCAGCGAGGGCTGCCAGCTCGCGTGCTCTCTCCGCGTCCTCCTTCTGCGACATCACGGTCTCGCAGAAGGAGGAGACCGCCTCCCAGGACCTGCGGCTGCCCAACATAGACCGAACTACGTTGGGGAGAGACAGGTCCTGGCCTACCACCAGCGTCAGTGCGTACCGCTGGGAGGACCAAGCACTGCACACCTCAAGGGTGTGCTGCGCAGTGTCCTCACCAGCACCGCAGTGATGGCATAGTGGCGCGTCCTCTCTACCTATTTGGTGCAGGTATCTGGCAAAGCAGCCATGACCTGTGAGAATCTGCACCAATCGATAGGTGAGTTGCCCATGTCGCCTTTCCTTCCAGTTTTGAAGGACTGGTTGGATGGCGGACAGGGTGCGGACTCCGGCGGGAGGAGACTCGAGTGACCGGGACCACTCCATCATGAGAGTCTCCTCAAATTGTCTGCGCACTGCGACCATCTCAATCGGAGCCAAACGATCGCCTCGAGCGAGAGACTCCTTTCTAGCCTTGTAGACCTCCGTGAGAAGCTTGGCTTCACGCTCCCACGGAGGCATACCGGCCAGTGCACAGGCCGCACCACCGGAAACTGTACGATAGGCTCGAATGGCTCTATTCGCTACGGTGCGCTGGGGTCTTCTCAACAATGCCTTGTTGTGGGCAGTGAGGGAATCGACCCAGACTGGAGCACCGTATAGAGCCATGCTCCTAACGACTCCGGCAAACAGGCGGCGACACACCACGTTCGGTCCTCCTATGTTGGGCAGGAGCCTGCCTAGGGAGACCGCCGTCTTCTCCAGTTTTGGGGCCATCTGGCTGAAATGGTGTGTAAAGCTCCATCTGCTGTCCAGCCAGAGGCCCAAGTATTTGATGTGGGGATTTATACGGATCCCCACTCCGTTTACCCTCAGGTGTGCGCCTGTAGGCAGCCTTTCCCTTGGGCCGTGGAACAAGATGGCCTCCGTCTTGTCCACGGCCACATTAAGCCCTAGCCTTTGAATACGCTCTATTATGAGCTCAGTACCGATTTCGGCTAGGCGCTTCGCGGCTCTGTACGTGTGTCCCCTTGCTGTGACCAGAGTGTCGTCTGCATAACAGACTACACTCATTTTGGGGAGAAGCGAGCCGCGGAGCACCCAGTTGTAACCCAGATTCCACAAGAGCGGTCCGAGGACCGACCCTTGTGGAACACCACAAGCCATACGTCGAGAGTTGACCCGTCCAGAGCTGTCTAAATACAGCACCTCTCTCTCTCGAAGGTAGTCATGAACCACCCTACTGAGGTATTCAGGCACTTCATGGAACCTTAGGGCGTCCTCGATAAACTGAAAGGGGAGAGAATTAAAAGCATTTTTTATGTCGAGAGACACAGCTATTAACTTCTCTCCCCTCTCAGTGGCAAAATCGCACTCCTCCCGCAGTTTTAATATTGCATCGATGGTCGAGTGGTGTCGACGAAAACCAAACTGTCGGCTGGACAGATCAGGTCCAATAGTCTCCAAGTGCTGGACGATTCGGTCTGCAATGATTCTCTCGAATGTTTTGCAGACCTCGTCCAGCAAGACAACAGGTCGATATCCTGTTGGGGAGTCCGCCGGCTTATTGTCTTTTCTCAGCAGGACAAGCCTGCCCCTCTTCCAACACCTGGGAAACCGCCCTTGTTGCAGGCAGTTATCCATTAAGGATCTTATGTGTGGACCCAGGTGCTTTAGGGAGAGGCGGAGAATTTTGCCGGGGACTCCGTCTGGTCCAGGGGCCTTCTTCTTTAGGCGAAGGCGCTCTACTGCATCCTCCATCTCCCCGTCCGTGACCGGGGAGGGATCGCCTATAATACTCACCAGAGGCCTTGGGAGTAGAGGGGGGACTTGTGGAGTAGTCTCGGGGAATAGGGTTGAGATGACCCTATTCAGGAGTTCCTGGTCCATTTGATCCGTGGCGGGAGGGTGTTGTTTCATCCGGTTCCGTACAAGTTTGTATGGACGACCCCACGGATCTCGGTTTAGGTCCCCCAGGAACTCCTCCCATGCAGTCGATTTTGCTCGACAGATGGCATCCTTGAGAGACTTTTTTGCCTCTGTATAGTTTCTCTTCAAGGATTCCTCTGTTATCATATCTCGCCCCCTCCTGCGTCTGGAGCGCAGAAGAGCACGACGTTTTCTCATGCTTTCTTGTCTAAGACCCTCAAGCTCGGCCGACCACCAGTACACTTGTGTGCGATGGACTGGGCCGGCCGAGCGAGGCATGGAGGTGTCGCATATTTCAGACAAGGAGTTTCTGACCCGCTCCGCTGAAATATCGACATCGGTGGTTTCTTCCAAGGTCTCCAATATCCAGGCCTGAACTATAGAGGCCTCTTCCGCCCTTATGATGTCCATTTTGGCAAGGGCCCATCGTGGAAAATGATGACCCTCACCCGGGACAAACGATTGAGCATTTACTGACGGAGGAGAGATCATGAATCTGATATACCTATGGTCAGACAGGGACTCCTCCTCCGTCAGTACCCGCCAACCCTCGATTCTTTGGGCCAGTGCAGGGGACGCGAAAGTGAGATCAACTATTGAGCCCACAGTGCGTCCGAGGTATCTCCTCACACATGTGAGCTCGCGTCCCCTGTTAACAATCTCCAACCCAGCAGTCGAAGCCCAATTATATATAACGTCTCCCTCTTGAGAGTTTCTGGGGGAACCCCAAGCCGTGTGCTTGGCGTTGAAGTCCCCCAGAACCAGCGTGAGATTGGAAGACAATCGACCCACTGCAGCACTTAAACGACCAACCCACTCTTCATACTCAGAAAAGGGGCGGGTTGGAGAAAAGTATACCCCAAAGATGGTGATACCCCCCCACGACACTGCTATGTAACCCGACCCCCTTTCCCTAAGCATAAGGGGAGGTGAGAAGGCAGCTGTGGAGGGGATCACAATGGCGACAGAGTCATTTAGGTCTGCAATCCATCGATTGGATTGCGGGATATAATATGGCTCGGACACCACCACCATGTCCGCTTTAACCCTGGCGGCGCTCTGTAGGAGGAGATCCTGAGCGCCAGCACAGTGGTTAATGTTACTTTGGAGCACGTTAATTGGTACTCTGAGCATCGATAGAATTAGGGACAACTTCCATGGCCGATTCCGACCTTGCCGTCAAATTAGCATTTCTGCTTCCAGGGGAGGGCTTAGGGCGTATCCTGGGCGCTGTACAGCTTTTACCTCCCATTATGTGCTTGTTATTTCGACCAGCCTCTTCGCAAACAACACATCTGGGAGGAGCATTGCACGAAGCACGCTTGTGCCCAGGATTCCCGCACCTAAAACAGATATCACGCCTATCTGCATCTTTGGGGCACATCTGCCTAGTGTGTCCCGTGTGCATGCATTTGAAACATCTCATCGGTTGAGGTTCCAAGATTTGCACACGGGCACAACTCCACCCAACAAGGAGTCGACCTGACGCTGCTAGAGCTTTAGCCGAAGCTACAGGGCAGTGGGCTATGATCGAAGATAAGCCACCTGGACCTTTGCCTAGTATGCCTGTTTTGACATTCTCCAGTTTGCACCCCCCTTGCTTAGCAATGGCCTCCATGACCTCCTCAGGGACCACCGAGTCATCCAGGTCGGTTATGCGGATATCCGCTGTTTTAACCGGCCTGGAGACTTTTGCAACACCATTAAGGACGGTAGTAAGGTGGGACTTAAGGAGCTCCACTTTATCCTCTCCCACTGAGTTTGGGAGCTCAAACTTCCTCGCCCCTGTGGCTGTGTGGCGCAGACGTAGGCTTATCGGATCAATGCCAAGGTCCTTGAGATTTATCTCTTTTTTGGCCTTGGCAATTGCATTGGCGTATGTGACGCCATTTTCGGCATTCTCGGCTCCGATATCAATTATTAGTGCCGATGTGTTAGGAGTTTTAATCCTCTTCTTCTTCTTTGGCTTTTCATTAGAGGAGGCCTTTTGGGGAGGGGGAAGAGGGGGGGGATTAGCTCCTCTAGCAGCCTTGGCAGCTTTTCTCCTATATCCTCTCTTAACCACCGTTGTCCATTCCTCCGTCAGAGTCCGGGACTGTGGTAGTGCCGGTTCCGTATGTGTCGAAGGAGGAGGGGGAGGAGGACGAGGGGTAGAAGCAGGTGCAGATGTAGCCTGTTTCCCCTTTGATTTCTTCCTTTTCCTCTTGTTATTGTTAGAGGCAGCGAGGGGTGCCTCTAACAATGCACTCTGTTGAGCACTCTGTTGAGTTTGTTTACCCTTCGCTTTTTCTTTACCCTCTTGTGTCTGCTTTGCCCGCTGAGACTGAGGCTTGGCAGTAGTGGACGCATTCTGAGTCGATGCCTCTTTGGTCGACGTATTACCCTTCGAAGAGGGTCGCATGAACTCTCTAGTAACTTTCCTCAGCTGGGAGTCTGAGGCAAGAGGAGGACGGAGAGGGTTCGGCACAATAAGCCTACTTTCCAGTCCCTTGAAGTGTTCGTTGAGACGTTCATCAATCATGTCCCCTAAGGTCTCTAAGATTGAGCCGAGTGCCTCTTTAGGGAGGCTTGAGTTGTCAGCGCTCTCATCAATCACGGCAATGTTCGAAGACGCTTTCTTACGCTGTCTTCTCGATTTTCCCTCCTGATTAATGGCAACGTCACGTTCCGCTCTTTCTCTCTTCAGGCCTGATATCTCCAGCCTAATGAGTTCGAGCTCTCTCCCTAGACGCATGTTTTCTGCCTTGAGATGTCTTATCTCCTCTTCCGCCGAAACCGTGAGATTCTTCGTGAGGAGTTTGCGTAACTCTGCCGTACCATGGTTGAGGGCTTTCCTAGTAGTGCCCTTGAGGTTCTTTGACTTAGCGCAATGCTCCTCAATTGAATCCAGAAAGCCCATGGCCTTATTATGAACCTCAATGACAGAGGATTCGTCTGGTTGATCAGACACCATCTCTGTAATGGGGAGCACTTCGTCGTCACTTTCAATATCCTCATCATAGTCGAAGTCGTCGTCTGAGTTCTTCCTACCCTTCCTTTTGGCTGCAGACACTCCAGCATGGTGTTCTGCCAGGGTCTTTTTTGTGCGCTGAGGGGAAGGAGAAGGTCTACGGAAGAAGGAGTTAGGTTCCTCTATATCCGAACTATGCAGCGAATTGCAGTCATCCGGTATCGGCACCGGAGAGCCCGCCACTGCAAGCCTTTTACTCGCATGCTCCGTGAGGGTGATATTGCTACCACCACTATCTCCACTCGATTCCGATTCGCTGCGAGCCCGCTTGCCCAGTGACAGGTTCGAGCCCGTAAGCTGGGAGTGAGGGTCCTTAGGCAGCAGAACCGACGATGTGTCCTTATCCAGAGAAGTTGTTGAAACTCCCTTACTAAGTGGGGTCGCAGGACTTCCACTTACACCTTGGTTTGGGAATGTAATGTGTACTGGCCCCTCATTCTTAGCCTTAGCCTTAGCATTTTCAAGTGAGCTTGCTGTACTGCTCACTGTCCCGTCGAGAGAGGGAGTGGGAACGCTCCCTTTTTCAGTCTGTTCCACCAAGTCTACCAGCGACAATGATGGTGATGGACCAGCCTCTTTCACTTCCGGATTTGTCACTACAGACGAATTAGTGACCGACAATGTCCTGGTTTGAGAGCGTGTCATGACTCTGTTGCTCACATTAGGTGAGCGAGAGCGAGATCGAGTTCGTTCTTTGGTACTCATTCTGTCCTCAGTTGGTGTAATGACAGAAGAGGAACGCCGTCTACTTCTATCATTCACCGATTCATTCAGCTTGTCTGTCTCAACAGAAGGATCCCTGGAGTGAGAGCGAGAGTGATCAGCTCTCGAACTTTCGGATGTACTCCCGGAAACTTGACCAACTACAGGCAGGGGGTTTTTGCCCCTACCAACACTGCCACGTCCTGCACTGCGCTGACCCTTAGAAGGGTCTTTAGCTAAACCCAGTTTGCTCAGCAATGAGCTCACCGGGCCTTGGCCCTGAAAAGGGCCTTTGTCCACACTCCGCGCACTTCCGCCCGCGCCAGGCCCATCCCCTCGGTTCGGGGAGTCCATCTCCGCACTCCGCTCGCTTCCGCCCGAGCTCGGCCCACTGACATCAAAAGAGGGGTTTTTATGAGTATTAGACAAATCCATTTTGAGTCCCACGAGTAAGGATCGGTATATCGGTCTGCACAGACAGAGCCGCCTTGTCTGTGTAAGGCTAGGGTTGTGAAGGTGGGGGTCGCCCGTTCCCCACCTCCAGAGGACGTGTCGCGACCGGCTAGAAACCGCCGGCCACAAACCCCTCGCCCACGTCCAGCTTGGGCTGGTTGTTTTTTATTGTGGTTGTCTCCACTTGAGGACACCCAGTAAAGGGCAGCCCCACCCCGGCTCCGCGCTTGCGAAATAACGGGGTCGGCCGGTGGTTGCTGATCAAAACAGCACCCGTCGCTCACGCCACCGTGACACGTCAGGCCCACCGCCCTCGCTGGCGCGGCCGCTACCCGGGATGCCCAGGACGCCCGCCCAGCCCGAACCGCGCTGCCGCTTCCCGACTTACCATCGGGGCGCCAGCCCGGAGCCCACACAACAAAAGTGCCAGGGTACGGAACCCCCAACACACCCCACACGACGACCCATGAAGGGCCAACGACGGCCTATAGTAGGCCGAAACCACCCTTCCATGCCCGACTGCCGCTACTCGGAGTATGTCTGAGACGCCAGCCGGGCCCCTCTACACCTATGGCTGCCTGTGCTAAGATAAATACTCTAAAGTTCCTTTTGACAGTTCTCTATCATACAACATAATGTTATCAGTCCGTATGTCACAACCAGATCGCTCGCGATGGGCAGAACTGTTAGGCCGTGTTTCCAATATGTTGTCACGGTTAATTTTTCGTTCGACAGCTATTATAGCTAACTATTTATCGTTGTAAAGTGGAAATTGTTTTTTATAGTTGAACTGAATAATAATGGTGTCTAGCTAGGACGTGAAATTTTATCGTTATTCGAGTGGGATCGCGTGAGGGATTAACATTTCATTTCAAACTAATATTTAAATAATGCCTCTTTATTTTTATTAAATATGTTGATCCTTAAACTAGCAGCTTTTTTTATGCCCCTTCATTTACCCTTTTTCTATTTTTTTATCATTACCGTGAACTGTCAGGATTGAGAGTGCCCGTAAATACCAAGATCAAACTTTTCTTGCGGGATTGAATTTTCTATATTTTGCTGTTCCCTTTGGATCGTAAAGACATTTTATGTGATGAATTATTATAAAAGTTTCCGGAAGGATAAGGAACGCGGAAAGAACATCTTTATTATACACATTATAAGATTTCAGTGTCGAAGATGATGTTAAAAATTAACCTATCTAGAGAATACATATCCTCAATTATCGATCCATGCTCTGAACACAGGGTTCAGGGCATGAATCAAGAAGGCCGGATACAGTTATATTGACAGCTTATGTCATTTATCAGTTTGATATCATAATAGTAAATCTTTAACAATTTTATCAATACATGTTCGAATTGTGGTAGACAATACACAATTTTTTATTAATATAATTTATTTAATAAATATAATATAAATTGTCGTAATAATCATCATTCATCAGCGTAATAATCGGTGCTGGTGCAATCAGACAGAAGAACCACCAACTTCTCGAAATATGCGGTAGTTTGCAAAGGAATTTTTATCGAGTGTATATATAAGGTTGAATATATATAGAATAGAATAGGTTTTTATTTGGCAACACATACCACATACACAATTAATATACAGTTTATAAATATGACAGAACATTTTTCTAACATGAGAACAAAAAAAAAGAAAAAAAAAGAATACACAAATATATATATCACATCATATATTTGTCAGATGTGACGCTCCACGACCGAAGATACGCTACGTCAGATATCCACAAACCCTAAAACTTGTAGCATCTGTCATCTCTGCAGCATGAAAACACGCCCTTATAGA
This sequence comes from Diatraea saccharalis, assembly GCA_918026875.4. Classification (NCBI taxonomy): domain Eukaryota; kingdom Metazoa; phylum Arthropoda; class Insecta; order Lepidoptera; family Crambidae; genus Diatraea; species Diatraea saccharalis. Next base: position 25,101,044 of record OU893339.1, on the reverse strand, counting down.
AGACGGTACGACGGAAGTAGCGACATTATCTTGACGTCACACGGTAGCTCGGGAGCTACACGATGAATGTGGGTATTCATGAAATAAAAATATAAAAATATTTAGAATAACTTTTCACCAACGACTCGCCCACCTAAAGCAAGTGGCAAATGATGACTTGTCGTTACTTTTATCTCTAAGAAACGGCTTTATGGGATATGTTCATCCAACTAGATTTAGAATTATCCATAAACTCCGTCCATAGAATGGACTGCATAAGCCAAAATGTAATACTTAAGAGAGCACTGACTCCTGACATACAGGGCAACCTAATTTGGGAGACAGGGCAAATTGATTTGTTACGCTATGTAGTTACTCAATAAAGAATTATTAATTATTAATTAATTATTAATAGAAACATTATTGTAGGGAATGGGATGAATTAAAAGTAGAACACAAAGAATATAATTAATAAATCAACATCACATACATTGCTCAGAATCCAAGACGAGTAGCTAAAGCCCCGTATTATGGAGTATCTGAGATAAGGAAGGTCGTACAGCACTATAATATAAAAAAGTCATTATACATAGACCCGACCGAGAATCGAAACCGGGACCGACAAAGATGGCGACAACTTGAAACCGTTCTAATAATACAATAAAATCGAAAATGAATTGGATACAGTGTACCTTGAATTAATTAAATATTGTAGTTTTCTATAACGTTAATAATTCGTACTTACTAATTAGTAACCCTTCCTCTGTATAACATTAGTATAAATTAATAGTCCTCATGTGAAGGCTAAGAAACACCTTCCAGTCGTTAGAGACCAGTTTCATCCCGAACCACCGTCGGGCGTTGGCGATGGGCTATCAAGATTTTTCTCAAGTAAAAAAATACCTATTTATAAATAAATAAAATGCATAAAATTGTAAAATAATCACTTTATTTTTATATAATTTTAATTTTATGAGGCTCCGAGGACCACTTGGGATGCATCCAGGGGTCACCGGTTATGAACAACTGATAAAGATAACCCATTATCGTAAGAGTTAGATAAAAGAAACTTTATAATTCAGTAAACTGTATATTTTTTAATAAATAATAGATTTTGTTCTAACTGGTCGGCAGCTTTTGATCATCGGTTTATATTTTCGCACTAGCTTTCCGCCAGCGGCTTTGTACTATGTATAGATATTTTCAATCTACACTAGTATGATAAAGAAAAAACAATAGAATGTGTATTTGTTTATTTGTATTGAATAGGCTCCCAAACTAAAGGTCTGATTATAAAAATTCTTTCACCTACAGGAAACTACGTCTTACACTTTTGTAATTTTAGCGGGCAAAGTTGCGGGAAAACAGCTAGTAAATAATGTGATAAAGGGTTATTTTAAATTAAACTTCAATGAATTATAGACCGCTTTCGATTTGTGACCGCTTCTATGAATAAACTTTTCAACGAACATAATGTTTGTAAGTGTAACGCAACTTAACTACGAATATACTACGCCGTAGCACGTAACGTCTACGAGACCCTAGAGATTACAAGCACGCTTTTGCAAGGTAAAACCTCTAAGGAAGTTTCTTTGTCACGTAATAAGGTCATATGTATGAAACAGTCTGTAATGTTTTTAAATCAAATAGAAACATAAATTTCTATTTAATTAAAAAAATATATTTTTATCTTAATTATCAGATTTAGTTAGAATAAGTATACGAACTCTCATACATTGCTCGAATTCTTAATTAAGTACCAAAGCTATGCAAAGCCATTGTACTATGGAAATGTGAAACAGTGGAGACACCACGACACCCAGACCCGATATAATACCCTGAACGGTAATGAAACCCGGTACCTCAGAGACGGCAACAACTTGAAACCGGTAATAAGATCATAATGTACACGTACTGATCTGGTAATGGCATTCGTCTTTGAAATTTAATTAAATTAATCGATCCCGTCAAACTTGTACCGTTTGATTTGTCTACACAAGATCTATATAACGCCAGGAGGTAGCCATGGGTCCTCTCTAATTGAACGAAGCATTCCCTTCAATGGGCTCATCTGATCTCTGATCCAAGATTATATTATACAAAAGCTTGTTAAGAAAATTTTAATTTATAATTATTTAAAAATTGATGAGCCAGAATCGTTTCCTAAAAGAGCGTCAATAACCGATCCAGACTTCAGTTAGTTTTTAAATTTAGAATGGGCTTAACAGAACATTAACACCTGACGTTTCCGAATGCATTCGAATGCATCATTCACTTCTAATAATATCGTTTTAAATGATCTGTGCGTGCACCAAATGCGTTAACATTTCCAAAATAATTCAACGTATCCAAATTTAGGTCACGCCATCGTTCCGAACTTGGCAACGATGCGTCGCGCATTGGTGCGAAGTTAGCTCCGATTGCGCGCGCCGCCCGCCTTTCTAAACGCCCAGTCCTAACTAGCCAGTAATTTACTCACCATAAAAAAATAACTTGCAAAAAATTATAATAAAAAAAGGTATAGGCGTGTTTCATCCGCGTATTCGAAGATAGCTCATTGGAAATAAAATTAAAATTGAAATGGCGCGCGACATTGCAATGGATTGTTGCGAAATGTGAAATTCAGACAATATGCTGCGATCTTTCGATGGAACTTAGTGAGATGATAAATAAAGTTGTCGTGTATATACTCCGATGGTGTTATTTGTAATATTTGTGTCAGTGTGGTACGTAATTGATTTTCTTCAGCCTACTGTAGATCCTATGTAAGTATAGCTCTTTATTCCTTTGCCTTTTAGCGTTTCGTATGTGTACTTTAAAAATCAACTTAAAGCTCTGGTTACGATGGGAAAAATTTACCAAATGAGTGTTTTGAAACAAATTCGTAGTGGGAACTATTTTTAATTTGGTCCGATTAATTTCATAATGAATTAAATATTTTCTTATACCATGCGTTCTTATATTAAATACGCGACAGAAAATTTGCAGAAAACATGTATCTACATTTACATCCATATCTTTGATGCTATATAACTTAATTACTATTTTGTTACGCAAAATGAAATAACTAAAATTTTAAGTTGACTTGTAATTTTCTCAACGATAAAATTTGTATAAACGTTATAGATATTTTATATCTATAAAAAATACAGTCAATATTTTTTTAAACAATTTTACGTCAGTTATCATCATACTTATTAGGAAATAATTTATATCCTAAACCTATCCGGCGAAAATTAAATGAAAAGCTATTAGATCATTTATTTTACTTAAAATATATTTGTTTTATTAAAAAATCTATTTTAATCAATGATTTTGGTTATATTTTGAGTAATATCGTCGTGGCGCTGGAACTTAAGGAATAAATGCCTTACGTGCCTTAAACGTATTCTGTACTTTTAAGGCATGTAACCAAACTCATTTGATGTCTTTTTGAATAATTTAATGAATTTAGTAAAAACAGACAGAGGGCCAACCAGCGGAATCTTAGTAAAAGGTCCCTTTTTACCCTTTCTGCAGATATTTGAAACAGTAAAAAAAATACCTTTTAAATTATTATCAAAATATACGGCCATTTATCTCGCAAAAAATCTCGAATCCATACGCAAGGGAATCAAAATTACATCCCGTTGACCTAAAACTATAATATATACTATGATATATGGCAAGTAATATTTTTTAAAGGACAAAATCAAGAAAAATCTTTAAACTAGTTGCAATTAAATGATAAAATATATAGTTTAAATGAATCTAACTTTAAAATAGAAGCTGCTAGTTCAAGAGGAGCCCGATAGCGCGGTGGATAGTGCACTCGGCCTGCGAGGCGATTGTTAAGCAACTTTCGCAAGGGTTGGTCATACGATGCATGACCAGAAATGTATTATCTCCAGCTCCTTCGTACTTCGGAAGGCACGTTAAACCCTTGGTCCCGGCAACATATGCAGGACGTTAAGGCGCATTGGACTCACGAGATGCGTCATGTCCTATTCTCCCTATACGATTTGATGCGATTCCATTCATAGGAAAAGAATTTGCCCCAGCAGGCTTGTGATGGGCCCTGATAACAAAAAAATGATAACCTCTGGACTAGTCCACAGACAGAGTATCTAGATAGACATGAAATAGAAAGATTTTATTCAATAATTCAATAAGACATCATAAAAATTGGATGATACTTGAAGATAATTGTTGAAGATGTCAGGGAATTCACGCCCACTGGGACCTCAGTACTAACATGTTACATGTAAATTGAATTAATGAGGAACACGACGAATCACCAGTTTTAAAATGAAAACTTTTTCGTTAACGTTTTTTAGTTTTTCTGCCATAGCAACCGAAAAAATATCAAGAAATGTGTGTGATGAATTTATCATAAAAATCATATTTTTTCTAAATAATATCCATATGTTAAATAGATATAAGGCGACTACATATGAGACAAAGGTAGCAAGAGGTAATTTGCACTTTACCGCTTGCTACCTTTATCGTTTAGAAATGATTATTAAAAAGTCTTAGTATATAATGATAAATTATAGAAAAAACCTTAATGATGAAGTCGTTTGCAATGCCCTACGGATTGCAACTTTCGCGAGGACCTGTCATAGGATGGGTGACCGAAAATTGATTATCTTGAGCTCCATTCTTCTGAAGGCATAGTTAATTTATCCGTTAGCCACGATTGCATTTGCAGATGTTTTATTCCTTTCGCCCTATTCGTTGAATCTCTGCCTTTTCACCGAAAATTGTTTGGTGACAAGCGACTTGTTAACTAACGTTTCGTAGAATTGTATTGCAGCCAACTTATCATATTTTTTATTTTTAAATTCCCAACCTCACCGTTACTACCTAACTGTACATTTAGTCTGCTTTTTATAACGACATTTTTCAAAATGACAACTTTCAAATAGCAAATTTTGCTTTAGGCTACTTACTTTTCTCGTGGCTTTTCATTACGTACTGAAAATAAAACCGTGTTGGGTGTCACCACTCATGCCAGTCCGAATAAAAAGTGCAATAAACGTTTCCCATCCAGCGGTATCCAGGTCACGGGGACACACGGACTAAGTCATTGCATTGTAATAAATCCCACGAAAGAGTTTCTGTGAGTTTCAATGCAGGTGAAGCCGCTACCGGAGAGCTATTAATATTTAAAATGAGTTTCCCAAATTGCGTCTTCCATTTCAATGCTAAGTAAAAAAGATATTTTTTTATGAAATTATTTTTAATCAGTCGTAGTTTGTGAGCGGGCTCATGCGTTTTATACGACCGTGTGTTTCCACATCGCATCCGTGTTCAACGATGCGATGTTGTATACAGATACAATCAGATATGGGGCTCTGAAGCGGCTAGATCAAAGCTTTGTCTTCAAAACTACGGTCATATACTGTTGGGGCTCAGGCACACCCCATAAGTGGAATCGAATAGGGTGAATGGGCCATGACCCACCGCCAGGGCCCAGTAATTGCGGGCGAATTGATGGATGTTAACAACTGTAGACACAGCCAACCACTACCGGAACCTTAACAAAAGCTTAACATACCTTCTGAAGCACTGAGAAGTTGTGTTTACCTATCCTGTGACCAGTGAATGCGTTGCTTAATTGTGCCATTATTTTCTCAGGATGCGGTATATTTACGTTTATTTTTTTTTATAAAGAGTACCAAAAAAGCAACCCTCTGACCTTTATACAATAAGTCGCCCTCCCGTTCTATAAATAATTGATGTCTATTTTCACTCCAAAGGATTTAATTCATGTGTTTCCATAATTTTTTTCGTTTTATATACAAAATATTAAGATTTGTTTTAGGATTCCAATTTTAAAGAGTGCGAAGTATGCTTTTAAGTGAATATTGGAACAATGGTTATTTATTAAATATTTTAGAGAAGTTCTGGTGCATAAAGGATAATAATTATACAAACCTGTATTTTTGGTTAGAACATACTAAGCTATTATACTATTCCTTTAAGTTTATCTTATATATGATTTTTTTATCCAGTAACATCTATTGGGGTTATTGTACCGCCTTCAATTATGAATACAACACTTATTCGTATTATAACACTGAATAATACACGATGTAATTTAAAAATAAGTATCAACTATTTTTGAGAAGCACTAAAATAAATTTCCGAATTCTAGACAAAAAATAACTTGCATTCAAATCATCATAATATAATCAAAATCATAAATCAAAATATCGCATTCTATGGAATTTTGAAAAACATTTCATCAGAATCGAGCTTTACAATTTCACCACGTTAATAGTATTAAAATGCAAAGCTGGAACTGTTTTATTCATCACTTACTGTTTTATTATAGCCTACTTCACAAGCGTATGATGTAGCTTCCAGTACGCGAAAGAATTTTAAATATCAAGAAAACACATACAGCCAGTTGCACAAACGTCCATAAAATTTTTCATTGGTTTAAAGCGACATTATCGATACAAATTTGACATTCATTAGAGCTTAAAGACGTCATTAAACCTTAATGGACGTTTATGAAACTGACCGATAATCAATCAAATCTTTCCTGTTTATAATATTATTATAGACAGTACCTAACACAGATTATTTGAAGAAACATCTTAACAAGATGTGGTAAAACCATTTTTAAAGCGTCAATACATTGCTCTCATGTTCTGATAAGCTGAGTCAGATTCCAATATTTTTTATTGAATTCGGGATCGTTGTGTGAAGTATTTGTTTATTATTACAAGCTTTTATTTAACTTGCCTTGTCAGGATGTTTATTAGTGGGCACATTTTGTGACTCAAATTTCACCCATTTTCCTAACGTCCAATAGACTTGAAATTTTGCATAGACATATAAATCAGATGACAATCCAATATTATGGTATCAGTAAGCTGATATGATGATGAAGTCGGAAGGTGGCCTTAGGGACCTACTAATGAAATGACGTAACTGCGTCGTGTTTGGATTCTTTAGATCCGTCTTTATGAGAACAACAACATATTGAGATAAAACTAAAAAGTAAAAAATAAAAGTATAATAAAAAAGTTTTATAAAAACAAGCTTCTATTTGTGCGCGCTAAAACGTAAATATATAAATTCAAAACATTTAAAGTGCTCATACATATACTTTTATTCAAAAAAATTATTGAAAATTACCTCATTTCGGTGTTTTGTGTTCATACAAAATCCAATGGAAATCCGAAACACTCTTAGGTATTACAACGCCCAGACCAAAAACAAAATATAGAAAAGGATATTTTGTATGTACATTGAATATTTGAATTAGTTAATTTTTACGACCTCCGTAGCCGGTGCTCACACGATGATACGAAGATGTCGCCATCTATGAGTTCCTGGGTTCGATTTCCGGTCAGATCAATGTAAAAAATAAACTTTTCCATATTATTTTGAGGCTGAGTATTGTGTTATCTTCGCTATTACAGGTCCATAATGCAATGGTTTCAGTAATTGATGATCTCAGCAATGTATGCGATGTTGTCTAATACCAATTTACATTTAAATATATTTAAATTAAGTTAATTACCGTATACAGTCATTAAATACAGTGGTATAGAATAGAAGCCTTTTACTGCTAATTAGCGTGTAAAAAACAACATGACCTAGTTAAAAAGACTACACGTAATATAGTATGTTTAAGTATGACAACGCCGAATTCAAATAACACTCGCACTTCCTTATTTTGTATTTGCATATAAATACATAACGAGGAGGAGGGGGTTATTACCTCACCGATGCGGCAATCAAGCAACTTACTCACGGGCCGGGCATAGGGTGGGTAAAAACAAGTATTTACTTATTTAAATCAAAAGCCCAAAAATAAAGTTTCATGTCTTCACATACTATCTAGACTTCCAATAAACTGCCAAACACTTTAGTTAATAAATAAAAAAAGGGCTGCGAAAGTCGAATTCGGGATAGGTAATTGGAATTTATATAATAATCCCCTCCCCCCTGTCCCGACTGCATTGAAAAATTTGTTTAGCCAAGCTACAGTAAAACTAGTTTTTTTTTTTTATTTCAAACTATCTGAGACGACGAAATTCGAACCACCATATATTATTTTCTTTTTTATAAACTTTCTTATATACAAACCTCGTTCTAACAATTAGGAACACATAAAAAAGAATCATCCTATTTGGTGCAGTCGTTCAGAAGTTATGCGTATACTTACATACATATCGACGATTCATTTTATATCCTGTAGATATAATAGATGCCACTACGCCACCGAGCTACTCATTTCAGCTACTGTGTCGTTAAGCAACTTACGCAAGGGTCGGTCACGGGATGGGTGAGCAAAAAATTACTATCTCGAGCCACTCCGTGCTTCGGAAGGTACGTTAAGCCATTGGTCCCGGCTGCATTTGCAGTCGTTAATACCCTCCAATCCGCATTGGGCCAGCGTGGAGGATCATGGCCCATGCTCCTTAACCATCCATAAGGAAGGCCTGAGCCCCTGCAGTGGGGACGAAATAAGCAGCTGATGATGATGATAATAGATTCAATTTTGGAAGTCGTGTTTTTATGTTTTAAATTATTAATTTTTATTTTATTCGTTATAGTGTCTAACCTCAAAATTGACGGGCTTGTATACAAAATTTCAACTCCTGTTTCACCCCTTTAAGGTTACTTACGTACGACCTATAAATAATCGACATATCGATATTTATATGAAAATTACATCCCTCGTCAGTGGCTACTTCACAAAATGAAATGACTACTGTCCAGCTGATCGAGTTCATGGATCACATGGACAACCTAGAAATGTTATGAACAAAATTACTATTCAAAACTAATAATCAAGCGCTTTATCTAATACGCGACTACTGACGTACAGTAATGAGTCTCGTTACTATTCTAAGGATACAAATAAAACGGTTAAAAGCGTTTTACCTTCATTATCATACAAAACGTTTCATTAATGAGTCGGTGTGACATCAACAGTAACAGTTTTATTGCTCTCACAATCACATGCAGTTATAATTAAATTAAACTCCCTATTTTTCTTAAACACCAGGAAAAATGTGTAGCCAGGTTTTTTTTATCGGTCCAGTACTTACGAAGGCTATTCAATAAACAAACAATAAAATTATCTTCCATTTATTATCTGTACTGATTACTACTATATTTGTGTGATTTTTTAAAAATTAGTCTCAACACTAGGAGTTCGATGGTGCAATGGTTAGTAATACAGTCATAGTATCGGTGACCAATAATTATTTGCTACTCCCCGATTCGGTAGGCATGTTGAAGGTCCCGGCTAATGTCGTTACCACCCACCAATCTGCATTGGACACGTGTGGTGGATCATGCATGACCCATTCCCCTATATAATTCGATTTCTATTCCATCTAAAAGAAAGGCCTTTGCCCCAGCAATGGAGACACTAATAGGCTGGTAATAGTATAGAAAGGAACGCTACTTTCAAGTTTTCCCCGGTTCTTAAAAACCATAGATCCGGAGGTTAAAAGTCATTGTTATTTCAGCAGCACAGCTGCCATTCAAAGTCAACTAATTGACATTCCTTCGTCGCACGCCGGCTTATTAAAAAGGCCCCTGGTGAGATAATTGTGTTATAGATAAATTAGTTGTTGAAAAATTGGTCGACGGACGGAAACGGAAACACGAGATGAATTTTGCAGTTGATCTATGAAAAGAATACATTAAAGGTAAGGCTCCACTGTGTTCGCACGTACTTTGTAGACGGATTTGCTTAAGTAATACGTCCAATAAATCCGGATTTTTAATAGAACTACCATTTATCAGGTTGCCGAAGTTATCATACTATACATGATGCGAAGTAATGTATAATAATTAAGTGTTTGCGTAAATCGATCGACACACTTCGCATGAGTGCAGTTAAAACTATAGAAAAATCCGTTGCGTACCGTACGTCTGTAGTTTGCGTTCGTCAGGGTAGATGTTGACTTTTATCAGTTAGATCAAGTAATTGAAATATCAAATATATTAGAGATAAAAGATCACATACACTTTTTATTGGAGTACGATATTCTCGCGATTCAATAACATCTCCTAACAATTTTCTGTAAAACTAATGTTGAAGACAAGAAGTAAACTTTGATTGTATACTTCCAGTGAAGTAATATATAAATAATATTTTTTTTGTTGAATAAAGTATACACTAAAGGTATACCCTATTAATAGTTTAATTATGGATTTACATATAGGCTACTTTTTTATCGTACTAAATGATTCTCGAAGGGTAAAAATACCATTAAGTTATCATCATAAAAACTATACAAGTGTTGCCACTGGCGGAGAGCTAGTAATTAAATCAATGAATGAAAGAAGTATCCAAAAGACAAAGCGACTGATACATTGTTCCCTGATAATTAATTAATAAGGAGTTACCGTATTTTATTTGCTTATTGCATGATACTTCTTCTTTCGTTTCAAATCTCATGAAACGATGCAATAAAAGTCAAAGTATACCTTCAAATTATAGCCGCAATAAAAATTTTTTGAACAATAATAAAAGCAGCGATTCCTTTAAGGCTGTTAGTTATTGAACCCTATCGCGTTGTCCTAAGGTTTCTATTATCATGGAGTTTCGATATACCCATATGATTCTGATCCTTTAAAGCGTTTTAGACTATATTCCGATATGTTTTAAGTATCAGTATATGTTATCATTATTTTAGTAAATTCTAAAAATGTTTTATTGCGTGCTAGACAGGATTATTTTTATCCTTCAGCACAGTATTAAGGGCCATTCTTTTGATGTTATCTATAGCATTTGTCTATTTACTTTATAAACAACTGTTTCCCATGATTCGCTTGGGTAAGTAATAGCATATGTAACTTGAAAGGAAGGAAGTACGTTTTGGATTCTTCGTCAATTTTTTCTATTATTGTAATTTGTAGCCTATTTGTTAAATAAGATTTATTCAAATCATGCAAATTAACTCCGATTCCATAGTTTAACAATTTTCGCAGAAGAATCTGGAAGTCTACATAATCGAATGCTATGGTCATATCCATATTAAGTGCTATAGTTAATTCATTTGTCAATATTTTTTGTTTCTTTATACAGAAAGTTATAGATGGCTTTATTAGTAGATTTACTCTTTTAAAAATCATACTCATTGCTGAGCTACTAAGATATTATTAGACTAGAAATGAATATAGGGACTTATATATAATATTTTTTCGAGTATTTTGGATATGACTGATAATAATGCCACAGGTCTGTAACAATTAATATCAGACAGTCTTGATGACCGAGACCTTCGCTCGGTATTCCTTTTTTTTTTGTTAATGAAACCTGGCTAGTTCAATTTATCGCCCGCGAAACTTGTACTCAAACTATTTTTAACAGGTTTCCTTTCTAATATTTTTAATGATAATTTGATAGCAGTTTCATAGTACTATCACTTTTGCCATGTGATAATAAGTTGAGATTTTTTAGTTTTTTCAATTCAGAAACCGGCTGAATATATACAAGTATGTCGTGGCCAGATCGTAGGATTGACTAATTCATGATGCGGCCGGCCATTTAATGAAATGGAAACTTGCTGTCCGCATCATGATGTGGCTTAGCCAAATCAATGAATAATTTGCGTTTATCGATATGGGCGGCTGATCGTATGACTGCTTCATTATGTGGTGAAGCGTTAGCGATCATATCGTAAAATAGTTTCATTAGTCTCATTAAGAGGCGTCGTTACATTATTTTTGTGATACATGATGTATTTTAATTTTTAAGTTAAACAACAAATTAAAGAAAGTAGGGTGACTAAGCAACGGAAAACAATTACTTGATTAAGTTTAGTGAGATAATTGTAGGAGTGTAGTGCGAAGGTGCGGTGGCAAAGGCTATTGTATATTTTACGGATATGTCGCAAAATTATGAGAGACAGGATTTTGATCAGATGATAAAAGTATTAGTACTAAATTTCCTATATGATTCAATGCTGTAGGTCACATGATACGTAACGTGTAATTCGAAGTTATTTTTTTCAGAAATCAAAATGATAAAGCTAACGTATAAACAAACTTTTTAGCAAATAATTAAATTTCTTTTTAGGTCATCGGGTCATAATAGAAATGACCTTAAATGATATGATCAATTCTACGTGGCTCTTTTATGCAATACAACCATGTCAAGAAATGGCCGGCTGAAATATCAATTATAAATACATATACAAGAATTCTCGTTTAAAGATATTAGATTTTAACAAGGACCATTATATAAAGGAGATAATTGTTTTAGTTACTACGTAGTATAATCAAAATCCCTCTTAATCTCTAACATGCCCAGTGTTAGACGCCTAAACTACGAAATAGATCGATTGGTGAGAGCTAATATCCAAAGTTGTAGCCGGGGCCAACGGTTTAATCTACCTTCCGAGAAAATAGCAAATAGGAATTTCAAAAACTGGTCAAATATTCAATAAAAATAAAAAATACCCGCTACAGAGTGGGGCAACTTATAACTTGCCTATCGATACAAAGAAGATCGCTCAAAATGATCTGACGACCTCCGTGACCGAGTGCCTCGTAAAGATGTCGTCATCTGCGAGGTCCCGAGTTCTATTCACGATCTTGAATCTGAGTGGTATTTTAGTTGTTTCAGATTTCCATAATACAAAAACTTTAATAAATTGGATTCGCAATGTATATGATGTTGGCTAATAATATTTATGTAATAAAATTTTGATCATCTGTTCTGTGCATTTACGAACTTAGCTTAAACTTCATAATGGCAGGAAATCAATAGGAACTATACTATCGAGCTCATCAGTTTACAAGTAACTACAAAATGTCATGAGCATAATAACGTTACATTGCATTATATGTATTGGGTTATTGTCGATCGGGCTCGATGCGCGAGCGCACTATTTTTGAACTGCATTTAGGTTAGACGCAACTTCTCTTCACAATTAGAGACAGCTGTTGTGTTGCCAATTGATACTCGGCTGATTGTAATTCGTGAAAAAGGGCCATATAAATCCTCTTTAGTGATAAAGCTAATTATTTTCAAATTTCATATTTCATCAACCACACGTCTGATTTTCTCTTTACGCACATTTTTATTAACGGCTAGAACTCAAATGCGGGGTGTAGACTTTTTAAATTTTGTGACACTGTTCGAAGCGATAGTTCGAAATAATATTTGAAAACCTTAAACTTGAATAATTTATGTAATATTTACTTGAATAATTATTTATTATCATGTTCATGTTTGCTTTGGTAGGCAATTAGGGCAACCTCCGGGTGCAGTAGGATGTAGTAGCAACGTGAAGATATTGATAACTATAGATATTATTTCTGCGTCACATCTGTTGTAAAAGGGTTAACTAAGGCATAATATGAGTTATTATAAGTTAGAGGTTAAAATCGGAAAACCATAGAAATTTACGAGTGTAGGCCACCGTCCTCATGAGTCACTCAGTGACATCATTACTAAAACACGATCCGAGATTACATCCCAAGGAAAGCCGATAACCCTCGAAGCCTTCGTCGAAACCCATCAAGCCTCACTAATTACAGGAACCGTTATTTATCATGTTTAACGTACGTGGGTACAGAAATAGCTTTTTTTTATTAACGCCACTTGCGTGACAAGAGTTTTTTAGTTTAGACTGGTCGCTCGCTGCAAGCCAATATTTGCTTAGTTTAGGGATCGCTAGATTAAAGGACAGTTTGTAAAACATGAATGAAAATAATATAAGGTTATTATTATTATCATATCATTATGTTATATAAAGTTCCAGCAACTTCGCTCACGTAGGTTATAGCATTATACAAGGTTATGGGTAATTAGACGGGATCCTTTAAAGGGGTCGTAGGGGAGGTCATTTACAAATATTTTCACCTCACATTAAGTATCCGAAAGTGAGCCATTTTTGTAATAAATTGTATTGATTTTTTTCTTAAAAAAAGTCGAAAATAAAATTTTATTACGATCAGAATCTAATTTTGTTGACAGTTTTGGAGAGATAACATTCCAGTTCGTGATAAATAATAATAAAACCCAAATAATCTTGACCCAAACCGAAACTAGGGAGTTGAAAATTAAAAAAAAAAAGGTTTTTGTTGTTGTAAATTTGCAAACAAAAGTGCATTTAAAAAAAATAACTTTCGTATATGGGGTGAAAATAATTTAAAATGACCTCCCCTACGACCCCTTAAAAGGATCCCGTCTACATAATTACCCATCACCCTGTATAAAGTTCCCGCAACTTCGCTCACGTAAGTTATAGAATTATATCACCTGCGTATAATGTAGCTTCCTGTAGGTGAAATAACCCAGTTAGGATCATTACCTCTTTATAAGTGCATAGTATAGATAATATGTATTTCATAAAATTTAGTCAATAACTCGATTTTGTATCTTTGTTGCAGGGGACCAAATATCCAGAAAAAAAGACAGCGACGACTTAAACAATTCTAAAATGACCCTTCGTTAGTTAATCAATCATATTCCTCTAATCTACATAATAAAACAACCTAGATTGTATATTAAATCACCCTTTTGTAAATAATTGTTTATATAAAGTGAAGTGTTCCCTTAAAAGTGTAGTGTTATGAGTAAAGTGACTTTATGAGGCGGTTCAAGTGTAAAGCGCATGGAATTATCTAGAAGAATCAACGTGATTCGATCGGTGACTGGAGCATTGATCGGGTAACTTTTTTTTTCTTATATCTAGTGTAGTCGATAGAGCGTTTCACAATTAAGTACGTACTAAGTTTAATTTAAGAGATTTTATGAATTTGAAAAAACAATTTGCATTATTAATTTCGGCTAATTTGGATTTTATTTCTTGATACAAAATTCTTTGACCACTCTTGATTAAAATAATTGTACGATTTGTTACAGATAAATGTGTCTGATAGTACCACCAATTAATGTGTTTCATTCATATATAGAACGGTTGTAGAATAAAAGAAGATATAACGAGAAGGTATATTATTAAAATCGTATAATCTCGTACTTAACACCACATATTAGAGAGCAAGGTGTAGACAACACAAAACTATATTAATTTAGCCGGTCATTTAGACCGATTAGTTAGACGATCAATGGGGGTTGTGATCAGTTCAAAATTAAAATTAATTGCGGATTTATTTTCAAAGTTGCGGATTGATGATAAAATTATATAAAAGGATACTACGTGATCCGCTTCAATCTGGCATCCATCAACACATTACACGATCAATCTATTGGATTAATTTGACACCAAATCGGTTGTATAATTGCCCGGAAGTAATTTCGCATTTTTTAAAAGTTTAACAAGGTCCATGCCCGCTTGTGATGAAAAATTTATTAATAATACAAATATTTCTTGTTGTATTACTGAGATTAAGAAATGACAATTACATTGTTTTCTGTGCACATTTAACACGAAGATTCTTTGAAGATTATAACTAAAGCAAATTAAAAAAAAAGCTAGTTTATACATATTGTAATGTAAACTACATAATTTATTTCACATTTATATTACTGATATTCTGTCATAATATTTACACAATTGGCAAATTTTGAGAGCTGCCTCAATTATAAATGTTAGAAGTCGAATTCAAGGCATAAACATGGATAGTTTCAATTAAAAATCCAGTTCGAGTTTCTAGACTGTTTATTACAGAGCAAACTGTTGTCCCGCGATTTCGCCCGCGTAAATTATAACTTCCCGTAGGTCAAAGAATTATCAAAATCGGTCCAGTAATTACAAAGCCTATTTAATACTAACAAACATTAAAATCTTAACACTTACTGCTGCTGGAAAATAAAGAAAGCCGGAATTACATAGTGCTATATATTATTAATAATTTCAATATCATTTATTTTGTCCAGACTAATTATAAGCACATGTGAATATAGAAAGCTAAAAGATATCAATTTGTAAAATCTACAGCGGGAGACCATGTACTGAGAAGAACCGGCTGAAACTGAGCAAGAGCTGTTTCTTTTTCTCCTTGTTTTATTTCATAAAGTTAAGTCAAACTTGAAAGACTGTGTATTAGTAGAAATCACTTTCAAGTATTTAACTAAGAAATCACTTTCAATTACAATATCAGGAAAAAACAAAACAGATATACCGAATCATAACCTCATTGAGAAATACAATATACAATATGCATAATAAAAAAAAACTACAAAATTAATTAGTCCAGATCAGACTCCTCCCCACTGGCAGTATAATTTAACTGACCCTAATTTTCTTGATCATTGAAAAGCAACACACCAGACATGTGTGCCTATTTCATTCACATGTTATAATGTTTACATTACAAATTAATTCACATCTAGGTTTGTATATTATTTCGACGTCAGTTATATTTGCATTTTTATGAATACATCGGTGATGATTGCTTATACCATACGGTTATTGCATAAACAGTTCGGATAATTCAATTATGACATTTTATTTTCTATACAAAGATTAGGGGGGGGGCAGGTGAATTAAGCGGGTGGTATAATTTATACGAGCAAAATCGCGAGAATACAGCCAGAAATGTTATAAATTTCGGGAAGTCAACAAAAGAGATACGTCGCAGTTTTATTATTGTTTGATCGTCTTTCTGTCGATAGAGATGGCGCAAATTTGAAGTTATTTTTTTTGACAATGTATTTGTCACTGAAAATATTGGTAATATTATCTGATTTTTATTATAATTTCGTGTTTTGCGTTTATAAAGTCACAATTTTGATTGTATAGTTATATTACATTATAATATTGTTATTTTCGACTGACACGTTATGCGTGATGCCTTTTTGTTTACTTGTAAATAAAAAAGACACTCTCAAAAACTCAAAAGAAAGTTCACTCTGAAAATCATTAAATACTTACTGTCTACCATTGATAAAATTTCATTATTGGAAAAATATAAACAGTTTCAACATTATTCACGCTAAAAGATAAGATTGGCAGATGCTGCACTACTACATCAAAGAAACAGTCTATTTACGACGCTTTAAAGGAATTCTATCGACATCCTGTCGTTTCAATCAAGGAGTAAAATATCAAGGCATAAACCAAGTTACATCGGAATTTGTTGAAATACAATATTATTAAATCACTTTCACTATAATCTGGACACGAAAGAATAAACATGCAGTATTTAAGCTTTTTTCATTAAAATATAATATTATAACTGTTTATAGTCATAAATTTATGTATATAAAGTCGTAAATGTATGTTTATAGTCATAAATTACGTTATTAAGTCTAATAACCTGATCTCAAGGTATGAGAGACAATTTGAAATCTTTACTTTGAATAACAAAGGAATTCTGTTCAAAATACGGCTTCGAACCACAGATATGAGATAGAACACAACGCGAGCACCTTCAAATGGTATTAATTAAAATTATATTAATCCTCTAGCACTGATGGCGCTGTATTCAACGCTGAGTTCGATGCTGTTTTCTACAGAATAGCAAAGCTAGTTTATTGTTGGATTTTATAAAATAATGCACGTATTAAATTAAATTTTTATTTATGGCCTTTCAGACCGTCATTAATAAATCCAGCAACGTCATTAATGGGTCTCGATCTATCATCCACACACTAGAGCTTCTGTCACAGAGCCAGGATATAAATAGAACTTTAATACAATTTTTCGGTTAGAGAATACACCCTTAGATTTCACAGTCCCCTTCAAAGTTGGGTCGTTGTTCCTAAACCCTTAATTATAGTGGGCCAACTTGTCTAAACTTTGGATCTGTTTACTTAAGTCGTTACTCTGCAGCTCGGGGCAGGGTACCAATTGGATAAACTGTATGATTCGCTACAGGGACTAAGGTAGGACAGTATAATATATCATTGACTGTAGGGGACTACTGTATCCTGTAATTTAATTATCGCTAATTATGAATGAAATGGCCACGTTAGGGACAAAGTCAAAAACAGAAACGGAGAAACACGACACGGAGCAGCAACCGCTTTGTTTAAACTACGCGGAAAAAATCGTTTTAAAGAATAATTGAATGTTGTTGCAGTAAATATATTTATATATTTAGAATTTATGAGTATTTGGATAAAATTAATTATATAATATCTATTGAAATAAAAAGTATATATCTTTAAGAACCTAAAGAAGCAGGGGTGGATAGTTTCGGCACGTTTCTTAGTTCATTATAACTCTACCGATTTAAAAATGTTGCATTACCCCACCATACGTTACCGCAATACAGCTTTTTAATTTGGTCAAATTATGATATATTCTTATTTTTCAAAAACGTAATCTGTAATTATCATTGTTTGTTAATACTACTTTTTGTTATATTTGCCGCTATCCGTGATTAAGTTGTTAATAGTTGTGTTGTGTTAGGTAATTAAAACAAATTGTCCTTTTAATTATAATAATATTTAGTTTGTTTTGTAACATTTAAATAGAATCAACTAATTTAATTGTTTTTATAAGGTTGTTAATCGATAGTTTTGTCCTGTTAATTCTGCATGTATAATAAAGTAACCATTATAAATTGTCGGGAAGGAAATAATAGTTAAAATGCCAAAAGTAATAATAAGATATGAGCATGACATTTCGGTCCACTCTATGATTTGAAGTTGTTAACGTATCAAAGATGTACAGACAGTGCCAGCCACATCTCAACACTTGGGGTGCGTGAAGAAGGGAAATGTCCCGGCTCATTCAGATAAGGTAGTCTGATATTGTTCAAATAATAATATTGTTAGTTTTCAACAAAACCATTAATATTGTTAGTTTTTTTATTTAATTTCTTTTTGAAAATAAAATGTTTTGCACTCTTTTTTCTAATGTTATAATAAATGGAGTAAGGCCCTTTCAGATTCAAAAGTGCTGTAAATATGTAAAACTTCGCTTTTTGATCTGCCGTACACGTTTAAATTTGAGCTGCCGCTCTTCGATTAAGAAGTTTTTATGCTCAAGTGCAATCTTGTTAAAGTCGCGAGATCTCGCCCATTTTTCGGAGCCGAGATCAATCTCGCCGATCAAGAACGAAATTTCGCGAGAACGAGATTGCATTCCTAATAATAGTACGGAAGCCTTCGTGTGCACTTGACCAGTATTAAATGTATAATTTAGATTATATTGACATTAACATTTGAGAGACTACAAAGAAAGTATGCACGCTGGCTATATTAAAAAATCTACGGCTATTACCCGTATTTGTACCCGTCTCTATTTGTATCAGGATTGCTTAATCTGGAGACCCTAGCACATCGAAGAAAAGTTCTCCTCGCTGCGCATTACCTCTCTGTGCTATATAACAAACTGGATTGCCCAGATATATTAGAAAAGGTGAGCATTTCGGTTCCCATGCGTGTTTCGAGCGATGCTGCAGGTTTAGTGAAACCACGACGAATGCCGCGTCTTCTCCCTCGACCTCTCACTCGTACTGTTTATGCTTCGCAAGCGCCCACAGTATGCGTCTGATCGGTGATGTGCTCGCTCATCACGAGAAATCTGATTTATTTGTGGATGGTGTAAGACAACTAGTAGCTATGACTAGACAATTTCTAAATTTTATAGAATTCAGCAGCAGGATATAGTTGACGTTGTGTATTCATACTGACATTAATTATTTGAATTGGCATGTATTGTAGTGTTCCAAATTGTAATTTATTTCTCTATTTTTTATTTTATCATTTTAATGTTGACTTTTAAGCTAAGCTAATGGATTTATCAAATTTTAATTTGACATTTCTTATTATTCTTGACATTTTGTATAACTTGCATGTGTGTTGGACACAAAATCTGTGAACTTGCAAGTGTATGTATAATAATAAATAATAAATAAATAAATTAAAATGAACGATTACTTTAATTGTCGGCAAGCCGGTTTATTAAGATAAAACATTGTACCCGGTGATTGTATTAAAGTACCTACAACATCTGTATGAACAATTTCCTAAGTAATGAATGCCTGTGTATTTCAGAGCTTTCATTTTTCACGTCAAGCCCACCTGCGCCCCGCCACGTATACCCATCTACCTGCACGAGGTGGTCGCGATAACAGCTTTAGGGAAAATGATCCTGGAACCAAAAACTAAGAAGAAATTATGAGACGATACAGACATACTATATTCATATATACCTATCGCAATAATAACATAATAAAGTGTTAAGTGAGGAGCTTAATGCTCGATCTGCGATTCGGAACTTAAGTAACTTTCGCAAGGGCCGGGCATAGTCAGTAGGGTGACCAAAAATTTATTATCTCGAGCTTCTCTGTGTTTCGATGATGCTGTTAATCTCGGCTGCATGTGCAATTGTTAATACCAACCAATCCCCCTAATTCCATCTATATTTCAACCTTTTTTTTTAGCGATGGAAAGTGCGTTACCGCATACCCTGGTTCGCCAGCGCGGCTAGCCAGGGTAATGTGGGGCTCCCCCCTGCGGACCCGCCCCAGATGAGGCTAGTCAAAGAGCAGGGGTACACCCACAAAAAACCACCGATATCCCTCGCTACAGGGCGACGCACGGTATGGGTCCCAAAGGGACCATATCCAGCGCCGTTCGCCCCGTATTCGACCCGCCCTGAAAAAGGCAGGTCCCACCACGGGTTGGGACGGGGACTCAGGGATACTTGAGCCCGGCTCCCACGACAGGACGGAACGTGCAATGTCCGATAGCGCGCAAACTACCAGACTGTCCCATGTTAAAGGAAGGAGATGCGCTATTGGGCAATCTCCAAACCTTATCCCGTCGTATTGGAAGCCAACTTCGAGGCTCCCCCCTCCCAGGCCTGCCTTCGCGATCTATATTTCAACCTTGATATTTATCAAGAACAATCCAAAGCAAAGGTCTACAACTACAACAACCCGTGTGTATGTTCATGGACCGTCGAGCCGGTGTTTTAAAAAAGAAACTCAATAATATTCTTAATAAAAAATTCTTAAAAAGCCACTTTTTCCCTGGCACTCTGCTTTAAAAAATACGTTAGTCCTGTTAGGTAGCTCATGTTCTGTGGGTAGCTCAGTGTTTAGAGTAGTCGACTAGATTGCGGAAGGTCATTGGTATGAGTCCCATTTCAGAGAAGCGAATTTTTAAGCATCTTTCATTAAGAATATTTTTCAATATAGCATTGTGAATGCAAAATTCAAATCAAATATAATAATCTAAACAAGTTAAAGACTTGAGAAAGATAGTGACCTCATCAAGCTGATGACGGAAGAGTACAGAAGAATAACTTCACAACCTAGTTTGTTCATCAACACGACATTGTGCGCCTACAATTGATCTTGTTTTACGTATAAACTACGGCTAGTTACGTGGTACGATCAATTAAAAATCGTATTACAAACGTCAAAATTAACTTGAAGATATTAACCAGATTACGTGGAAAAAACCTAGCAATGTAGGTTTGTCAGTTCCAGAACACGGGGACTGTTCTAAAACTGACATACGTAGCTTACTTTTTATCTCAGCACACCGACGTCATATCGTAATCTACACTAATATTATAAAGAGAAAAGATTATATAATTTCTTTATTTCTATTGATTAGGCTCGGAACTCCGGATGGACTTTAAAAATTATTTCACCTACTGGAAGATTCCATTCCACGTGTGAGATAGACTATCATTTAAGGTGGTGAACTCGAGGGAAAACAGTTTGTTCACGTATATAAAGCTACTGTCATTTATATTACAATAATACGTCCCTTATCTCCTCGTTCCTGTATCTGACTTGCTATATTTCATCCATTGTTTTCAAATCTCACCCTGCCCCTCCTGTAATATGAATTCGAGACCACGCCTTTATACACTCAGCACTTTTAATAATGAAGAAATATTAATATGAACCAAAAATGTATTCATTTATTTTGTTTTTGCAAGCTTCTAACAAACTAACTATTTTAGTTAGTATGGCTCAAATTAACTCATCATTTTGCTAAAAATACATACATACAAACATTAGAATATATCAATTTTAGGTTATGCGTCTTATCTAAGATATAAACATATATAAAATTAAGTGGCCTGTAGTTTCTATTAAATAAAGAAGGTTTTATTTATGATTTACATTAGGTACTCAAAGATCGATTTCAAATTGATTGTGCCAATAACTATTTTGGCAAAATAATGCAAAAGAACAGGAGACGGTTCACTCCTTCACCAAATTCCACCAAGCAGTTACGTACTGGTGGGCTAATTGGCAAATTTTAAATCTATAGCAATTCCTTTCAAAAATGTAGCTATTGTTATATCGAGTTACGAAATTAAGTAACGTTTAAAGTTGCAATCGCTTTTGGAAAACTTAGCTAAACCCGTCGACGGATTGCAGTTTGCATTCAAATCCTCCGTTTTACATTTCTCAATAGCTTGCAGAGATATTTGAAGGTTGCATTAGACAATTCCAATGGAAATTAAATCAACGATATCATTCATTCAATACTTTTCAATAAAACGTCGCAACTGCAAACGTTATCATATATCAATAGTTAAAGCCTGAATTTTGTGATTATCTTTCAAATGTCAAATTGAAATCAATCATCTCAACATCCTGGGCATGGATATTCAACCCAAAAGACCACATCGAAAGCGTTATAATTGCATGCACACTCAGAGCATGGAGTACTGTTTGCATTTTTGGAATGACGCCGCAAAATATTTTTTAGGAATGCCCCATGGGATGGGATAAACAGGTTGGAGCGACATGAAATCATAGAGAATGAGGCTATAACCAAACATCTTGAACCGCTGCAAATGAGGCGGGATAATACCTTACTCAGTGTATTCTATCGTCTTTATCATGGCGAATGCTCTGAAGAATTATTCTACATCATCCCCCTCTCCTCCTTTTGTAACAAGATATCGCGTGCTGGTGATAACAACCATCACCAGCAGCATCACCAGTATGTTCTGTGCTATCTCGTACAAAGAAACGGCAAATCTTATATTTGCAGTACAAACGTGGAACAATGTCCCACCTCACGTGTTTCCAACCAAGTTCATACAAACATGGATCTTTCAAAAGACGTGTGAAGAGGCAGTTTAGCAAGCTGGCAAGATGGTGATGGCTGCCAGTTAGTAGTTTCCACTTCTCGTATTGTAATCACTTTCGTTGTGGTTTCGGAGTCGTATTAGCATTTCGAAAATAGACGTAATTTCGTTTTCGGAGAAATTTAAAAAGGGATTCAAGTTGTTAACTATGTTAACGTAATAAATACTACATTGATTTTGAAATATAATTATAGAAGAAATCAAGACCTATCGAAATGGCAGGAACACCTCAATTTCAAGCATTTTTATCTCTTTACAAAATATATATAATAGCAATTTGTTAACAAAATAACCAAGTAGATTTAAATGGAATTGTTGTAGATCGCTTGGAACTTTATTTTAAATTTCAGTATGTGAACTGTCCACGTAAAAAAACTGGTGAACAATATAATTAATTAGCACGACCGAAGTGAACCACGTATAATAGACACCGGACAGGCTTTTACAGAAAACACAAACACATATTTCGCTGGCACGTACAATACGGTGATGAATGGAGTGACATGGACGCTTCGTTCATAACGGCGACTTAATTGATTGGCTTATTTATTTATGTAGGTCAGTTGTTTATTCCCCACAAATTCCCGTAGTCATTGCCCGTGATGACTTTGGAGAAACAAAGGTGAATGGCATTTGGACTCGTGTTAACTTTAGGCGGTCGTTAAGCTTTTCCATCGAATAATTAGTATCTCAAATGAGGAAAGAATAAAAGTATTACTTTACCCTATTTGCTAAAACTATGGTAGCATATGCTAAGTTGTAGCGTAATAATGATATTCAATCAAACCTTTTAGACGTTCTCTTGGACCAGACATCTTGTGTAAACTAATCAAACGAGCCCAAACTTGACAGGGTTGCGTTACTTAATTACAAATTCCCATGGCCACCTAGTTCCATAGTCAGACCCTGATATTTATGAACTCGGTCCAAAATCCTCAGTATGAAAACTCAAATAAGTAGTCCCAACTTGATGGGGTCAATTCGTTTAATTATAGAGGTTCACGGTCTACCTTCCGACTCCGTCATTAGATTAGGGGTCTAATCGCCTTATCTTAAAATTATATATAACAGATAAGAACGCTTGGACTTGAGATGATCCAGCAACTGGATAGGTGATTACTTCTAAACTCATTATCTTGTTTCCATTATTATTAAATGATTATGTTATCATTATAAGACCATATTTATTTATTTTTTCTCTATCTCTGTTTATAATGTATAGATCTGGTAATGACATGGTTTTTGTAAATGTCATTACTCTTATTAGAGCTGGTGAGTTTCTTGCTCGTTCTTCTTATCGGCCAAAAGACGTCCTGAACGAGTGGTAGGGAAAAAAATGTTGGACGATTGAAAAGTACTTTTAAGAAGTCTATTTGAATAAAGATTATTTTGACTTTGACTTTGACTATAGTAATTATTTTTTAATAAATAATTAAAAAAATATCATTAATTTGACGTTAATTGATATTGTCTAAGGCAGGCGTTAGTGCAAACATTACTTCGAAAGCTGTTGAGAAATGTCGAAAAAAATTGTTGAATACTAACTATCGATTTTAGTTGAATACTAACTATCGACGGGTTTAAATGAGTTTTTATTAAGTTTCTTTATCATTAAAATCATCATTCCTTAAGAAAGTGATTACGACTTTAAGCGTTAAGTATATAATTTCATAAATCACTGTTATTTATATTATTTTTAATTTCGATAGATTTCTAAATGACACAATTAGGCCCACAGCTCCCTTCCATAATAATATTGCACTGTCATCAGAGTTATTTATTCATTCATTTTCAGCCCAATCGGGAAAGGGTGTTTCGCTTGCAAAATTTTTATTTTGCGTAAAGATTTGCCTATTTGCACTTCAGCCACACAACTATCTCCACGAAAACAGCGCTCTTTCGCTAGGTGAAAGAAGGACAATCAAACGTTTCATCTTTTTTGCTTTTTTTATTTATTGGTCGATCCACTAGGTAGCTACACAAAGCTTTTATTCATTCAAATATGGTTATTAATTAATCACCCTCTCCCTTCAAGGAAGGTTATTCCTGTGATTTAGAAATTTGGCCGGAGACAATTATTGAGGTTCCGACGATACAACTCCTACTAACTCCTAAGATCCTACTGACGATAAAAATATTTTACAAGAATTAAATAGAAGAATAGAGTTGAGTGCTAATGACTGAGTTTTGTACTCACAATACCGTGAATTCGTCTTCTACTTTAAGACTTTTGATATTGAAAGAGGCGGTTTGTAATGAATAAGAATAGTTTTGTGAATACACTTCCTACACGAATAGATATTTACTCACACATACACATCGATGCGCTTTAGATGTAATAAACACTTAAATTATTGCCGTATTTCTACAAACCATAAGTTAAAGCAATATACATGCCGTCTACAACTCAGTCCACCTCAGGCACATTGCGACTTGCCACATTCTTTTTTTTTCCATAAAAATAAACCTAATAGCAATTAGGAAAATTTTAGTAAGCTTCTTGATTATATGGTAAGTAAGGAAAACAATTTTTTTTTTGTTGAGTTACATCATCAAAACACTTTCAACTGCTGGTGCACCCTCATTCATTTAGATGGGAGTAATGGTACTTATTGAACGAATACTACCAAATGAATCGGTGTGAATATCTAGATAGTTGCTTTAGTCATTCATTAGCTTACTGTGAACGTTTAGCCTTAAATAGCTAGGACTTAACATTGTCCAATAAAAGCAAAGGAAACACTTCCAGAAGGGTGCAACACAAATAACTAACTAATCACAAAGCGGTTACTAATATATTCACGCACAAATCCATTCAGCTCCACACTCGCCCAATTAGCTGTTAAATATATTACTTACATTTATATAAATCAACACGCAACGTAACGATGGTCCTATTAAATGTGACGTTTACGACAAAATGGCCGGTGTTTCCCGCCAAAAGTGACATTTCCTTCAATTTATCAAGACGCTTTCCCGCGCTCGCAGCTGCGCCAGCCCTCATTGATAATTCAAGACTAAAACACTTGACTGAGAACAATTATTTTCATCGTATACAATTTAAATGTAAAAAAAATATAGTTAAGTTTTTAATAATCGAGCAGCAATAACAATTAAATATTTATTATATTTTTATGGAGCTTTCCACGATTCGTTTAAAAATTCTTTATCATTTGAAATGTAACTTTTTTTACGATCAAACTATTAATATTGAGTAAATTCTTTAAAAATGTCTCACATCTTGAATAAATTGTTGCTCATTGGTCAATTAGTCATTGTAATATTCCACAGCTAACTGGACCAAATCTTCACCACATGCCAGTGGACTTACGGCCTACAAATAAATTGTTGTGCAACTGAAATATTGTAAGTGCGTATTATTCTTCTTAAAATTATGATTCATCTGCGGAAATTATGAAAGTTCTATGAATACACGTAGATGATTGGCGACAAACTTCATAATTTCCATTACCATATACTGCGATCGTGCCAAATTATAACGATCGCTGTTCACCATTTTATTTATTTTTGTTGAAATTAATTACTTTATGGATTATTTGGAAGATGCGCAAGCTAATCAGCTACTCCGTTCCATTCATTTTAATTATTTCAAATGGAACACTACTCATGTGGATAACGACGTACGTCTGTCAGCTGTACATTTAAATTCACAATGATATTTGAAGCGACGTGGCGTTTCAGGTTTAAAATATATTATGGTGCAAAGCAAACGCTACAAGCATTTTGGCTTGTTAAAAAGTGACTCACATATTTATTAATAAAATATATAATTACAACAAGAAATGGAATAAATGGAGGATGTTAAGGGTAACTTTGTAAGTTTTAGGGAAAATTTTAGAAATTCACGTTTTAGCTGTAACATAACTCGTAGAACAATTATGTAGTTTTCTTACTCGTAATTTAATTTAACAGTTTATTTGGACATATTTGTTTCTTATACTTTCACACGTTAAATGAAACTACTCATCAAATGAAACAACTTTTAGGTAGTATATTAAGTTGTGTAAGAGTGTATTTTTTATTAAATAGATTATGCACCACAAACAGTTTGACTTGATCGCTTGATCTGAGATCATGATTTCCTTATGACGCAAACCCCGGTCAAATCTCAGTAAGCTCCTGACTCACACACTAATACATTATTCGTTGGATCCGGGATGCTCACACCGGAACAAGATGTCTTTAAAAAAAAAGAATTATCTGAGTAAACATTTCATTGGCGACTAACGCGATCGATGTTTTCTGTTTTTACCGCAAAATTATAAGGTTTTAAATTATTATAAAATAAGTATATGATTTATATATTTAATGTAATTTGTCCCTACTTAAAATCAAAAATATATACCCGTATCACAAAAACAAAACGAAAGAAATATTGTTATAAACTCTGTACCTGACGATGTTAGAAAATTAATTGTTGTACATACATATAGCGTTTAGTTATTATCACAACAAAAAACTGTAATTGGCCTTTGAAAAAATATTACAGTATCTGTATTTAGAAATGATATTATCATTGCTATAGATTTCCTGCACCTAATAAATAAGGCTATGGAAATTTATCTTCAGATGCATACGGAAATACGAGAATCTCCGTCAGCCATTAATAAAAACAAAACATAGCCGATTCCTCATTGGCCAACCTATTTCTGTGCCGTCCCAAATTGTTATACAGAGTTCACCCGAATCTCTGCCTTTGATAATGTAGGTTCCATGAACCGTTAAATCGTCCTGAATACTTTCCCATTGACCTCTTTAATTATCCTTTTGAAGTCTACAAACATCGCAGAGTTTCGTCAGTACTTAAATTTTACGTATATTTCTATATTTAATGTATAAAAAATATATATACGTCGCTTTTAGGCTATCATCAGTTTCTCTATACTTCTTCTTCGTATTGGTAACAGACCTTAACAGGATGATCGATGATATCTTTGGACAATACACTCTATACTTCGCCATCTTTGAACAAAACAGAAATCTCTGTACGAATGGCAGCGTCATTAATATTAGTCCATTTCTTCTTTATATTGTCAAGCCAGTTGATCTTCGTCTTCCTTTTTCTTCAATTATCAATTTTAAAATATTATACTTATTATTTCTGTTAACATCTCCTAGATATGCAATATTTCTGTCCTTTACTGCATTTAGTACTTCCCTTTTTTCTTCATTCTTCTGAGAACTTCTACGTTAGTAGTCCAGAATATTTTCAACTTTCACCTTTACAAACATGTTAATCAAAGCATCTATTTTTCCTTTCATTATCTTACTCAAAGCCCCATACAAAAGTATAACATCACAAAACACTTTACTAGTCTCCATCTTCACTACGATTTAAAAGGATAAATACACACTTGAGTTGGCTTTACAAGTTTACTCGTAATAGTCAACCATTATATTTTACTCGGCAATTTCGAACAACTCCATAGAAAACAATAAATTTTTTGTGTTTTTTTGGTTTGCAATGCCAGAAGGCCTACTCTGTTTCTCCAAAAACGAAATTTTAATAATGAACGGAGGTAAGACCCTGACACTGCTTCTGATGGACAGATAATATTGAAGCATATGATTTTAAAAAAATTGTAAGGTCGATTAGACATTTTTGTAATTTTCGTTTGTAGACAAACAGAGTAGCCTCTCAGATTAGTAACATTTTTTTTTTCAAATAAACAAGTGATTTATTTATTTCTTTTATAAGATTGTGATGGGGTTGGACGGTTGCGGATAATTAGACTTAGACGGCATGGCTTGGTATTATGTCTATCCTTGTTTGATCGAGATTTTAATCGATCGAAATTCCGTCATTAGACCTCGACAAAATCGTGCACATACCTTATTCTTCATTGATTTAGGCTTATTTTTTAGAGTACAAAAATAGATTTCGGCCTAATAGGATTAATTTGTGCGGCTTCTGTAGTTCTCATAGCGATTGCTTCATATCAGTCATAAAAATTAATAGATGAGCGAAGGAAATTATCCAGGCGGTCTGCTTACGATTATTTTGAACCCGACCTTCGCGTTGGATTGCAAATAATAATAAACTTATCATTATAATTTGATTTACAGCTGTATTATTATCTGCCCTGCGATTCTGTAAAAATCCAGACCCGATTTCGAATTCACTCATGTGTCCGAATTCACGTCTCTGAAGTGTAGAATTTCTATTGATTCCATTCTTTGTATAATAATACATAACAAAATTGATTAGATATTCGTGTCCCAGATATTCTATTCCTATGTTTTTCTAAACTCGCTTCACTTATGCCCCGAATCAATTCAAGGTTGATCGGATGCCGCTTTTTGAAGTAAATTCGGACACATGTGTGAATTCGAAATCAGGTCTGAATTTTTACAGAATCGCAGGGCTGATGTTTACTTTTTTGCGTGTGTGCAATAAAGTGCTTTTAAAGATAAAATGAAAAAGGATCGTTCGGAAAGTGAATTTCACTTTGGTCTTGAAAGTTGAATATTCATTTTTGTGCTGTCAATTTGGCAGTGGAAAACCAAAACCGACTTGAACTAATATCGGTAAATAATTCTTACTTGAGAATTAAATAATCTTCATTTAAGTCGCGCGAGCATTTGCTACCCATACAACCTACCTACAATTTTGCCTGTCTTATATACGAGACAGGTTTTTTTTAAAATCATTTTAGTCGTTTGAGTCACGACGACGTCTCCTAATTATTTTGATGTTAAAAACTGCTTATCGATCATTAAAAGAACCTCGAGAATAAACCCTTTCAAACAAAATATCATCTAAATCCGCACTCTATAGACGAAAATACTGTGGAATAAGTATATAGTCTAGTAACTATAAAAAAACTATTAATTCTAGATACTCAACATATTACAAGTTTTAAAGATCGTGTCCAATATTAAATAAGCGTATGATGAAGAGTACATCATTTATCAATAATAATGGATTCATGCGATCCGTCCATTAGAAGCAAACAAATGTTACGAAATATTTACAGATTATTTTCAAAATAGTTTTATTGTTGGTCCAATAATTCTTCTTTAAAGATACATAGGTGCTTATCTGAATTCTATATTTACTATTTATCTATACTCATATTATTAAAGGAGGAAAGATTAAGTTCTTTGCATTGAATAGGCTTTGAAACTATTGCACACTTGATTTTAAGAATGCTTTTACCTAAGGGTAGCAACATTATACGCCGAAGACTATATAAATTTATATAAATTTATAATGATTATATAAATTTACGCGATGAAGTTGTGAGAAACACAACTTAGTGAGCTAGTTTATAATAAAGCAGATAATATCTATTAGGTGAGATAAATTTAAAAACCTAAAAGACATATTTAGCTGGAAGAAGTGCCTAGACTATATCACTGTTCAAACTTTTAACTATGGCCACTACAAAGACACGCCATTTGTTGGGTTTTACAATAATATTCATCATCATCGTCAGCCTATGAATCCCCCACTTGCGGAGGCTCATCTTCCCTATGGATCGAATCGAAAAAACGGGCCATGACACAACAGGAAGCAAAAGGAGGGTGTTCACGACTGCAGATGCAGCTGAGACCAAAGGCTTAACGTGTCTTTTGAAGCACGAAGAAGTTCAATATACATTTTTAGTCACCCATCCAATACCTGACCCTTGCGAATGGTCCTTAGCTAAACAGAACAACACACGGAACAGAAGAACATAATGCACTAACGACTGCGCCATCGAGCTCCTCACAAGAACATTACTTATACTGATATATTTATTCCAGCAGAAGATGAGTGCGGTGGAGGCGAGCGCTGATCCAGCGCCAGTGGTGAGCCCCCCGACGGAGACCCCCACCGGAGCGCCTCCAGATGGTGCGGGCCCCCTCATCCCGGTACCAGCGGCGCCCCGCAAACCTCCTAGACGGGGTCCCAAGGTCCAACAAGAGCGGCCGAAGCGGGCACTCTTCTGCCTCACTCTGAAAAACCCGCTGAGAAAAGTCTGCATCGATATAGTGGAATGGAAGTATCCTTTACTAAATCTCTGTGTTTCCTTTTCGAAGTTATAAACATAATATATAAATATGACATCATCACCAGACTATTAATGTACGCACTGCCGGGTTCTGGGACTTACCACTTTGTACTGCTCGATCGTTTCTCCTTAACCGATCTGACCCCGCAGTGCTATTCTGCTACAAAAATAGCCTCGAACTACATGACGAACGATAAAAATTCATTGATTTAAAACCTATTTCAAATAATAATAAAGGTTTTATTTCACGGAACCTCTGCGACAGCTGTGACCGACGTTAATTTCGAGGATAGTTAAATTACAGAATAACATAGCTGTACTCTTGAAATGTAGCTAACGACAAATCAAAAATTTGTATTAAAAGTACAAAAGCCCTTGTTTAATGGAAATCTGCGAAGAGACGAATGAATGAATTAAGATTAATACTTAGATGAAATATATTTTTAAATAAACATTTAGGCAGAAACCATGATTTATTTACATTTGGTTGATTCAAACTATATTTTGGCACCTCGCCAAACAAACTTCCGTTCGTAGCTGGATGTTTTAATTTACTAAGATCCGCACAACAAATCGCTAATGTAATATTAATTGTGACAAAAATAAATCAATTGAATTTTTCCTTCCCAACTATCTTAAGAAAATCAGGATTTGACGTGAAATAAGAACAAACAATTTCTATAAAAACTCTTTATTAACTCGGGAACGTCGATTGCAAAACCTTTCAGACATGTTAATAAAACTTTCTGTCGCTAGAATGCAGTTCTAAAATAAATAAAAAAATATTATAATGGTAATCTTTTCTGTATTTACATTTTATAATTTGAGTATTTTTATCCAATCAGTGCTATGTGGTTGTAAGAATGAAGGGAAATATTTTCCCAAAGACAAAACTTCGAAAAGGCCTTTACAGCATTCTAGCGATAAACTACGCTTTTATTTAGAATAATTTAATTAAATAAATTTGCTATTATTTAGATTTGTAATGTATTTCATTTATCACAATTCACTCAAACTAAATGTCCTTGATTGCAGACATAGTAAAATGCTATGCAAATAATAATTTTTGAGGAAGCGTTTAAAACACAGTACCTACTTACTTTCAGAGAAATATTTTTTTATTATATTTGATGAATTTTGCATTCACAATGCTATATTGGAAAATATTCTTAATGAAAAACGCTTTAAAAATATTTTTTTATTTCATGTATTTATATATTTTTTTTTTATTTTGCACGATCAGAATTATGGTATTAGCCATTAATATTATTCAAATTATTCAAAACTGTGGTCCGACGTTCGAACAAAATACCATCACTGAGCTTTGCAATATTCCCTATTGAAATTGCTATAAACGATTCCGTCTTACGAGATTGTTTTACGTTCTTAATTTTATTTTACTTCGAATATAAGTAGCCAAAGTGTGGGGTTTTCTTTTATTGTTATAATAGTTAAATAATATTGTTTAATTAGCAAAAAAATAACGAATAATTAAATTAGTAGTTATAATTCTGATTACTGGCAACACAGATTTTATAAAAGTTGTTAGTTTAAACACTTGGCAGAAGATTAGAATATTCTGCATGAATATAAAAATATGTGTACCGCTAGTGATAAGAACTGTGACTTGTTTGAGGAATAAATTGTACATGGACGAGAGTTTTATTATACTTAGATAATGTGAACGTGACTAATGTTCTCTTCAATATTTTTATTGCTTCGCGGAAAACATAAATTACGTCATGAATTTCTTTTTATCATCTATAAACCTGACATTACAGTAAATCTATGAGGCTAAATTGATTAAATAAATAACTATGAACACAAAATTATCAGTCAGCATAAACGTAAGTAGTTTAACAGATCGTATATCACCCAATTTCGAAACCGAGTTTATTTGAAATTCCAGCTGAATAGTTAATGTAACATACCATAAATACCTATTATATCATAAATGTATCGTCTTTTATCTTAGTTTTTTTTTATTAGACAATGGTGTCAATTTATTTTGATACCAACCAAAATTAAAAAATAATTGAGTTTGTTTTAACGTAAAATTCAGTAGTCACGTGGTTTCAACAAAATAAGATTATACTTCTGCATACTATAATGTGTATGCGTATGTCGTGGCCAGATCGTAGAATTGTCCAATTCATGATGCAGCCGGCCATTTTATGAAATGGTCGTATTTCATGAATGGAAAAAGTTACTGGCCATATCATGATATGGCGTGGCCAGATCAATGAATAATTTTCGTTTAACGGTATGAGCGGCTGATCGTATGACTGTCTCTTGATGTGGCCAAGTATTAGTGATCATATTGTAAAATAGTTACGTTAGTCTCAGTAAGAGTCGCTGATATCGCATTGTTTTTGTGATACATGATGTATTTTAATTTTTAGGTTATACAACATATTAAAGTAACGAAAGACAATTACTTGATTAAGTTTAGTAAGATAATTGTAGGAGTGTAGTGCGAAGGTGCGGTTGTAACCGGTTGTAACGAAGGTGGTGTTGTCTTTTCTATAGTTTTATAAAAAGCAAATAAATATATCGCAGTTTATAATAAAGAGAGCATTTTAATCTACCTCCACAGGGTGTTATAAACATATTGGAGAACGTAAAGTTTTTTTGAGATATGAACTGAACTAAATTTTCTATATGATTCACTACCGTGTAGGTCACGTGATATGTTAGAAATTCAACATAATCGCAAAGCGTAACGATCGTATTAAATTTCAATATATAATGTAAGATTAATAGTGGATGGCACACTGAGTTGGGCATCTCATCTTCAGACTATTAGTCGTAAGTTGAATGCTTCTGCAGCTTCTTTAAGGAGACTACGTAATTTCATGCCCACAGCCACTAAAGTCGCGCTTGCGCATTCTCTATTGCTTCCTGTCTTTCACTATGCTAACGCTTGCTATCTTGTTATTGCGGAGGATAAGCTAAATAAACTTGAGAGTCTTCAAAATTTCTGTATTAGATTCATATTTGGTCTTCGCGAATATTACCATGTCTCTTAATATCGTACTCAACTCAATTGACTTCATATTCGTTTTCGCCCGAATGCTCATATCCTCTTTCTTCTCTACAATATATTGTTTAATCCCTCTTACCCTTGCTACCTCAAAAAACGCTTCAGTTATCTTCGCAATGCTAACTCGTACTCATTACGGTCATCAGAAAATCTTATGCTGGAAACATCATCACACAGCACCAGATTTTATGATGCTTCATTTACTGTTCGAGTTTTGCGACTGTGGCGCTCTCTTCCAGCAAACATAAGATTATCACAGACACTGGACTCATTTAAGAAGGGAAAAAAAAAACAATTCATCGAATTAAATATGTATGTGTATGTTTTACGTGTATTTGTAAAATCCAACTTTTTTGTGCGGTAGTCAATACCCAGTTCTTCAGCTAAGTCGCATCTACTGATATACCAATATTTCTCCACTTTTTCAAAAATGGCATCCATTTTGCATTCGACGTGCATCTTTGACATCAATACGAGTATTTCCGGATTGCTACTCTGTCGAATTTCTTCATTAGATCCACTTATTTTGACAGTAAGAAAAACAAATTAAAATCACACGTTTTCCCAATTTGAATTCGGAATATCTTCTTTAAAATTTAAACTTTTTATTGGTACCGAAAACAGTTTACAAATGGTATAGCCAGAAAGATTTTGTTACAAGTTTATTCATGCTATATATATATATACGAAACAACTTTTTCCTGAACTTATATAATAATTAATTAATAAGTAGTGATCTCCTCGGTTCCCAGTGGCACCCCCATTTTTAAAACACACGATTGAATCATCCAATCCAGACATAAGACATAGGTATTTGTGCTATTAGATAGTTTTATTGCACTCGAGATAAGACCAGACAGAACGCTATCCAGACGATTTTATTGCTTAGAAGTTATTCGTTTTAACCACAGCTTCGTGAGTAGATCTAGTTGTGCTATACTCTACTGATGATCGTGAGTTTTAAGATTTTTTTTATGATACATATTTTGAGCAAATATTTCAATCAGTTTTATCAGTTATAGTAGAAACATAATCCTAAGCATTGTTTAGGTGAGCATTTTTTACACTAAAAATGATTTCTGTGTCGTCAATTCCTCTTTTCTATAAGAAAATCAGCGAATGATCAGAGTACGTAAAGAATAAAAATTCGAAATCAAGTAAACGATATGATCATTTAAAATAACAATATTATCTAATATATTTGATCAAATTTGCATTCACATTGCTATATTGGAAAATATTCTTAATGATAAATGCTTAAAAAATCCACTTTGCCCCTCTCATCTCGGAGTACAAGGCACAAAGTAGGATTTTTAAGCATTTTTCAATCAATATAATAAATATAATTTCTACGTTAGTGCGTTGATTAAAATCTTTTATTAAAGATTTTTTATGTTTCTCACTTAAAAGTCCGTCAATATACCCAGTAGCTAGCATATAATGAGCATATCTTGCTTTAAGGGGAAAAGAATGGAAAAGTTTTTTTTTCATCATGTGTTTATGACCAAAGGTCCTACAGAAAAGTCTTTATTCAAAAGATGAGGAAGAAAAAAGAAGAACATTTTTGAAAATGGAACTTATATGTAGTGAGACCTAGAGACAAATGGATTCTTGAAATATCCTCTCGGATATTTGTCTGAATCCGTGCAATACGTTGTGCAAACACTGCACGTTGTGTTGTGACCAACGATTACGAGTACTAAATGCATGGCAAAAGAAAAATAAAAGGTATTGGCGCCAAATCTTTGAATTTTTCTTTAAATAGTAATTACAAATTAAATCAGCGTGACACATCAATCAAGAAGGTGTTGAATTGGATGCGAATAGTTAGTGAACAGTTTTTATAAGCTTTTATTTAACTTGTTATGTTACTTGGGCAAACTTTTACAAGCTATAGTAATATGGAATGCGGCTGATTTGATGATACATTTACAAAGTCATGGAATTTCTGTAATTAAACGATGAATTAATTAATCCGATCGAATTTAAGCTCGTTTATTTTTCTTGATAAGGATTTTAGTCGAGATAATATCCTGAGAATGATCATGGAAATAAAAAATAGCCATTGAATCTTCGTTATTAAATAACACAACTCAATCGAGTTAGAGCTAAGTAGTTTGGTTAAACAAGAATTCTGATCAAATAAGCTTTGTTATTATAAAGATTTCTTTTATTTTTATTTTTCAGAACCGCATGTTTAGTTTAGACATAACATTTCTGTGTAAATTAACAGTTTACACAGAAATCTTTGGACACAATCAATTTCTACTATAGAAATGTTACAATATAAATTCTTAGTTAGACACAGCATTCGAGATATCGGCTAACCAACGAAGTATCCTTTCTGATGGACGCAACGTCCGGTAATAAAACATCTCATCGAGTCCGTTACTGTCGAAGCCAAAAAACTTGGCCAACAGCCAAACAAATTGTTGTTGTAACTACACCAACAAGACTAGTGTATCATCGACATACTGCTGATAA
The DNA here is from genome assembly GCA_918026875.4 of Diatraea saccharalis. Taxonomy (NCBI): domain Eukaryota; kingdom Metazoa; phylum Arthropoda; class Insecta; order Lepidoptera; family Crambidae; genus Diatraea; species Diatraea saccharalis. The sequence continues at coordinate 25,064,565 of OU893339.1, read as the reverse complement.
AGACTCGTTTATGAAAGAGACGGTCAAGTAATAGTAATCAGTAGCTATTTTCTGTAATTAAACCTTTATTATATTTAGAAATTGTTTTTATGATTCAACCTATATGCTGTAACAGTGTTGTGGTCGTCGTAAAGTTCGAGGCTGATTTTGTTGTCGAATAGAGTAGCCATCGATCCCTATGTATCTCCCCTTGGGCCGTAGGGCCCACAGCTCAGGAGACAGGTCGAAATGGCCGGCAAATGGTGTCGATATGTAGGTTTTTGTTTTTTCTTAAGTTTAAATGGTGGTAAATGCGGCAAAGCTTCACAATATATTGGGACTTATAAAGTATTTTCTGTCGATTATAGAGACAAGATAAGGAAAAATTGACAAATGAAAATTAATGAAATAAGAATTAAAATCAACAGAAATATTTTTTATATGAGAATGCGCTATCTATGCAAAAAAAGAAAGAGAAAAAGCTTTTGGTGATAACCATTTTTCTCTTTCTTTTTTGCTTGTCGTAGGATACGTTACACAAAAGCTCGTACGGAAAAGTAGTATGTGTGGTAATTTCATGTGTAGTAATATTCTTTCCTTTCGCAATATTTTTATTTCAGAGATTTATTTAGAATACATAGTAATGTAGAGCTCTAACAATTCCATACCGTAGCTGCTTTGAAGTTGTGAAAGTCCAGAAAGACTGATGTTTGACCTCAGTCGGAACCAAATAATTCCCATTCAAGTAATTTTTTATATATTTAAGTGGGATATAAAACTAATTATGTCATTTATGCATGTCCAAACATCGATGAAACTCTTCCTTAACAAGCACAGACCGTTTGAATGGATGATCCTGACTACCATCTTCGCCAACTGCATAGCACTGGCTGTGTACACTCCCTACCCGGCCAGTGACTCCAACTATACCAACTCTGTCCTGGTAAGCGCTAATAGTTTATTATCGTCAATAACTACAACATCTTAAATTATAAACTTACAATTTTTCACCTTAAAGACTCTTTTTTATGGCATCATAATAAACAGAAAATTAAAAATCTACTTACGCCAAATTCGTAATATCTGTAGTGATACAAATACTCAGGAAATCACTTATGAAATAGAATATCAGCTCTATTTGATAAGTGATTTCTATAATGGAAATGGTAATTATACTTTTTAAATAAATATCTTTGTCACATTCGAAATTGCGCATTGCGAAAAAGAATCTATAATACACAATCAGAAATGAGATTAAATCCAACTAAAAATTTAAGCCAAGCTTTTCGTCATAGAAAGTGACGATGTATCAAAATCATTAAGTATTCTGGAATGTATATCAATTTTTTTATTAAATTACAGGAAAAAATAGAATATGTGTTTCTCGTAATCTTCACCGGTGAATGCGTTATGAAGATCATCGCGTACGGCTTCATCATGCACGCTGGCTCTTATCTCAGGAATGGGTGGAACTTGCTAGACTTCACCATAGTGGTCATAGGGTATGTTTCTACCTCTGGAAAGATATAATTGATAAAAGCAGGTTTTACAACTTAATCTGTTGAAAGTTTATTCAGTTTCTCCCTTGGAACTTTGACATTGTGTTAAGCTGTGTACAAGATCTTTGTAGACAAATCGTCTTCGCTATATCAAAAAAAAATATGGAAACAATATTACACAATGGATTAATCTTTGACATTATTTGGAAAAAAAATATAATTAATATAAAAAATATCTACCTGGTCGATGAAAATCTGGCGAATCTGGCCGTCAATCGTCTCACGGTATTATACAGTTGTACATATGTACATTTAAACATTTAAATGCGATGCAATGAAACCGTTTAAAAGTTTCATTTTTGGATAGTGCGCATGAAAATATAAGAAATCAGTTATGTAATTTGTCAGTTTTGACGTTCCGCAACCGAAGATTAACGACTTATACGACGATATGCACCAAGCCCTTTTTCATGCGTTAGGAATTGGCATTATGCACTACCTGTCACCCTGCAGGTAACGAGGGTGTGTGGGAGTGTCTATGAACCAACTCAGCAACTTTGCCACCAAATGGGTTGTCAGAGGCATAACTAATACAACCCACGCTGTACCCTTACCTGGGGACTGAGATCCGGTAGTCCGTGAGCGATTTACCAGGGGTGCAACCGCCTAACTCTCAACCCATAAGATACGACATCTTAGCGAATATTATGACGATTTTCGTTCCATTTTACTACTTTGACATGTCTTTTAGTTGATAAATTTGGGATTAATTACCGTGTTAGAAACACAGCTGTCATATCCATATTCGTTATTATTTATATTCATGGTTCTTTATTAAAGTACATATCAAATAGCGCTATAACATTGCTAAGATGATGTATCCTATAGCTAGAGTTATAGCTAGAGAAGTTAGGCTGTCGCTCTGCTGGACTCTCACGCGCTGATATGCACCGACACTAAACGCTTCTAAATAAAAACTCACCTTACGATTAGGTGAGTTTTTATTTAATTTAAAATTGAAATGTGTTTCATAGCATTTAAGAGTAGGTATATATGTTTGCGATTATTTTACATTTAAAAATCAATTAACAAAAAATTAAGCATTATAATTATTTTTGTTTTGTTTTAATTCCTGATATCGTTTTTTTAGAATGGTGAGCACGGTGTTATCGAGTATATTCAAGGATGCATTCGATGTTAAAGCCTTAAGAGCATTCAGGGTTCTACGACCACTGAGGCTTGTCTCAGGCGTTCCTAGTAAGTATTTTCTGCTACAAAAATTTATATCCCTTGAGTAAATTTTAAACTATTTGTTTAAATTTTTTCAGAATATGAATTTTTTCTATCAAAATAGAAAATAAAATTTTGTAGAGTTATTGATTCATAAATACGAGGGTCAAACTGAAAGTTCTTAGAAAATCAAAAACTGATTACATTAGCCAGTTATTAGTTTTATTATATCTTTTCAAAATATTGTCCATTCACGTCAATACACCGCTGCATGCGATGGAACCACTGGGAAAAGCACTTTGCCCACTCGTCCTTAGGGGTCTCTTCAATGGCATCGCGATACGCAGCCACCGCTTCTTCAGCATTCATAAACCGCTTTCCTTTAAGTTTTTCTTTAATTTTTGGAAATAAATAAAAATCACAAGGCGCGAGGTCGGGGCTATACGGCGGGTGACCCAGTAATTCAACGTTTGATGTCGCCAAATAGTCGATCGTTCGCTTGGCGGTGTGCGACGAGGCGTTGTCGTGGTGAAGGAGGATCCTACTGCGAGGTCGTTTCTCTCGAACTTTTTCCAAGACAAGTGGCAAACAATTGGTAGTGTACCATTCTGCAGAAACTGTTTTTTGATCCTCTAACACAATTGTTGCAAAATGACCTATCCTTCCAAAGAACGAGGCCACCATTTTTTTTCCCGCACTTCGATCTCTCTTCACTTTAGTTGGCAACTCCTCGAAAGGAAACACCCACTGAGCAGATTGTCTTTTGGTTTTAGGATCATAACAGTAAATCCAGCTTTCGTCACCTGTTAGTATGTCGAACACAGCATTTGAGTCACCTCCGTTAAATCTTTCAATCATTTTACGACACCAATCCACACGATGGAGTTTTTGAGCCTCAGTCAAATTATGGGTATCCACCGGGCGCAAAGCTTCCTGACCGCTAAATGTTCGTGGAGGATTTTGTGCACTTGACTCATACCGATGCCTAAGCTTGTCCGAATCTGTTGATAGGTCACTCTTTTGTCAGTCTCTATCATACGCCGCACAACACAGATGTTATCTTCAGTCGTCGCCGTAGAAGGCCGTCCCTCACGTAAATCATCAGTGAGATTAGTGCGACCACGTTTAAACTCATTAAACCTGTTGTAAACAGTCGCACGAGATGGGGCTTCATCGTGAAAGGCCAATCGTAGTCTATCATAACTTTCTTGTTGACTTAAATGACATCGAAAGTCATAAAAAATCATTGCACGAAAATTTTCTCGTGTTAAATTCATGATGACGTGACACAGACAATTTTCAATTTGCCGCCAAATCGTAAAACAAATGACAAATGAATGAAATATATACTCAGTAATATTGGCAAAGAGTTATATTTTCAAATTTTAGAATTATTTTTTTATTATATTGTTTATAAGTGGCCAGTTCTAAGAACTTTCAGTTTGACCCTCGTAAGAATAATTTTTATACACACGAAAGTCACAATCAATCAAAATTCTACTGATTACTAAGCGACAGTTAAGAAAACTTGATTAAATTTAAAATAATAATCCAAAGACTTTAAAATATTTTAGAGTCTTTCTCACAAATAACTGTGGGTTCCGCAATAATAGGTAGTTTTCGATATTCTTGGGTATATCTCGTGTCTTCCTAGTATGAAACGGTCTTTAAATGTATATCACAGTGAATTGTAATTTATTTCGACAGGTCTACAGATAGTGTTGAACTCAATTCTAAAAGCAATGATACCACTGCTCCACATTGCGTTGCTAGTCATCTTCGTCATCATCATCTACGCCATCATCGGCCTCGAACTGTTCTCTGGCAAGATGCATAAAAGCTGTTACAATAAATATACCGGTATGTAGCTTATGTAAGGCAAGCTGCGCGCTAAAAATATTGTTTGTGTTTATCCAGATTGACGAATTTGATGAAGTTATAGCTAAAGCGTTCGATGGAATGCGGAGGATTAGCCGCTTTTGCAATGGGCAGTCGTAGGACGAGTGACCGAGTGTTTATGATAACATCTTAAATGCTAATTCTCTATCATTGTCACTGCCTTACATATTTTCTGTTTATCCTCACCGGTTGACTGGTAGAATGGCTCCGGCATTAAATCCGCCATTTGTTGTAATTTGGCAATATTGATTAAATAAATAAATATCCAACGTGCTTCGGAAGACACGTTAGGCTGACGGTCTCGACTGCTTCTGCGGTCTTTAAAACTCACAAATTTTCACATGACTCAAGTAGTGGCGTTTCTCCCTATTTGTTTCCATACATAGGAAAAGCCTGTGTCCCCGCAATAGGTACACGGGCTGATTCATAATGATTCCAATCTGTATTACTTTTATAGAAAATGATAATCCTCTAAGATTATGTTTTACGATAGTGCGTGTATTTACCTTATTGTGCATTTCAACGATTAAGTTATATTACTTCTAGATGAGATCATGGACACTCCGCACCCTTGCGACGTTGACAATGGATTCAACTGCTCTTCTATCGGTGAAGACATGGAGTGCAGAGATGGTTGGATCGGCCCCAATTTCGGCATTACCAACTTCGATAATTTTGGCTTGTCCATGCTTACTGTCTTCCAATGTATCACTCTTGAAGGTTGGACCGATGTTATGTACCATGTGAGTTGTGTGATGACTTCAACTCAAATAAGTATAAAAAATGTTTTGTCAAACAAGGAATGTTTAAAACATATCGTAACCAAAGCCAATAGACTGTGAAGTAAAGTTTCAACGATGATTTCAGATACAAGATGCGATGGGTAATAGCTGGGAGTGGATATATTTCGTATCAATGGTGATCCTGGGTGCTTTTTTTGTTATGAACCTGATTCTCGGTGTGTTGTCTGGGTAAGGTGTTCTTTAATGTTCTAAAGTTTTATCCTAGAGATCAGTTTTTGGAAGAACCACAGATATATCAATCTGTTCAGTACTCAATGTGGAGGTGTGGTGCTGTAACACCTGTACCTAAACGTCATCAGGTGGTCCACCACTTGACCTCCGCACTGGATACTGAAAGGTGTATTACGATTAGTAATTCCACATACTGAAGTATCAACCGTTAAACTACTCTTACACATTTTTGTCCCCAGTTTTTATACATATAGTTTAGTAGATACATTCAGATTCGAATATTGATATTACTTTTTCCATCAAGGTATATAAAATCTAGTGTTGGCATTAATCACTCGTTTCTTCCAGTGAGTTCTCTAAGGAAAGAGAAAAAGCGAAGAACCGCGGTGATTTCCAGAAGCTTCGGGAGAAGCAGCAGTTAGAGGAAGATTTGAAGGGTTACCTCGACTGGATTACGCAAGCAGAGTATTTGGAGCCACTTGCAGATCAGCACGATGTCGTCGACCAGAGGGACTATGGCATCGGTGGGTAATATGTCAAGATAGCGAGTTGAAAAATTAGCCACAATCACTAATATAGAAATATAAATACCTACTAGGATTGTACTATTAGCCAGAATTATTATTGGCTTGAAAGGTCATGAGTTTGAGTCCCATCTCAAAGTGCCAGGAACAAAGAGTACCTTTAAACAAATTTTCATCTTTATCGAAAGTTCAAATATTTCTTTCGGCTATTTCGATGGATTGACTGAACATTGATTATTTTCATCAATGTTCTGTAGTAGCGGAAAAAAAACAAGTACTTGAAAAATTCGTCAGTCCTATTAAGTCCAGGGTAGCTGAGTGGTAAGAGCAATCGTCCGGATTGTGAAAGGTCATAGGTTCGAATCCCATCTTACAATGCTAGTGACAAAGTGAATTTTTTAGACATTTTTCATTAAGAATTTTTTATATAGCATTATGAATGCAAAATTGATCAAATATAATAATAATATTTGTTTACCTTTGCTCATGATTAGGAAAAAAATCTGTTTGAAATCAAAGTTTAGTTTTTAAGTAAATGGGTACTTCTTGAAAAAGCAATTTTTGAGTGTCACAGAGACATATCTCCTATAAAACTAAATTATTATGATAAAAACTAATATTACATCGTTTCTTCATTTCATTAAGCATCGTGTCATATAGATTTCACGGATGAAAAACGACGTAGATCGGAGTAACTTACCCTCAACACCTCAAATCCGGTCAATTTTGCACGTTTTTACCGTGTCACACGAGCGCCGACTTTTGAGCAATCGCAAATATTTTTGAAATTACCCACGTTTTTAATCAGTTTGTTACACACATTTAAAAAGACAAATCGGTTTACATATTGATCAAATTTCAAATTAATCGGAAAGAAACTTTTGATTTTATGGTCAGAAGTATACGTGTCACACGCTTAGCAAAATTTTCGCGGCGCGCCTTGCGCGAGATACTGCTCTGAGCTGGAGAGGCGTAGGCGAACCCCGATTGGTGTTTGCGAATCGTCATTTACGCCACAGCTAGCAGGTGAGGTGGCCACGTCGCTGTTGCCCGCGCTTTCGTTGCGAGAATAAGTTCTTCAATTTCTTAAATTTTGGTTCTCAGTTATCCGGCATTGCCATGTCACATTTTTTCAATGTAATTGTACTTCTTCTAGAAAATGGGTTTTAAGGTGAAATACCTAGCTCTATAATGTAGATAAACAGTAAAAAACTAGCCGGTTATATCTTTTCAATGCAGAGTAATTTCAAAATATATGTTTTTTGGTAATTTCCATGATGTAATTTCCATGGATAAAACACCATGGAAATTACGTATCACCCATGGAAATTACCTTGTTTCTTTTTGGTTGCAAAAAAACAAACGTTATGTTCAATGTTTGTTTTCAATGAAATGCACGCCATCGCCAAATACAGACTTAAATGTTGAATGTTGGTTATTTTTTTAAATGAAATCGTCTTAAATATCATTTAAAACTTTGATCATCATCTTCAAATTCTCAAATCGTGATTAAACAAATTCAAGTTTAAAACATCTGTCTTTCGCTGTCGTCTGTTTGAAGTTAACAGGGTCACAAGGACATTTTTTACACCGGATTAAGTTAACATATTATATAATTTATTTATTTATTCCAAAATTTACTTTGATTAAACACTAAATTGGTACCTGTAGGGCCAATGGTTTTCTCAAAAACGATAGATAGCCAAAGGGGGTTATCTTGACTGAAATAACCTCCTAATATCTACTTATGACCGGTGTTCGCTATCTATCGTTTTTGAGAAAACCACTGGCCCTACAGGTACCAATTTGGTGTTAAATGAAAGCCAATTAAATTTACAATAAATTAATTATTGATATTTGACGTAGGATGCGTATTTTATAAGATAATTGACAAAATAAATAACCATTTCGAAAAAGGGTTATCTATGTCACTTCGAAACACGTTTCTTCGATAATTGATACATCGACAACTATACGAGTACGTCGAAGCATTCATTGTTCGAAGTTTCAATACATCGCATATCTTACTTCGACGCCCGACTTTTGTTTGTCCGATGTAACGTTACTTCGAAAAATTTGCCAGATGCTGAAATTTCAATGTTGGTCTCATAGTGAAAGTTGTTCAGTTTCATGGGCTGAGCTACCACCTGAGAGGTTTTGCGCTATTTCCATAACACGTTGTATATATTTTGTTTTTTGAGAACATGAACGTGTTTACGTTTCGTTCCAATTTTGAGTAAGTACTATCGTATATCGTTTCAGTATAATGTAGGTAGATCTTAATACTACCCTAACTAATATGACAGCTTAATTTCATATATGACATGGTGTTTAGCAAAATTTTATCTGCTGTGTAATTTCCATTGCCTTTATTGTAATTTCCATGGTCCGCCAATTTTCTACATTTTTTTTTAGCAAAAGTATAAATCTCAGTCGTGGCCAATTTTAATATGTTGTTTAAATTTGCAGAAGTTTTCGAAATATTTATATAATTCACCATAATTTTGCGATTTCAAAAATGCCCTGGAAATTACACGGAGAACACATTTCCCAAGAATCACCCAAATACGAAAAAAAAGAAGGCAAAACTACTAGCGAGTCGGATTTCTGGGACTTCCACGAATCCTATTATTGATTTGTGTATAATATAATAAAGCCCTATGAACCTACACCTCTACTGCGTAACTGAAGCTCTGAGATTGATGTGACAAAATGAAACCCCAAATTATTCAGGTGTGAATAAGTGTAGAAATAAAAAAATTGTTTATAAATTTCAGGTCAAACTCAGAATGAACATGATTCCACAGACCATCTAGGTATAGAAACGAATGAACAGCAGAAAGTTTCCATCACAAAATTATGGAAAAAAGATTTTGATAAGGTCAGTAGATGTACTTGTATTTATAGACAGCATAGTCAGTTATGTTATTTTACTGGCTATACTTAAAAGAAAGCTCCGATTATGTACTCGCACTCATTTTTAGAGAAACTATATAAAAACTATATGATATTAATTTCCTACGTAAGGATAAAAGAATTCTATAATATCATCAGACGGCCAATAAGGATCCTTATGATTCTGTGATCGCTTTAAACATTTATCAGCAGGTTAAGCTCTGAACTCCTAAAATCTATTTTCAATATTAGTATATAATATATTCAGTGTACCATTTAGTTGCACTATCCTTTTCTTGCTTGTATGTTTTTGTTACTATGAAATAAGATAGTGCCGAAATCTACGATATATCGTAAATTTGTTTTATATGTAAATCTACAAGTTATCCAGATCTATAATTTTTTCCAATAGATTTAAAACATAATCCTGAAAGAAAGGTTAAAGTTCGAAAACCTCACCAAGTATTTCATATTGACATGGGTCTTGTGAATAGACCAAGACCTTGTAGTTTAAAGAAAGTGTCTTTACCAAGATACTATTCACAAGATCCATGTCAATATAAAATGAATCGTGGTTGCTGAAATATACAATTTCTAATTAAAATAGATCACATAAAGCATATAGTTCATGTCCTGTTGCTATCACGCTATTACTTTTTCAGTTAATTCAAATTTTCACAGGACCGATGCGAATTTAACATTTTTCTTTAAGTTCGTCTCAGCACAAGCAATTTACGAATCGATGGCACAGTTCATCAAGAGTGCTTATAAACAGCCTAAACTTGATAAATAATATATTGAATATGAATTTCTTTCAGGTAAACCGCCGTATGAAGCGCGCGTGTCGTCGCGCTGTGAAATCACAAACTTTCTATTGGCTCATCATAGTTCTCGTCTTCCTTAACACTGTCGTATTGGCCAGCGAACATTACAGGTTCGGTACACAAATTCTAGACCTCTAACATCTTTTTAAAATATGCAAGTCTATTAGGTATCAATTATTTCGTACTCTTCATTTTCAGACAACCAGAATGGCTGGACTTGTTCCAGGAATATGGGAACGCGTTTTTTGTTGCATTATTTACTTTAGAAATGCTAGTGAAGATGTATAGCTTAGGATTACAAGTAAGTCGATATAATCAGATAAATATCACAGGCGTCATAAACTGTCCTTTTATTTAGATTTAGAATTCTCCTACTACAGGAGGCATGGGAAACTCAATTACATATGCGTTCGCCTGCGATTGTAAAAGTTAACTTTATAAAATACCGGTTATTGACTTTCGTTTGTGTTGAAAGGGGTACTTCGTGTCCCTGTTCAACCGCTTCGACTGCTTCGTGGTGATCGGGTCCATCAGCGAGATGGTGCTCACCAAGACGGAGGTGATGCCGCCGCTCGGCATCTCCGTGCTGCGCTGCGTGCGGCTGCTCAGAGTCTTCAAAGTTACCAGGTAACGTCTTCAACCAAAACAGTAATATTTATTTATATTATAAAAACTGTCAGGAATTTGCCGATGAGCACAGCTCTGTTACAGCATAGAAGCTCAATCAAAGAAAACTTACTCGATAAGGTTATAAAGTTTTCATGTCGTAGAAGTTCTTTACTGTCACAGAGCTACATTCGAAGGCGAATGCTAAACAAATTTTAGAGATCATTCGGGACTCCATTTTGACAGATAAATTAAGGCTTGGGTTACAAGGTAACGCCCCCAATACAGCTATTTAATACAGCACATCTGACGGAAAATGCCTCTCGTCGGTTGCAGAACATTAGAACTGATAAATAACTGATTGACGACCTCCGTAGCCGAGTAGTTTGCACGCCAGTTTCAAGGTGTTGCCATCTCTGACGTCCCGGATTCGATTTCAAATAGAATCAACATAGCAAATAAACTTTACCTATATTGTCTCGGGTCTGAGTGTTGTTGTACCTTCGCTTTCTCAGATACTCCATAACACGGGGATTTTAGCTACTCATCTAGTACTAACGCGTGAGATGCTTCATGATCTCATGTCAAATTTGCACTGATTTCATACCGATCCCGATAAAAGTCATGGACTTGCTAATCTTAAAATGGGATGTAAAATAAAAAACAGTATCTGACATTTGTACCACCTCATAATTAAATAATGTGTCAAATTTAAAAATAATCCTAATGTAGATTATTATAATTTCCGCAGATACTGGCGCTCCCTCTCCAACCTGGTGGCGTCCCTGCTGAACTCGATCCAGTCGATCGCGTCTCTGCTGCTGCTACTGTTCCTGTTCATTATGATATTCGCGCTGCTCGGCATGCAGGTATTCGGCGGCAAGTTCAACTACGACCCCGTCGAGGAGAAGGATCGCCACAACTTCGATTGTTTCTGGCAAGCGCTGCTCACTGTCTTCCAGGTGAATTTAGGCTTTATTAGCTTTAATGAATAGCATTATGTGAGTCAAGGAAGCCAAAGACGAATGTAAAAACCATGGCATGTGGTGCTCAGTTCTCTCTGCCTATCCCGCAAGCGTGAAGCTGCTGATAATATTATTTTTCTGTCATAAAAAATGTTAGTTCGGTCAAAATACCTACTTGTATTAATAACTGTCACTTGTATTAATAAAATCAAAATAATACAGCATTTGATTAACAGATATTGACAGGTGAGGATTGGAACGCTGTAATGTACGAAGGCATCAAAGCTTACGGTGGCGTCGGCTCCTTCGGCATCCTCGCCTGCATCTACTTCATCATTCTCTTTATATGCGGCAACTGTATCCTTAACTACTTTAAAATAAACATATTTTTTACAGTCTACTCTAATACTTCAAAAATCCCGAAAATCGAAGGAGCTCAATAACGAATTTTCGGTTTGCGATGCGGACGATAGGATAGGATACCAAAAATTTATGATCCTAAGCCCCTCCGTGCTCCATAAGGCACATTAAGACTTTGGTTCTGACTGCATCTGCAGTCGTTAACTCCCACCAATCCGTACACCGCGAGGCCTTCCATGGCCTGAGCCCCAGCAATGGGGAAATTAAAAAGCTGGTAATAATGAAATTCAGAAAGAAATAAGAGGTTTAACGTGACCGAATTATAGGTAATTAAAATTAGCATATTAATCACTAGCAGAAAATAATTAACGCGATAATATGAGTTTATAATTTTGCGCTTTCATATGTATATATAATATTTTTACTTCACTCAAAATTATCCAGATATTCTTCTAAACGTGTTCTTGGCCATCGCTGTCGATAATTTAGCAGATGCAGAATCATTGACAAATATAGAAAAAGAAGAAGGGGTAATGTCTTTTTTGAAAGCTTTTTAATAATTATAGAGGTGTCGGTAATTTAAATATTTTTAATTTAATTCACTTTCATACGTTGCCTGCATAGGTGAGAGTAAGAGTATACCCATTTTATATAAAATGTTGCATTTGTATAAAATGTTACAAATGCAACAAACCGGGATTGGTATTTGTTCAAATGAACATATCGGCATTAGAATTTAGAATGGAACAAATAACCGTTATTTCTGTAATTTAATTCCAAATATTGGAAATTATCACTCACGATGAGCGCACGCGAAAGAAAACAAGTTCGAATATCTTATATGTGACTACTTATACAAATTATTGTTTAGGGGGCTGAAGAAAAAGAAGGTGGAAGCATTGTGGCAACCGAGGGTGGTCACGTTGATACAGATGATGAATACATTCACGATGATGATGTGTATACAACAGACAAGTAAGATTAATATTCTATAACGTACACTCACGAGTTGAAACGTAGACAAAGTTACACACTTACTCGATCAATGTTAGTTACGTAAAATATTATGGAGAACAATTTTTGTAGTGGATACCATCAATAATATTAATTTACACTCTAATTTATATTTGTATATCAAATACAATTTAATTTTGTTTCAAATAGTAGAAGTATGAAAAAATCAACATTGTGAATTTCAGTTCTGAAAGAGAATATGAAGAAACAGGTTCTGAGGGCGAACAACAAGAAGACATGGAGGGAGACGTAGAAGCTGACATCGCAGAAGAAGAAAACGGCCCAGAAAGAATAGATGATCACGAGAGGGCCGAGGATGAAGAAATGATGGAGAGCCATCAGAGGAACCACATAGGTATAAGATCTGTAGTTTATATCAATCCAGTTCAATAATTTGTTGCCTACACTGAGACCAACAAACAAGTGTACTATAAACCTATAATTACAAATATTTGCACAACAAATACTAATGAATCCCAAACAGTGTAAAGAATGTAGCTAACCAAATGAACATAGTGAACACAGACATGGATGAAGAGCCGCGTCTCAAACGAAAACCTACGACTTCGTCGGCGCGGCCGCGACGTCTCTCGGAGGTCGATATTCACGACACTAAGAAACCCATCCCCGATGCTTCGTCCTTCTTCATTTTTTCCAAAACAAACAGGTTAGGGAACAATTGACGACATCGTCTCAGCTTACTGATTTTACTAGATGTACTTTTTTCTTTTATTCGTATATATTATATCGATTTAGACCGTCTTTGATTGTTTTTACTTTATTTTGGAAATCAATCGGAGACAATATATCTATTTCACTTCTTTCTTTCTCGAATTTAATACTTTCGATCCTAATATTTCTTTCCTTCCCACCTTTATTCGCTAATCACACTTTCTTTATGTTTGCGACTTGTTATTAAAACCTGCAGATATTCCGGTATTTAGCTTAGGTGATGATTCGTACTTAGGCAGAAGACTGGGCATGGATACGGTAGCTAACAATAATCATAGTGTAGTTTGTAATACTAAATTAGAATTTAAATACTGTCGTGATCTGTTTTTATCTCACAAAGATGGTGGTCAATCGGAAGAGGAGGGTACACTGGTAACGGCTCGGCCACGTCGCGTGTCCGAACTGAATATGCCAAATCAGACGCCGCCAATACCGAACGCTAGTAGTTTCTTCATATTTTCACCAACAAACAGGTGATTGGTGATCTCCGAACGGTACCCATGTCTCATTGTAAAAATCATTGGCATTATCAGCGTCCATGATGCCCGCCATCTCATTAATTGGCTGACCCGTCGAGCGCATTAAAATATTTGTCGTCGCCTAAAATCTGCACGAGTGTCGTAATATGTGATCCGAATCAGACATTCCAACAATGAGAATAGTGGGTACCCTTTCCTCCCCGGAATTAGCCGTCAACATGTTGCTGATTAGATGATTCTTGATACCTTTAGTATTCCAAATCTCTAAACCGTGGTCATAGAAACGTTTAAAGAGATTTTCTGTTAGTTTAGCTCGCCCTACTGATTCCTTAGGCGATTCCAGCATGTATGCATGATATTAAACTCCAGTTCGTATTCAATAATTATGTGAGCTTCATATGCATGTGCTTAAATATTTTGTTTTTATTTTTAGACTTATGTTCCGCTTTAGTGTAAACGTGTGTAATAAATATTCGTGTAAATATATATTTGTAAATATGATCAATTTGTTGTATGTCTTGTAAATCTTGTATTATTTAATTAAATAAGTACCGACCGATGAACGCTCGAAATCATTTCTTTATGAAGAAGCATGTAAGTGTCTATTTATTACAAAATATCTGATGCCTATGAGATATCTATTTCAGATTTCCAGATTTATATATCTAAATGTTGTTGTTACTTGAGTGTCCGTTGTTGGACTATAAAATACCTATGACGATTTCATATATTTTATATTTCTACGGTCAGGTTTCGGGTGTTCTGCTACAAGATGTCGGCATCCTCGACCTTCGGAAACATCATTTTGGTATGCATCATGCTTTCATCGGCCATGTTGGCGGCCGAGGATCCCCTCGATGCGGCCCAAAAGGGTTTTCGGAATTGGGTATGTTTTTCTTACATATCCATTCAACACACTATTTTCATCTCTGAAGCTTAATATAAAAAACATTTATAATATTTTAAAGTCTTTGAACCATTTCCTTATAATTTAAAATGTCTAGAAATTATTTTAGAGTGTGATGATACGTGTATGTTGTAGTTGCTGAGTCAATTCGACGTGTTCTTCACTGGTATATTCACGTTAGAGCTGTTTCTGAAGCTGGTGACGTACGGCTTGATCCTGCATCAGGGCGCCTTCCTGCGTTCAGCTTTCAATGTGCTCGATATGCTAGTTGTCTGCGTCTCGCTCATTTCCATGAGTTTTAAGTATGTACACACTTCCCATTCACTGTTTTAGTTAACGTTTGGAACATGTTTAAAATATGCTCAATTATTTTCTACAGGTCTGGTAGTATATCAGTGGTGAAAATATTGCGAGTATTCAGGGTGCTGAGGCCTCTTAGGGCCATCAATAGGGCTAAGGGCCTTAAGGTTAGTATTATGTGCAGAAATTTTATTAATATGACCATTTAGTTCGACTTAACCTTAACTATATGAAACAATTTATTTAGTTTCTAAATTTAATTTAGGAGCTTAATAAATATACTGTTAATATTTAATATAAATAAGAGATTTCACAATATTTTTCCATGATTATAGCACGTTGTTCAGTGCGTGATCGTTGCAATCAAAACGATCGGCAACATTTTATTGGTAACGTCATTGCTACAATTCATGTTCGCCGTCATGGGAGTGCAAATGTTCAAGGTAGGGGGTCACTTTAACTTTAAAATCATCACAAACAACTTCCTTATCTTGCTATTTGATATCATCATGTGTGGTTACACTGTTTTGAGTGAAAACACATATACAAAACAAGTATATTTCTCACATTGGACTCTTTAAAAAAACAACTTTATTGATTACACCTTTGGGTATTTTAATTTCTTTCGTACTCTATGTATTCTGGCTTTTTTATTTACCTGCTCATTTCTCATGATATTTGATTCATAGATATAATGGACCTTGTTGTTTCAAAGAATTTCCTTTCAGCAATTTTTAGAATTTTGTAATACTCTTTATAACTTATTTATATTTTAAGATATCCTAAAATATAAAATCCGCCTGTTTAAGTTTAGATAAATGAAAAAAAACTGTTATCGTGAAACATAGTAGAAACTATACTAGAATTGTTCAAAAATTTTAAGAAACACAGCATGTTATAAATGGTTGTAGTCGTAAGCCAATCTATATACCCCCTTAGTCTGTGCCGTGGAACAGATTCATTGTTTTTGTGTCGTCCAGTTCGATTAGCATGTAATTTAACTTAATCAACCCAAAGGTGTAGCCTTATTATATTAAACCATAGCATTATTAAAATCATAACCATCCCCCTACCTTGGCGTTTAAATTTACCCACAGTAGGTTCTAACAGGTTACTTTTACCCCCGACATGTGACTAATATAGAAAAGCCCTAATGTCCTATGTAAAGAATTCCCACGTGATTAAAATTATTTGCTTGTCCCCTTATGTCCGGCTGCTGCGTTGTCCCGGACAAATACGGACTATCCTTACACCCTGGTAACGTATGCCCTGACCACTAACCTCTGTACTGTTATGTAGTATGTGGTGAAATGTGTGATAGTAGCGATTAAGACAATAGGAAATATAATGCTAGTTACGTATTTATTACAATTTATGTTTGCGGTCGTCGGTGTACAGTTATTTAAGGTAAGTTCTAAATGTTGAAAAAGAAGCGAGGCCTTATAATCCAGTTTGATAGAAAATGATTGTTGTGAAGTTGAATATTACAGCAAACAGTAGATGATAATTACACTAAATTCTATAAGAACCTCACACTTCGCATGAAATTAATATTAACCAAGGAGAATATAAACTATTGTCCTTTGCATGGCCTGCGATAGAATACAATGCTCTTTTTATGTGTTGCAGTACTTACATCTGCTCGTATCTATTTATACTTATATAGACATCAAACTCTGCTTATATTTCATTTTAATGACAAGCTAAGTGTGTATATTGGTTATTTAAACAGAGAATGATTTAATTTCGATCATGAGAAATGAGTTATGCCAAAATTTTACCACTATTGTTGTTTCCGAAATCGTATGTAGATGTCGTAGCATGATAGTAAATAATTGCGTTGCCAGATGGTATAATTTCAAAGATTTTTTCAGGGTAAATTTTTTAGGTGTAATGATATTTCGAAAATGACAGAAGAAGAGTGTCAGTAAGTATTGTTAATAAAAAAAATACTTTACAAAATTGCATTTCAATCGTGCTATTTATCAACTTACTGAATGTATTCTAGGGGGACGTATTTGGTGTTTGAGAATCGTAATTATGTTGTAAGAGATAGAGAATGGAAACGAAACGACTTCCATTTTGATAACGTTATGAAGGGCATGCTTACTCTCTTTACGGTTTCTACTTTTGAGGGATGGCCGGGGTAAGATTATTTGGATGATATTCTCATTATTTCTACCTCTCTTTGCCGTTTATTAATGATAGATAAAAAACTATTTTCAGATTGCTGTATGTATCAATTGATTCGAATGCTGAAGATCGTGGTCCTATTACTAACTTCCGTCCAATTGTTGCAGCGTACTATATTATTTATATTATTATAATTGCCTTCTTTATGGTGAGAAATCGAGTTCATTTAAATATAATATATTTTTCTGCATAACGATAAATAATAAACTAAAATCTTTTAGGTTAATATATTCGTGGGTTTCGTCATAGTGACATTCCAAAACGAGGGTGAACAAGAATATAAAAATTGTGAGTTAGATAAGAATCAGAGAAACTGCATAGAGTTCGCGTTGAAGGCAAAACCGATAAGAAGGTCAGTGGTTAGCTTGTTTCTTTTTACTGTGTACCTACTTCTGAATGGAATATCTCAGACTCAGACAAAATTGCTACGTTAGCTTTGTAATAAAAAACTATAATTATTCCAGATATATTCCTAAACATCGGATTCAGTATAAAGTTTGGTGGTTTGTGACATCACAGCCTTTTGAATATGCTATTTTTGTGTTAATCATGATCAACACCATTACCCTCGCCATGAAGTACCACAATCAGCCACCAGAATACAGTAAAGCTCTCGACATGCTCAACATGTTATTCACGGCTGTGTTTGCCTTGGAATTTATATTTAAACTTGCCGCCTTTAGATTTAAGGTAACGTTTTTATATCTACACTTTTAGTTCATATAAATTTGGTAATAATCTATAAAATAATTTTGTAAATGTTTTTAACTTTTTATAGAATTACTTCGGTGACGCTTGGAATACTTTTGATTTCATCATCGTACTAGGAAGCATCATTGACATCGTAGTATCACAAGTAAATGAACTCAAAAATCAGGTAATTTCTATAACGCATCTGTACTTATCTACTTGAATTTATTAGATTATCACTTTCACTGGTATTGTACATAAAATTGAAATAGCCATTGTAATTACAAAATATATGACTGTAAATTATTTTGCAAAAAAAAAATTACTCTTTATGGCTATCTCAATATAAACATTATTTTGTTACTGTCCCGAGCATGGACAAAATCGATGTTGTAATAACAGTACTCGCTGATGCAATCTCACATATTGTACAGAAGGTAGTTGAGAAACGATTGAAGGAGACACTGTTGATTTCAGGGAAGTGGGATGCCAAGAGCACACGTAGTGAAGGTGAGTCGTCACGCTTTCACGCAATAAAATATAATACTAACACAAATGTCACAATGTTACTTATATTTAATATTAATATTAGAAAGAATAACATGGGTAATGAAATCTCGAAGTTAACCATGCTCCTTAGATACCATAACGCTTTAAATGTTGTGCAGGCAAAGATATTTAATGCAGCTTTAGATGTTAATTTACTTAATGGGACAGTAACGTACGCAATATACGTTTATCACAAAATTTAAGTCAAGCAACTCTTAATGCAAGATCAAGCACTGTTCGAAGTACTCACCCACATTTTAAGGCAATAAATAATAGGCCCTACATACTTATAATTAGTAAAACTAGTTATTCTGATTAAATAAAGAAATATTAATATTTGATTAGCTGCTGATAAAAAGTGAGTATTTGTCTAAGTAACGATCGCAGACTGCAATTAATGAATAAGAAAGTTAGGTTAAAAAATTGACTGAATATAAAAATAAACAGAAATGACAAAACTTATATATATTGCGAAAATGGAAAGTAGAAACGTAAAAGTTCAAAAGGTCAAATAAAGGCTTTTCACAAACAAATCGATCACGCGGCTTTCAAACAAGCGAGATGTATGAAAAGAGATAACTAACTAGAAGAAGTGAAAATCGTCTTTAAGGAACTTACCTTGTAGCACTTGGATATCTTTGTCTATCAAGCAATGCAAGGGAAATTTAATTTAAGACAACAGCAAATCATACAGACATTACTTAGATAGTTTTATTCAATTAAAAGAATACCATATCTGGCATATTTCAGGAGAGCTCTATACCTTCAATAAATTTTTTCCGCCTATTCCGAGTAATGAGACTGGTGAAGTTATTGTCAAGGGGCGAAGGAATTAGAACGTTACTGTGGACGTTTATAAAATCTTTCCAAGCACTACCTTACGTCGCCCTACTCATTTTGATGTTATTTTTCATATATGCAGTAGTAGGAATGCAGGTTAGTATCAGAATTAAATCGGTACTGTAAAGTGTAGGCGTTAAGTAAATATATGTTAATAACGTTGATTATTTATTTTATTAGGTGTTTGGCAAAATAGCTATAGACGATGACACCCCGATCACAAGAAACAATCACTTTCAAACATTTCCGCAAGCTATTTTGGTGTTGTTTCGTTCAGCTACAGGTAAAAATCGTATTAAGATTAGTTTATATCTGCTTATTCACAAATTACACTTTTTACTTATGTGTTAAATACACGTTAAAGAAAAGATAAAATAACCAGCATATGTTTGCGTTAATTTGATCGTAATATTAATTAGAAATTAACTAAAACTGATTACAAAAAGTTTATAAGGGTTCAATAGAATAGTTATGTTTCACTTACAAAAAAAAATTAAAGTCTCCTTTATTATTATTACAAAAATATGTTATATTTGCTCCTATTTTGAAATCTGAAAATATTTAATCATCCATAAGATTAATAAATAAAAATAACTAGACACGTGTGTTTAGAAAATCATATAAACTGAGATATCTCAGTTTCTTTAAGAAAAGTTGATTTATACAAATTTAAGAATATTACATGCTATCATAAATCATATACCTCGTTTTTCTTAAATTGATTAGGGAAAATAACTTATAATACCTTTAAAATTTACTTATTATTATATTTTTACGAATATTTTTGAACTCTGTATTCATAGAAATAAGGCTAAAATATATATTTTTTTAAATGTATTGATTGGAACACGTCGTTGTAATCTACTCTTGTGGGTTTTGAATCAAAGTTTAACCAGAAAATTGTAAGCAAACGTGGAAATATTTTCTTTTAAAGGCGAGGCATGGCAAGACATTATGATGGGCGTATCCCCAGAGCCCGAAGTCAAATGTGACAAGAACTATGATGAGGAAGGCGAGGACAGCGGCGGGACGTGTGGCAGTGTGCTCGCGTTCCCATATTTTATATCATTTTACGTTCTCTGTTCGTTTCTGGTACGATTACTATATTCAGATTTGATGATTCAAATTATTTATTTGGCATAAGAAGAGTAGCAGCTCGGTGGCGTAGTGGATAAGCGCCGCGGCCCGCGATCGTAGTCGTTAAGCAACTTTCGCAAGGGTCGGTCACGGGATGGGTGACCAAAAAATTATTATCTCGAGCTACTCCCGTGCTTCGGAAGGCACGTTAAGCCGTTGGTCCCGGCTGCATTTGCAGTCGTTAATACCCTCCAATCCGCATTGGGCCAGCGTGGAGGGTCATGGCCCATCCTCCTTAACCATCCATAAGGAAGGCCTGAGCCCCTGCAGTGGGGACGTAAAAGGGCTGGTGATGATGATGTGGTGATGATAATAATTAATTACCATAGCTGTTGCATAATTTCCAGATTATCAATTTGTTTGTTGCTGTAATTATGGATAATTTCGACTATTTAACCCGAGACTGGTCAATATTGGGACCACATCACTTAGATGAATTTATAAGGTAATTATTGTGACTATCACAATAGGCAAATATCGATCATCCTAGTACACGTACAGATTTATTAGTACACATAACACTACATCTGATTAAAAGGCAAATTTTCATGCAAATTTGAATTGAAATAAATTTGAACCTGGCTAAAGCTTAATATCGATTGGAAAATAGCCTTGATAATCGCAACTTAATGTACTTTCAACTACAATGCTATTTGTTAAAAATACCTACTTCAATCAAAGAGTAATAAAGCACTGTGTTCAACGTTGCATTGGACGTCGTATTATTAAAAATCACCAAATTATTTACTTATATTTATTTCAGATTATGGAGTGAATACGACCCTGACGCAAAGGGTAGAATAAAACATTTAGATGTAGTTACGTTATTAAGAAAAATAAGTCCACCGCTTGGTAAGTCAATAATTATGAATAAACAAGATATCATCCAAATAGTCAACATATTTTCACCCAGCTATGAATTATTTGAAAATAGTTAGTTAAGGATTTTCAGGTACTTTGTTAAGTCCAAAAGGCATTATTTGATATAACAAAAATAATGATTTGTTTTAATATATTTATTTACGTGTGATATTTTAGGATTTGGTAAACTATGTCCACATCGAGTGGCATGTAAAAGATTGGTATCGATGAACATGCCTTTAAACTCTGATGGAACAGTTTTATTCAACGCGACACTATTTGCTGTTGTCAGAACTTCGCTAAAGATAAAAACAGAAGGTAATGTTCATAAATAAATCACTATCTTTGTAATATTAGTATAAAAGCGAATATCTTTGAATTTTTTTATGTTGAAACTTTTTTATTATTATTTTAAGTTACACAAAATGCTGTGTATGTGCGATAAACTATAACAGATACTCATTTTATTTTCCCTTAAACCTCGCAGGTAACATTGATGACTGCAATACAGAACTCCGCGCAGTCATCAAGAAAATCTGGAAACGAACTTCGCCAAAACTTCTAGATCAGGTAGTGCCACCACCAGGTGACCCTAATGAGATCACAGTGGGTAAATTCTACGCAACATTCCTTATACAGGATTATTTTAGAAGGTTAGTGATAATTTATGACATAAAGTCATTATGAGCCTTAGCGATATCGAAGATTCACTTCTGCAAAATACTCTGTACGATCAATTTAACTTATTATTCCAACGATTGGTAAATAGGAATAATGGGTGCTGAAACTATACCAAGGAATAGTTTATGATGTGACTGGTTTGATAGAAAAAGCAAAAGTTTGAAAGATTTTTTTGGAATCTTTTAAGGACGAATCACAGAAGAAAAAGTATTAAGTATCTTTTAGCATCCAGGGTTGCAACTGGTAAAATGGAAACCTACATTTCCATTACCTTTGTTAATTTATCTTTTAAGTTGAACTAAATTTTCATTAATATGTATATTAATTTTGTTGCTCTTGACAAGTTTCATTCGGTTGATACTGATACAATAATTTTTGTTTCATAGGAATCACGCGTAAGTATCGCAAGGATACGTATGTTTTTATAGGAGATCAGGAATGTACCCTTTTATTCATAAAATGCTGCAATGAACCTTTGAGATTTAGATTCTTAAAGTCCATAGCGTTAAATCTGCCTTTAACGATCCAATTGTGAATATGTAAACCATAAACACTTGTGAACTTCTCAATACTCCATGCATGGTTTAATTTGTTTGGAAACAGTTCTTTGTCGTTGCTATAGTGTTTTTACCGAATACATCTCATCCCGTATTTACAAAACAAAAATTTGCTTCCAGTAAGCATGCTATCGAATAAAAGTAAAATTTAAATTACCCGAAAATTAAATAAAATTTGTGACATTCTTACACCCTTTATTAAATGTTGTGGTTTTGTAATATTTTTGTTCCCAAAATAATTTAGATCTTAGATTTAAAATTAATGCTAATAAAAAGGATTTTTTAAATTTTAGATTGATGCGTCAATTAAATTACTTTAATGTTGTAATAACGTTTAAAATTATTTCGATTAGTTAATAAATTACAGTCGATTTTCAATTTTCTAGAGCGATATTTTAATAGTTTCAGATAGCTGCTTTAAATTTAGAAAAATACTATTCACTTTATAATATCTATAGAATAAATAGTTGCACAGTTAATTTTTTTATTCACTGTAATTTGATATAGAAGTAGTAAAAGTTTTTAAATGCAATTAATGTTCACGAATAAGGTTTAAGAAGAGGAAAGAACAAGAGATGAAACAAAGTGATGAACAAACACACCAGATGACTCTGCAAGCTGGGCTAAGAACGTTACACGAAGCAGGTCCCGAGCTTAAAAGGGCTATATCTGGAAACTTGGATGATATCACTGCCGAATCTGATATACCTATGCACAGGGTAAGGGAGTGAAATATTAGTTTTGTTCCGGCAAGTCATTTAATTTGTATAAAAATAATAGACGCCTTAGAAGTCAAACTTTAGAATTTTTCAAAATATTCCGTTTTATTTTCTAAGATCGAAAGAAAAAATATATACTTAGTACCTAATTAATGAATAACTGTTGCGTTTTTTATAGAGAAATCATTCGTTATTTGGCGGGGTTTGGTCAAGTATACGAAGGCATGGACCCAACAGACACTTCCACAGGCATCGTAAACACGACGATGCACCTGCAGGTATATTTACTTGAATATAAAGTTAAATGATCCAATTAATCTGTCGTCTGAATATTTAGGAATCGCCTAAGGTGAAAATGCATTTCGACACTAAGTGATGTATAGAGCGTCATGCGGCGGCTTGCGCTGCACAGTTTAAAATGTGTCAAGGGATAAAAGAAAAAAATGTTTTTTTGAAATTTAACTATTCTGCTTAGACGATTCGTATTCGTATAAGGCGTTTCCTAATTGAGCTATGCGTTGTAAGTGAAAACGGGTATTAATCTTTAAGAAGACATTAGTGAATTTTATATATTTATCTTTTTTTTTTGTGAAATAAACTGTAATATTCCAGATGGTGTCGGAAATCACTTAAGTTCAATGATGCAACGGGAGTATGGAGTAGCATCTTTACCGCTTGCACCGAATCTGTTAGTAACTCACTCATTCGTCTTTAATATATTTTTAAATATATTGAAATAGTATTTAATTCGTGTTTATTTTTAGCGCCAATGGGCAACCTAAAGAGCAAATTCCGCTAAGACCATTAATTTTTAACGGTGAATCCGAAAAAATCTACCAGGTGCTAGAGTAAGTATTTGTTTACGATTAAAAGTAAATAATTCATAACAGTAAAACAGTAAACGTCTTAATGTCATAACAGGATAACGATATCTAAAACGAATAATGCTTGTATTACAGAAGAACCACATACGATCTAAAGAACGCTAGCTACGCAGGTAGTCAAAAGTGTGGTTTTGCAATGCTAGAATTTGTCTTTTCAAACTGCCCTTTTCCTTAACAGTCATTCATTTAACCGATTCGAGTCCGTCTCGACGTCGAACACAGAGTTTCGGTCGTCGAGACGGAGCCGACGCGAGCGTGCACCCCATCACATCGGTCACCGACTAACCACTAACCGCACCCTCGCACTTCAGCAACCAAAAGTCGAACTACCCCGAGATGCTCGGGCAGATCGGGCTCGCGTTCGGCTGCGTGAACTACCTGTCGTCCGGCGGTGGGTCGCGGCAGCGCGTACACCCCGAGGAGCCGACCTCCTCCCGCGAGCGGCTCGCCGTCCCGAAGGCGTCGCCGGAGGACCGGACACCGTCGCCGGGCGACGCCGCGATCCAGCCGAAGATCTCGCCGCTACTCGCGAGCGAGTTCACGCCGACGACGGAATCGCGCACGATGACCCTGTACGGGTACAACGCGGCGGCGCGGCTGCCGTTCGCGTTCTCGCACACGGCGCGCGGCGAGCGGCGGTCGCTGCGCGCGCTGCGGCCGGCGGCGGCGGCGGCAGGTCGGATGGTGCGCAGCGCGTCGTCGGGCGCGGCGGGCCCGCATGCCCCGCCCGCGCGCACTCTAGCACACTCAGGTCCGCACGCCGCACCCCCACCGGGGCTTCCTTCACTACCTCCCGAGTTCTCGTCGGCTGATTTCTATTTGGATTTCTGGCACCCGAATTTAAAACTATTCGGAATATAAACGATCTTCCGGCGTGTCGCCTCGTCCCGTGCAGTATTGGTTAACATATACCTATGCATTTCATCCGATATCGACTAAATCCTATTTGATTCACCCTTTATAATATTTCGAGGGACGATTACGAAACTTAATTTTAAGTAAATTTGTTGTAATTCCCATGTCGATACATATACTCATCCTCGACTATTCAGGATACTTTTGCGGTTACCGACCTCTGTAAAAATTAAAAATGTTCCTTCCCGAATGACTCTTAGGTCTATTTTTGTACCCGGTTCGATTTAGTCCTTGAATTTACGTAAAGATAGATGAAGGAAGCTCTTTCGATCGCTTTAATCACTAATCAATCGAGATTTTCAGATCGTCGATCCCGACTATTGAAGTAAATCCACAGTATATTTGGTACGCGATATCACTCATACAAAACTCGCTTTGCTAATTTCGATTGATCTGATACATAAATAAATATCACTTATGTAATATAAGATTTGATGACCGCTAACATGAATTGCACTGAAATTAACATATGCTAATATTAATAACATTCAACTAAAACATCTATCAAACGATTAGAAATTACATAAATAATCCATCTATCCGATCACATAAATGAAAGCATGCTTTAACACGCCTTCGAAGTGCTAATAGAGTTGCATCAGTTAGTAAATTAACTAGAAGCTTTTAGAAATAAATTTACAGTGCCATTTGATAATAATCAACATTGTTTGCACGTAAGTTTGATCAATCATGAAAACTTCCACGAGAACAAATTAGTTTAGAAGCGTCACAAGCATTTACCTAAGTCATTACCGTAGAACATAGGCTGCTAAAGCTTAAAAATGCTTTAGAGAAATTAGATAGATTAGATCTTTACAATTTATCATAACTTAATATAATATGTTTACCGAGGAAAGCTTTTAAAAGAAAAATAATTAGCCAGGTTAAAGTTTGTTTGATAAGTCAGAATAATTTATAAATAAATACTTACTTTTTAAATTTGTAATCCTATATTAATATTGTAAATGTGAAAGTTTATTTGTTTGTATATTTGTCCGTCAATCACGCCGAAACTACTGAACGGATTTTGATAAAATTTGATATACAGATATGGTATGAGCTCTCATAGATAATAGATAGATAATACTAAGATTTTTATCCCACTAAACATTTCCTAGGGATCACGTGGGCGAAGCGGCGAAATCAAATAAAAAAGCGCTTACAATTATGTCATCAAGATATAATAATGTTTAAATAATAAAATACCAAATTACAGGTGGGGATAACTCGACTAGGGGCGTTGTATCATTACCGGGAAGCCCAAGAGGAATCAACACATCCGTTCCCGTTGTTGGATCTGCCGAAAGCTTAGTCACCAGGGTAATAAAACATATTGAACGATTTGGCAAAAGTCATTTGTTAGTTCTTATAATACCTACTTTACTTAAAGTATCAAAACATTAAAGTGAATCCCATATAATATTAATTGTGCAGTATCGTATTTCCATGAGTACTTCTCCAAACTCTTATGTAAGTAAATATGCTAATATTAAAATAATTTTAATTAGGTTCTAGCTGAGCAAGGCTTGGGTGCATATTGTGACGCAGACTTTGTAAGAAATACATCACGAGAGATGCAAGAGGCATTAGAAATGACACAGGAACAAATGGATAGGTAAAAATTACCATTACATGATAAAAATATTAAGGGGTTTGTTATTGATGCGTTGAAAATATTCTTTATGATATTTTAAATTTATAATAATTTCTTATCGCAGAGCTGCTCACCAACTCATGGTTCAAGAAAAGAATTTAAAGCTTCAAAACCAACAACCTCAAGTTGTAAGTATTTACAGAAGTTTTTCACGCTTCACTATTAACGACTTCATCAAAATAAATTGATTCATATACAATTACAAACAAACTTCATAAAAATGAATTCGTGAAATAGTGAAGCGTTTTTCATCGTAATTGAAACATGGATGTTATAAATTAATTTATAGGATGATATTTGGGCTGTTACAGGGCGACATTTTAGCTCCACGATACCACCCTTTTCACCAACCAGCGACGATGCCGCCACCACCTTACAAACGGTTATAGCACCAACCCCCCATGCGGACGCACCACGTGATTCACAAAATGGTGGAAAGGAACGCACACAAAATGGCGCTCCAAAAACCGCCAAACGGCACTCACATCACAGACGAAAAAGAAAAAGAAAACCTGTGTTGGTTTAGAGAAAATCTCAAAAAATTAAGTAAATATATTACTTCTATGATCTGAGAGTAACGAACTGTAACAGATTGGTGGTGATGCTCAAAATTATTATTTTAACTACTCGACCAGGCGGATCAAATTTAGTTATTTAAATAATTATAAAATTAAATTTTTTAGAAAATACGAATAACAGTAAAAGTGAGATTTGTAGTTCAGTAGGTTATTGATAAAATGTTACATTACTGATCGAGGGTCAAGATGGAGAAACGAGTCAAGCTGGAATATGAATTATTTTAGTCAAAAAATAAGACTTGGCCCATTTAGATAACTTTTAATAATTATAGAAAGTATTAAAATTTTTGCAAATTGTGAGAGAGAGAAATTATCTCGTAAAACAATAATAGTTAGTGGTAATTTTTACGTACTTAGCTAAGAATTTTACTGTGTTAACATGATTTGAAGTTAATTCTTAGCTCTTACATAATTTGTACAGTTAAAAGCGTTAAACGAGATATGTTGATTATTATTATTAAAAATTCTTCTATTTAACGTTGACAATTCTAAAAACCTTTATTATTTCAAAACAGGAATATCGGAGACAAATAATTTATACATACTTATGTCCGTTGATATTTTGAATATAGTATATTGTATTTTGTTTTAATTTTAGTTTTGAACCCATAAGACAATATTCATTAGAAAGACTCCAAAGAACTGATTGTGAAGCCTAGATTCAAAATCCAATTTTCTGTAGTAAAAGCGCGAGTGGCGTTTATAAAATACAAACATAATAGGCAAAACACAATTTTATATGTATAACAAATATATCTGAATTGTGTTTTATAAACGATGCTTCGTCTTAGCATTGACCACTAATTTTAGGAGATAACAAATTTTTTAGTAGGTGCCAAAGCGTAGTTGTATGGTACCGTTTTTAGAAATTTTTCATCTCTGCTTTCCATGTGGTATTTTTAAAGTCCAACAATTTTTTGATCTGATTACTTATATTCATTAAAATTTTATAGCAATTGAAAGTAGGTACTCACCTACATTAGCGTTTTCCAATTCTATGTCGGTAACTCCTAACAAGTGTTTGTACCTTACCTCACTTATCAGACAGGCTATTAAAATTCCTGGGGCGCAGACTGAATGATAGGTTCGGCTTGTCCATTTTTTCAAAATTCTTCTCGTTTGCTGTATGAACGTAATGACGAATTGGTAAGTCTAACTACATTCAAATACACATTACTAAACATTGGTTTTAATCTATACTATTCTTTAATTTCCTTCATATAGATACTTCTTTTATTAATAAATCGCTAATAAGAACATACGCTACGCAGTAACGTATTATTAAGTGAGAATTATTATCTCCTGTGCAACAGTAAAACTGAGTCTTCTACGATCAACAACACTAATTGTATCTTAAAAACTCCAGCTATTTTTGACCTTAGATAGGTAGATATATTTATTACATAAAATTTACCCGATTGTTTCATTAGTGTTGTCATTTGCAACGTTTTTAATAATCTTACATAGAGAATGGTAACAATTCTGTTGCACAAAACGAGATTTTAATACGGTTTTAACTAAGAAACTTAGTTATCCCCGTTATCAAAGTAGTTTTCTATTCTGTAAATAACAACGTTAACAAAAGTGAACTTACTATACGAATCAAAATAACGTTAAATCAAATCCAAATAATAATTAGACTTTTTCGCTGAATTATTTACTTATGTAAAATTTCTTTGCACATAGAATGGCGCCCAACGTGGGGTGCCATTGTAACTTTGACAGATCATTTTCGGATTACAATAAAAAAATATTAGTTCAAACTTATGATAATGTGTTCGAAGCAGAAACATAACACTACAATTTTCGTATATTTTTTTTTCTTCTAACATATTTTCCTAGTTTTCTGTAAATCCGCTAAGTAGCAACTTTTTGACAAAATCTTTTTAATTTTTATAATCATCTCCCTATTTAATTTCAATAATATTTAAATATGGTAAAATAGAGAATTAAAGATGTTGCAATGAAAACTTGGTTAATTTTATAGTTATGTAAGATGACCCTAGTAAGTGCCCTTGTTCATGACGACGCGACGTAGGTTAGAATCGAACTTCGTTCTCCTAAGTCACATTCCTTTAGAAATAAGACAAATTCCAATCCGTTTCTCTATGTGGATTGTCACTTCTAAATTTTTTTACCTTCCTATAAAATTATTTAAACTAAACAATACCTGTGATTGGTACCGTCAACACGTGAGGTTACACAAATCTGTTCAAAACGTCAGTCGACAAGGGTGATAGGAATAAGCAGCATTGTTTTTTATTTTTTCTTATAAGGGAAATAGAGGGAGTCTCGATAGTTCTAATTAAAATCACAAAATCTCGCGAAATTATCGCCCAGTTGCACTAACGTCCATTACAGTTTAGACCTTTAAGCTCTAATTAATGTTCTAAATTTATTTTTTATCGCTAATGTAGCTTTTAACTATTGTCAATTTTAGTAGACGGTTATGCAACGTACAGCATGAATATTAAGATTCGATCGGCAGATTTTTTTACATAATAAATGGATGAAATGCAATTTTTTACAATAAAGTTCAGAATCGATTCTCTAACAGGTTTGTGGTAACCTCGTGTAATACTATTTGTACTTACTTACAGCACACATATTTGATTACATTCAAGATATGCAAATAATTGAGACCAAGAGCTATTCTACCTGTTATCAAACTACTACTAAAACTGATAGGTATTTTTGATCCGAGGCAGGAGAATGAGAAATGTTCAATGCTCTTAGTTTGATGATATCACTACTAAATTATTTGGCCATCTTGAATGTTGCCTACATAAATGCCGCTATATATGTTTTCAAAGTGCCAATTTATAAAATGTTATCTTCAAAGTAAGAAAAAAGTATTACTATAAGAAACTATAATACTTTTTGGTTTTGAACAGATTTCACATATTTTCCAATAAGGATTGGTATCTCTTATTGGTCTTTGGTCAGGATGATGCGTGAAGTGAATGTCAATATGTGCCAACCTATGAATGGATATTCTTTATATATTAAAATATATGCCAATTGTGGAGGGATTTTTATATCATCAACCATATTATTAGGTCTTAGGTCATATGTTCATGTGACCTAAGACCTAATAATATTGGCTGTCAAAACGTTGACGTAAATGAGAAGCATAGCAGTTTATTCAGTTTCAAAACTCTATAATTTGATTTTATTTGACTACAATATTTTTGAATGCTAGGTGGAAGACAGTGTTGTTCAATCACTTCACACTGTATATCCTGTTTAGACTTTATTAACAATCTTCTTTTTCTAATGTGAACTTCCATTTGTTTAAGACTTGTTAAAAAATATTGGAAATTGTAGCAGATCCAAATTAATATGCGACAACAAATCTACAATACTTTTATTATAATAGATTTTATGTAAATAATGTAAAAATTGTAATCCATACTCAAATTTGTTTCTTGTGTAGTAATTTTTCAATGCTAGCATGGCGGCTAGTAATCAAATTACAAAATTGTACATAAATGTGTAAATAATGGAAAAAATTACAATTGAAAGATATATTTATTCCATCAATCAAATGAAATTGAGACATTATTAATTCATTATATTTTATTTGTTTTAAAGGGATATTGTAAAATTGTTTTCATATAATAAAAAAAAGTGAGAATCAATATTCTGTATTTTTATTTAACATTACAGTTATATAGTGATTTGTATAATCAATATTTGTCATTTAATACATTACACATTTTAAAATATCACTAGTTTTTCTAGACTTATTTCCACTTATTTGGTATTTATAAAACATGTTTATAATTCTTGCTATTTACAGTTACAGAGTGCTGTGTCAGTTACCACACCAAAATGTGTTAACAATAGAAAAAAAACTCAAACATTTAAACCAATCACTGAATTGAATATTAATATTGATGTTCTGGTTTGGATTCAAATGTTCAAGGAAGAAGTTTTATGACAATCTGTAATAAGATTTAAAAGAAACATCATTACTAATTCAAACAAATATAACAGTATTTATTTATCAATCAAGGTGCCCCTAGCTCTCTTCTCTAATGTCTGGGCTGGTGTTTCAGCTTGTCTCTTGTTCATACCCTTGCGTTCCAACTGCTTTTCAATAATCCTGGCATTGTTCGCATAACTGTCTGCCACTTCCCTAGCTTCAATCTCATCTTCTTCCTCATCTATTGTTGACACTGTTACAGAACTGAATTTACCCATGTTCTTAGTATGTTTGGTGACCATTATTTTCTTTGGTTGGGCTAATGCTACCTGTTTGTATATATCTGTAACACCGCCCTCACCAGTGGATTGCACTAATGCTCCTCTCATAATAAATACAATATTAGCTTCTTGGTCATGTTTATAATACAGAGGTATAGCACACTTCTTACATTTTAATCTATATTGCCTCTCTATTCCTTTTTCTCTTTTCAAGTAAACAATTTCATCAGGATCAGAAGTGATTTTGTGTGCATGCTTTGAACCATCTATAACACGAGCTCCATCAGTAGGCCTCAACGGTAGACGGTCTATCGTACAGTCCAATATGAGGGTCATTTGGCCGCATAAGCAGTAGTAAATGTGTAAAGGTTTTGTTTCATTATATTCTTCCTGATCTTTGGTGTCTGAACATACGATACTTCTCGATACTACTTTTGGCATTTTTATCGGTTGATTAATGAAAATTAAGATTCTGATTAATTATCACTTTCGTGTTTTAATGTAGTTTTAAACCAATCAAAACTAATAAGCTAAAGGTCTTTAGGTAATAAACAAACACTATTATAGAACGCAACGTCAAACTTTTCTTTGACGGGCCATTATAGATAGGATTTGCAAAAACTATCGATATGTCGAAAAATCGATATATATTCTGATATAAATCGATATTAATAATAGATATTTTTTTCCCACGAATGTCAATTTAAACTGGATTGTGCAGTGTTTCATTAAAAACGGGCAGAGTGAGAGAGTAAATTAGTAACTCTTCATCTCTGTCTTAGTAGTTTTGTAGGATGTCCACGCGTTTTTAATAATTTCATAAATAGGTAATATTTAATAATGTTTACATGACCAAATTTAAACATTTACTAATTTAATTTTATAAATTTTTACAGATATTATGAATGATGATGTTAGAAATTTAACCGATAAATTAGTTTTTATTTATCGGTAAAGATATTTATTTTGTAGGAAATAAAACAAGTATATAAATGTTATTATAATCATCTATAATGTATAAATCAATTAAAAGGATAGAAATGTTTTTTTTCCTATTAATTGTATTAGAATACAACGGATCACTTTGCCTGGTATTATTGTCCTCCATTTTTCAGCTAGACTTTTATCCTTTAGGATCCTAGAAACATAAGAGCAATTTTGTCATGGTCAGCATAAGAAAATTATTACTTTATAAATATTTATCCAAACTAATGTGTAGGCCATTCAGATATTTTCCAAAACATAATTAAGCTAGTTCTCGTTTTTCATTTTCCAAATAACTTTGTACCTACCGTGAAAATATTGATAACGAAGAATGGCGGGTAGCGTAAGTAAAACTTATAAATGTTTATAATATAAACGTATGAATATTAATTTAAATCAAAGCCTCTTTGATATGGTTTTGTTTCTTGATCGTAGACACCCTATTTCATCACTGTTTAATAAATAAGGAAAACAGCTTACCTGTGGAATGTGAAGTCACATTCGTGATACCATTCATTTTTGCAATCAGCCAAGCAAAACAATATACCATTTTGATGTAAATAATCGAATTAGTAAGTCAAAACACAAATAAACTTTACTTAAAAAACATATCAACTATGTCTATTCAATATATTTACTAATAGATAATAATTAAAATTACCTAGTGATGTCTTTAAAAAATCAATAAAATCTCCTAATTGCCAATAACAATTATTTAATTTTCCAATGGCAACTCGTTAGACAAGGACCTACTACTACAAATCTAACATCTCTAGTAGACCGTTTTTCTACTCTGAAATGTGACATAGAAAAATAAACCTTATTTTATACTAGATAAAGTGTAAGTTTGATTTTAAGAAATATATCAGTACGCAATCCAGTTTAAATTGACATTCGTGTTTTTTCCGCGTTATATCGGCGTTCGATAATTATCAATATCGATATATTTTTTATCATGTATTTCTTTAAATTAGAAAAATAGTAGGAGGCAGTATGCTGTAAGAGTTTAGAAATTACAGTCTATGACCTGCTTGTCCATTTTCTTTGTCTATTACAATGACACTGCTCGTTTGGTTGGTTACACGGAGAGTGCTCCTAATTTCAATATCAGACAAATACTGGTTTGTTTAAATAATGTAATTTTTGTTGTGTTGATGATGTTGTTTTTTGACTTTATCTACCTATTTTGAATAATAAAACTGATTTCAAATTGTAGTAGTGTGTATTTGCTTTAAAATTTCAAATATATTGTCAATTTTTATAGAAATGGCTTAATGCGCAGAAAATATCGACATATCAACATGTGGATATTATTAAGTCAATTTTTATCGATACATTTGATAAATATCGATACGACATATACCGATATTTTTTCCTATTTGCCCATCTCTATGACAGACAACAACAGACACTACAGACCTTCTACAGACGCAGACTAGTGAATTGCCTAAACTGCGATCACTCGTGTTTCAGTCACACAATAACTATCTATTTTCCACAACGCTTAAAAGTAAAACTTAATTTACTCTTAAATAAATCGTTTAAGGTTGATATTTGGACGACTCTCTTTACAATAACCGCACCAAGAAGCAGCAGTCACAGTTCGCCGCGATACGAAGACATCTTTATAAGATCAACGCTTTACATTGACGGTCATGTAATGCAATTTTAATTCACTAGATTCCCGACTGCAATGCGATCAAGATGCAAATCTTTATGAAAAGATAATTTCTCAAGTAGACTGAGTTCTGCAGCATTTGCTGTTAAGAAAATTAGACTCTTGACACATGTTGAAACGAAAAGATTAGTATATTTGAGTTATTTCCATAGTGTAATGACCAGAGGTCGGAATTAGGTAGAGTTATTTATGTACTTGATTAGTGTGGACCTTCCCGGGATTTCTAATGGACAATTTCTAATTCTTTAGACATCAGATGTCATTGATGTAAGTTTGGCAACGTCATGCGTGCAATAGTTTTTTAGGAACCATAAGGTTGAAGGTGTTGGGTTCCTAGTGTGGTGATGGAGACAACTGGCCAGGGACACTAAAGGATATTGTCTCCCTCCGAGCTAGGTGTTGTTAGCCCGGGGACCGCGGTCCAACCGATGTAGGTTGGACGTTCTATTTATGTTAATTGGTAATTAAACTTATTCTGTGTGATGTAGGTTTCTTTGTTCTAAATGTCTTGTAGTTATTAATTTATGCTGCTTGTATTGGTACAGCGCCATCTCGTTACTTGCTGTTGAAACTTATTGCAGTTCGTCTTGCTATCGATGGCTGTGACGATGCTAGTCTTCTCGCTATCGATTGTTGTGGCGATGTTACTGCGATGAATTAGATGTCGCTATGTATCAGTCGCCACAGTACTTTCCCCCTAGACCGAAGGTCGATCCATGTTGATAGTAGGTGGTATGTAGTCAGTGCTTCAGAGCTTGCAAGTGCCATGGTTGTGACGTCGGGACCGAAGCTGCTGGTGTGCAGGGCTGCCACGCCGGTGAGTTGTGTGTGAACTGAGGTCCGGTCGTGGGCTGCGAGGACCAGGTCGGGATGATGCCGTCGAGTGGTGCCAAGTATCCAGGAAGCGTCGTCGATGCTGCTGTGATGGACCTTGGTGTTGGCTGGCTTGCTGCTGAAGTGGCTGTGCTG
This sequence comes from Diatraea saccharalis, assembly GCA_918026875.4. NCBI lineage: Eukaryota > Metazoa > Arthropoda > Insecta > Lepidoptera > Crambidae > Diatraea > Diatraea saccharalis. The sequence continues at coordinate 25,029,280 of OU893339.1, read as the reverse complement.
ATGAGGGATGAGAAGCTGATGATGGAGGGTGAGAGGCTGTTGATGAAGAGTGATGGCTGCGTTGTGATGCAGAAGGTTGCGTGTTCAAATCACGTCGGGGTCACCACTTTAGGAACCCAAAGGTTGGAGGTTGGTGTTCCTATTGTGGCGATGGGAGATTGGGAGACAACTGGTCAGGGAGACTAAAGGATAATTGTCTCCCTCCGAGCTAGGTGTTGTTAGCCCGGGGACCGCGGTCCAACCGATGTAGGTTGGACGTTCTATTTATGTTAATGGGTAATTAAACTTATTCTGTGTGATGTAGGTTTCTTTGTTCTAAATGTCTTGTAGTTATTAATTTATGCTGTTTGTATTGGTACAGCGCCATCTCGTTACTTGCTGTTGAAACTTATTGCAGTTCGTCTTGCTATCGATGGCTGTGACGATGCTTGACTTCTCGCTATCGATTGTTGTGGCGATGTTACTGCGATGAATAAGATGTCGCTATGTATCAGTCGCCACAGTTTAAATTGTGTAAAAGAAAACAACTTTTTATTTAAAAAATCACGGGATTTTTTCTGCTCTTTAAAATTAATCTCGGCATTTGAGGCATATCCACTTTATTCTTTCGCTGTATGAAATCAGTGTAAGTACATGAATAACTCTATTTAATTCCGACCACTGGTAATGACGTATGGTCTATTGTTGTGTGATGTGATTGGGGTTCTGCGGCTAGCAATCAAGATATTTTTATTTTACAAAAGAGAGCTGTCTGCGCTATATATAATTTACGGTCTAGGGAATCTCTCAAAGAAATATTTAAAGAAAAAAATATTTTGACTGTTGCCTCTCAATACAACTTATAAAATATTATGTACACAAGAAAACTTTACAATTCCTTCACAAAAAAAAATAGTGTTCATGATCTTAACATAAGAAATAAAAATAAACTTGCAGTTCCAAACTTTGACTTCAGAAAACCAGAGGCTCATTTCTGGGTAAATGCATTACTATGTTCAATAAAGTTCCACAAAATGTAATCGAGTTTATAAGCATAAATAAATTTAAAATTCATGTAAAGATCATACTTATAAGTAAAGGCTATTATAAAATTGATGATTATTTTAAGGATCGTAATGCATGGAATAAAGTATTCTATAACGACTAATTATATGTACAAACTATGACCTACAGACTTTGAAAGTTTTTTTTATTATTGTGATAAAACATATTATTTTGGTAATGACATGATTTATGTAAATTCCATTACTTATGATAAAATGCTGGTAAGTTTCTTGCGCTTGATCTTCTTGTCAGCTAAAAGACGTCCTGAACAAGTGGTAGGGGATGAAAATTTTTAAGGAAGATTCAAAAGTGCTTGTAAGTGCTTACTTGAATAAAGATATTTTCATTTCATTTAATTTCATTTCAATAACCGTATAGGATGTAACGCTCAATGTAGAGCGTTTAAATAAATGGATCGAAAACAATGCAACCTATCATGTGTAAATGACACAACATCAGGATGTCAGTATACGTGTGAATAAAATAGCTATATGTTTGGAAGGTTCAAAAGTGCTTGTAACAAGCTTACTTGAATAAAGACATTTTCGTTTCATTTGTAAGTATATTCCGCGTAGTCCGGCTTTCGGATTGATCAAGTAACCAACCAAAAATTGAGCTTTATCGCGGTTTGCATAAGAGTAAAATTTGCTTTAACTTTATAGCGTTGTAGAAATCACTAGTTATCAAAAATAGACAGATTTGATATCGCTGATTGGCAATCTGATAGCGGCTGCATCACCGGATTTAAAAAATGGATAACGACCCATCGCTAGACATGACCGACACAAAGACATAGATAGGGACGAAACGATAGATCGGATAACAGATATATATCGATACCGATTTCAAAGAAAAAGAGATTTCGATATCGAAAATACTAAAGAGAATCCAAACAGTAAATGTATATTTATTTGTATATCACTTCTCAAAATTTTACAATCTAATGGCATCCTTACATCATACAGCGTACAGGTGTCCAAATTACTGTTCCTAAATTCAATAGACGCCACCGAACATAATTAGCTGATTTTTAAAAATAAATTTATGACACAACGAATTTTATTTACGGTTAATAAAGTTTTTAATTTTACTTAAGACCTATCATTATATCGGATTTGTGAAGCGATATATCGATATCAACTGTAACCGATTTATATCGTACTGGATATATCGAGTGTTTTATTAAACTCACAGCTGGCATGAAATAAGCTCCATCTCTCTCTCGCTACATAAGTCGGTGTATATTGGAACATCCCTAATGGAGTTTAAGCGTTAATTTATCATTAATCTATTTTCTTCTAGACTCGAAGTTTGTTTGTTATTTATAGAAGTATTAGTACATTGTGGCACTACGCACCACTTAAGACAGTTCGGCTGTCCCAGTTCAAAACCTAGTAACTGTTTTGGACTAAATTTTACAGGAGAGCAAAAAAACTCTTTTTAAGGTAGCTCTTTTAAACTATTTAACACCTGTTGAGAAATTATTATTTACAAGAAGGAGTAGTTTGAAACTGTTAATTTGATATATAAATTATTTGTCTAAGTTTCATTCTACAAATTTTATGAGCTAAAATATTTTTAACAATAAAACGTCTTAGTAAAAATTGACTTCCAAAACCATTTCAAGCCTAGTAAGTTCTCTTACTAGATTTTGATCTGGTTTAACATAGTAGCTAAAAATCAGCTTATCCAGATCAAAATCTAGTAAATTCAAATTTATACAGCCATTTACACATGTATTTGTGTTTCATTAGGCGGCATTCATTTGTTTTTTTTTTCTATTTGTCTTATATACGTCACCCAGTATTAAAAATGGAAAAATTTAAATATCGTGTTATTTACGAGTACGAGTTCTACCATGGTACCAGTGCTGCGGAAACGGCTCGAAGGGTTAATGATGTGTATGGCGGTTATGTCGCAAAAGAAAACATAGTACGTTTTTTGTTCCAACGTTTTCGTTCTGGAAATTTCGAGCCTCATGGACGGCCGTAGACCCAAGTTTATAATTTGAATGGTATTGTGAAAGTGGATCCATCGAAAACCACGTCCGAGTTAGCTGCAGGCTGCGGTGTTAGTGATAAAACTGTTTTAATCCACTTGAAGCAAATGGGAAAGATTAAAAAGCTTGAAAGGTGGGTACCTCACGAATTGAGAGAAGCAAACCGGTAAACGCGCTTCGACTGCTGCGTTACATTATTTAACTGGCACAATAATTAAGGGTTTTTTAATCGAATCATTATCTGTGATGAAAAGTCGATTCTCTACGATAATCGGAAGCGCTCATCGCAATGGTTGGACCTTTGATGACCAGGACCAGCTAAATCCTGCCCCAAACGAAAATTGACCCCAAAAAAGTTACTTGTAAGCGTTCGGTGGACTAGTGCCGGTGTCGTTCATTAGGGTTTTCTCAAATCTAGCCAGACGATTGCGGCAGACGACTATTGTCAGCAAGTGCAAACCATGCTGGAAAAACTAGCTGGTAAACAACCGAGGCTGGTCAATCGCTCTACGCCACTGTTAGTTCACGATAACGCTAGACATTATATTTAAAGTTATTAAACGGCGATTTGTGATTTTATCTACATGGACTTTTCGACACTGACTGAGCTTTCGACTACGAACTATAAGTTGTGAACATCAACACATAATGTTAATTAAGAGATTGCTCATAATAACTCGGTTCTATATTTCTCTCAGTGTAATTTATATATGCATATTTGTCCTGTTTTATTGAATAAATAAAATAAATTTAAGTCTTCTTTAGAATGAATTTTTAATTTCCACTAATATAGCTCCCAATAATTAATGTAATTTGAAGTTATACTGGTTTTAAGTTAAATACTCAAAGTGGGCATAAGTTAGACGACATAAGTTTGGGAACCCGGATCTAGTCTATGGTTCCATTGCTAATTTAACTTTTTCTTGATGTTCTCTTTGTTTAGTCGAAATATCTTCTGGCACTTCAGTACCTTTATGTGTATTTTTCTTAATTTCTACTTCATAAAATGAACAACCCGCGCACTTATTGTCTTTTGGCATATTACATGAAATATTAAGTCTTTTAATTGTTTGTCGATAAACTTCTACACTACAGCGAAAATCTTTACCTTTACTACTACTATAAACTTAGTTAGCAAAACTTAGTAACTCAATATTTTAATGTCTTACGAAAACCACAAAATATTGTTTCTATACATTTATTCACTTCATAACCCAGTAACTAGATAAAGATACATACTAGGTTTTATAATGGTTAAAACCTAACTTTTCATAAATTTAGAAGCACTTACTAGGTTTAGGGTACCCTATAACTTTTGATAGAAGTGAATTTTGATATAGGGCATTTTGGCATTTTGTGGAGACTTATTGAAAAACCACTTTTAACAAAAAAACATAATTTCTACTTTTTGTAGACTTACTAGGTTTTGAAATGGGACAGCCGAGTTGTGACTTTTCGATTTGTCATATTTACTGGCCTGTGACGTCACGATCAGCGACGTTACGTATAGCAGCGTTTTTCGCGCGATTTTAGCTATTTAAATTTTAACAATTATTATCATTAAAAATAGATAAGATTCCTATGAAATATAATGACAGTGTGCTTATAATGTAGCAAACAACGATTTAAAGTAGTTTTCGGAAAAGTGTCAAATACCCTATTGTATTGCTAACTGTCAGAGGGTTGTCACTGGCACTTTTGAAGTTGACATTAATGGATGATGACTTTTTTATAGCGGCAATGAGAGAGTATTAGAATTAGGAAAACACCTTTCATTCATTTCATTTTCGGGTCATTTTCACAAAAAGTGTACAATATTAAAAATATGTTGATTTTTAAATTACTTGTGTTTTGGAAACGGAACGGAAGTATCGGAAGCGTAAACTAAAAGACTTTTGTTTTATTTAATTGAAACAAACACATTAGACCTACAAGCTGCGCACTAAATTAAGTTCAGTTATTGATAATAATGATATCGAAATAATTTGAAAGAAATGGACTTGTAAACTTACTTTGAAATTGGTTGCGGCTTTGGAAAAACGAAACTGGACCGTTCGGTGGTGAAAGTTGCTCGCCCGCTCGTCACCGTCAAATTGGCCGAATATCTTGTCGAAACAAGTCAACGTGATCAAAAACGTTGCCATTTGAAGAAAATTAAACAAAAATGGTATATTGTATGGCACCATCACGGAAAAAATGCGGTTTCGGAAGGGAATTTTCCATATTGACTGATTTAATAAAAAGTAAGACTTTTTTCGTAATTATATAAGAAATGGGGCATAACTATTCTTCCCAATAAATTAAACACAATTAAAATGCGAGTTAAAAAATACGTTTATATTACATTATACTAAGGAAATTGCTTACAGGACAGCAGTAAATCCGACAATGACTTGTTTATTTAAAAAAAAAATAAAGTATCAGGTTTGTATTTATTAGCAAAAACGTTAATTAATTTTGTTGTTAACTAACCATAGATTTTAATTTTAACAGTAGTTGCTTTTGAACGTTGATATACTACTTTAAAAAAAATACGAAAGTAGTGGGACATGGATGAAACACAAATGTACACTTTTTGTGAAAACGACCCTTTCATTTTACTTAAAATTAATTTATTTACTTGACATTGGCAGAATTGTGCAAAATGTGCAGATAAGCCATTAATTAAATAAAAAAAAAGCAGGAAAGAGGGAGTATTACAAAAACATCATCACCAACATTTTTTGATATCCAAGTTTCGAATTTTTTATATGTTAGTTAAAAAGAACGGAAATAACCATCTTTGGTCCATTCGTTACGTGAAAAAATCAAATTTTGCTAGATTCGCCATCTAGTGGAAAAGCTTATCTAGTGCTTTCTTTTTTTAAATACTTCGTCATCAGAGAATCAACAAAAAGGTAGTAAAAAAATCGATGTGTCGGAATCAGTTAGTTTTTGAAAATATATGATAAAATCGCGTCGTATACCTGGTATAATTTTTTAATGTAAGATAAACCAGTTAAAGTTGTGTTTTAAAAGTTCTATCCTAGAACATTTTAGATGTGGTATCGGCCCCTGTAAATACGCGGTGAACTACCCGTCCCAACATTCTTTAGTGAACAAGCGATCTGAAAGCGAGAGCGTCGGAATCGTAACTCGAAGCGATAACTAGTACGGTGAACGATCTAATAATGTTGTGAAGTCTTATTAGTGACGTGAAATAGTGAAGTTGAAGTGTGAATTTGTCGTTAGATTATTTTTGTAATTTTACTGTGTTAAATAAAGTCGGATAGTGAACTATAATTGACGTTCATTTTTATTCCGTACAATATTAAAATAAAATATTTTAAATGTTTACAACTTTTTGAATTTTAAGTCAACCGAAAGATGTTGGCATATTGACATGTAAGAATGGAAAGTCCTCATGAAAGAGGTAAACTATTTGCCTATTTGTGCTAAATTCATGAAACTCCAACAAAATAAGAAAAATTCGTTGGCGACAAATGATAGCGAATTGACTTTGTTGGTGTTTGCGTGCGTAAATAGAAAAAAAATTTAAATGTATAATTTATATTTAAGCTATAATGTGATTCATAAATACTAAATCATAAAAAAATATTGTAAGTTTTGTAATAATAAAAAAAGATATTAAGTAAAGAATTCACCGTTATCAAGTAGATAAACAATTTTTTTATGTAAGCTTTATAAAGTCGACGATATGGATAGCACTTAAGAAGATAAATTAAAAAATTGTTTAATATATAAACAATTTTTTACACAATATTTTTTGAGAAAAATAAATAGATGATCCTCGTAGATTATTGTTGTCTTAAATTTCTAAATACATAAAAATTACGTTTTCTCTATGGTTAAATAGGTTAACTCCTACTGTCAACTTCACATTGCTATCGTCCTGCATCCATAAGGGCATCGCCATTAATTAAAAAGAAGAAGAAGAAGATTGTCTTTTTAATAATTCCACAGATTTGTTGCACATGTTCATCGATTTCTGAGGAATTTAGGGAAAGTATATCGCATACCTCATTAGAATGGGAGCTATAGCTAGCAGATATCGTGTCGCTAACTCAGGACTTACCAGTATAGATCTGAAAAACATAGAAAATGAGAATAAACGTGAAAACCCCGGGACATTAGACGAATTGCACAAAAAGACCAAAGGTAAGATTCCTATCAGACTATATGTGTTATTTTGTGATAACAACAATTCCCCATGTTTTGGAGGAACGCTTAATTAATTTTTTGATGTACGTCCAGTCAGAAAAACGAGCATTTCTTAAGATCAAAAAGTTTGGTTATCTTGTGATGTAATATAGAGCATCTCTCTTTTAATCATGCTAATATTAAGAGTATACAGGGTTGGTTCAGTAAACAAACTATTGCCACTCATAGATCAGGTAATTCCTACACCTTTTAAATATTCTAAATTATTAATTGAATGCATGTATAGAGCATGTTTACCTAGAGATAAGATTAGAAGCCCTTCCAAATTTTACATGGATACTGGTATGGCGTGTAGATCAAAGGATTTTATTTTGAGAGAAAAAAAAATCTTAGAATCAACCATAAAGTAACACAAATGCAGTCTGTGACCACAATTCACAATTTGTGTAAGTCATTTTTTACATTATAGCAAATGGCTTTTTATCACCAGATGTCATGCCAGTCAACTTTGAGGGTGGAAAGCTCATGGTCAACAAGGGTATTTCTAATCACTTCCAGGTATGATATAAGTCTGTATTTTATGAGCATATGAATTTTATGCTATTAAATGCCACATTTACTTGCAAACAAATGTAAAACAAATATCCCCAACTAAAAGTTTTCACCCCTATACAGAATATGACAATGTTGTGCTGACTACAGAGCTCTCATGTGGTTGGTGAAAGTGTAACACAGCACTGAAGAGAAAACTGTAAACACACTCTGGTTATGTAAGAACTGTTATCAAAATCTTTTTCTGCAGTGCTCCTTACAACTCCAACCAACACAATTTATAAGTCTTAATTTTATTTAACCTAAATGATTAGAAATGGCAAAGACTAACATTGGTGTTATTATATTGTCAATTTTTATTTTCCTTACAGATGTCACACACATTGACAATGAGTTCGCAACAAAATGGTTACAAACTGGGTGCCACATACATTGGCACTAAGCAAATCTCCCCAACAGAAGCATTCCCAGTTGTCTTAGGAGATGTCGATCCGTCCGGTAACATTAACTTCAACCTCATTCATCAACTCACTCCTGAAATTAGAGTTAAAGGAGCTGCACAGGTAATTACTGGCTTTTTAAATGTATGTTTAATTAAAAACATATGTAACAATTGACATTATTCTATTAATGTTATATCTTTTTTTTATTTTATAGTGATCAAAGACCAAAAATAAAATCCATAATCATGCTCCCAACCATCATATTTTTATATCCTAGGCTGTGCCCTACAGTTTTTTTAGTCTGCTCTGCTGCATGACAACAGCTCAAGCAGCAAACAAATGATTTCGCAACATTAAAAATAGTAAAAAGATATACATAATTATAAGAGTAATTTATAAAATCTCATTATAAACACCCTATTTAACGTAAGACATGAGCAAAATCGCCCACTTGAGGGAAAAGATATGTATTTATTGTTCATATGAACACTTGTATGTCGCTCCACTTAACTTCAAATAAGAAATGAACCAATTGAGATAAGAATGAACTAATGAAAGAGCTTGACTTGCTTAGTAGCTTATTTCCAATTGAACAACCAATTCAAAAACTACACAAGGCTAGTAAAAGGCCCTATGCTGCACAAATGTCTTAAACAAGTCATTAATTTGAAACTACGTTACTGATACAAATTTTCAAATTTAGAACATTCACTAGAGCTTAAATTTGTCACTAAACCTTAATGGACATTTCTACAAAATTCGGTGATTTATCATTTAATATGGAAAAAACTACAATAATATTAAATCTAAATATACCTCCAGGTTCAAGAATGCAAGCTTACAGCAACACAGGGAACTCTAGAATACAAAGGCTCTGACTACACTTTGGCTATGGCAGTTGGTAAACCTGACTTCAGTGATAAATCTGCAGTTTTCGTTGGACACTATTTACAGGTACATATTTTTTACTTAATATTATCTTTTACATAAAAAAACTGAACTTACTTTCTTTACTTTCAGAAAGCTTTAGTTTTTCCTTGATATGAAATTCATATATTAAACTTGATTTGAAATTAAATAATTGAATTACTTCTGTACATAATTCAGTTAGTAGTGAGGAAGATCTCAGTAGGAAGTAATGTAGTCTGATATTTCTTTAAATTTTTAACCAGCAATTTTTTTTTTTCTAAGATCCTTTTATCCCCAGATATTGTGATTTTTGTTATTGAGTACATACCTTTTCTGCACTAGTCTGTAACAAAACGGTTAGCTCTGGGTGCGGAACTAGTCTATCAATCTGGCACCAGAGTGATGGGAGGTGAGATCGCTATAACTTCAGCTGCAGCAAGGTACACCATGGATGGTAAGTTAGCATTTGTGACAGTCCTGTTGTCTATGTAATCTAATAATTGTACCTTTGTAGGGATAGTCATAAATCTAGAAAATAGATTGAAAAACATTGCATTATTAGACATAATGGATGATTCAAAGTCTAGAACTCTACAACAAAAATTGTAAGGACAAATTGGAATAGATATTGTATTCATTAATTTAAGTTCTAGTCACATTTTTCTTTAATGTAAGAAAATCAGAGATAAAGTTTACAAAAATTGCTTCTAAAATCTCGTAGATTCAACTATTATATAATTATGTTTACATATTAAAATATACTGTTAACTTACTATAAAAAAATGAAATACTAATTAAGTCTCATTGTTACTTTATTTTATTATCAGATTCTGAAGTGTCAGCAACATTGGGCTCTGCGGGCTTCCATCTTTGCTACTTCAAACAAGCCAGTGAACAGTTACAGGTAAATATTGTTGGATTAAAGGGGCTCGACGGCGCAGTGGGTAGCGTTTTCGGTCTTCGATGCACAAATTAAACAACTTGTCATAGCATGGGTAACCAAACATTATGTCTGGCTCCTTGTTACAGAAAGCACTTTAAGTTTGGTTCCGGTTTCAACCCGATTCCCGTTCGGGTCAACATAGAAACGAAATATTCTATTTTGTCTCAGGTCTAGCCTGTGGTGCCTTCATTATTTAGATTTCCATAATACGAGTGATAATAATAGCTTCTTTATTTAGAATTTGAGTTATGAACGAAATGTCTGGTATTTGGACACCCATCCTATTACTGGACCTGCCAAACTTGCTGCTGCTTCACTGTCATGAAATCCAAATACAGGTCACATACTATTATCATTTAGCTTTTTTCAATATTAACAGTTCAGGGTTATTTGTATTACCATAGATCGTAGCAGAAATGGACACATCTTTCCGAGGGATGGAATCCGTTGGCACAATCGGATATCAAGTCAACATTCCGAAAGCAGAACTTGTCTTCAGAGGTGTGTATTAGCATTTTAAAAACCATTAACTAGGTGAATTTCAAAACGCAGGAAATGTTGACCGATCATAAAGAGTCGAATATCGCGCTAACGCTCGATTCACTAATATCCACGCACCAGACACCCGCTGAGTGTGAGTGAGACATACACCTCACGAGTTGTATTTTCCATGTTATTTTTATTGAAACAAGACGTTCAATCAATTTCAATTTCAATCAATTTTCAATGTTGGGTTGAAACTTTCTGTAAAATAAGATTGATGTCGCCACAAAATAGCATATTACATATTTCTTACAATCCCTAAATAGAATCAAGGATATTTTTTCTTTTTTTGACATATCTTTTTTGAATTTTTTTATTATTCTTCATAGGCATGGTGGACTCTAACTGGAATATTGGTGCGGTTCTAGAGAAGAAACTGCAACCTTTACCGTTCACATTCGCACTGTCTGGCATGGCCAATCAAGCCAAACAACAGTTCAAGTTTGGCTGCGGACTAATTATCGGTTAGAACCACCAAAGTATGTTCAGTGCACCTGCTCGCAGACACTTTTGTTAATTCTTATACGTTAGTATCAATCATAAGAATAGGTAATGCGATTTGGTGACGACGATTAGATTAAATGTTTATATTAGTATGGATATGACTTGGATTCTGGGTTTCTATTCATAAAGATTAATACTACGTATTTTATCAAGTTATATTAATATTAATTTTATATTATATTGAAATATGATGAGACTTGAAGACAAATATAAAAATTAATAAATTAGACACAATGTTTTGTTTTTTATCAATAAAACGTTATTTAAGCTGGCTTGAGAAAATATTATTTGTTATGCTAACCTTGATTATGATTAAAAAATAAATATTGAAACTTCTATCGCTTAATCAATAATAAACCTGGATTGGTTTTGTCATATCCATATTAGATATCGTCATGGAATCCTGGATAATTGCAATATCTATATACTGGATTTTATATAAGTAGCATTACTTGAATGCTCATGAATTTTAAACAAGACTTAATTTTATTGCTAGATTGCATAATTTGTGAAGTTTTAGGACGTTTCGTGTACTATTAACGTAAATTACGAATTACAACTGTACTGCTTTTAGATTATGGCGTATTTCGGACCATCACCGACGTGGTCTAGTCCAAAACGGTTAAATTTAAACATAATCTTATATCAACCATATTTTTTAGCACCAAATTGAATAATATGTCCATACATATTATTTAAGCTTAGATAAACTGTTTTTACAAGCTTATATTTAATTTAATCTAGCCCGATGTTTGTGTTTCTGTAATAAAATCCTACAAGATAAATTTCACCTACTTCGCAATCTCCATTTGAGCTTCAATTTGAAATACAGTTAAATTCTGATGACTGTGCAATTATATATAATCGGTATTATTTTTAATCCAAAATGGCCGCTGTGACAAAATGGCGCCGTACAATTTTCTGAACAACCCACTCAATATAATAGATATAAAATGAAAGGGCTTAACTTGTTAAATACAATTAACTAAATTAAAGCTAGTTTTATTTTTTTTAATTTTAATATGCTGAATAGACAAATCTTATTTGAATATTTTGACGCCATTCTATAATCTGTTTAATATCCACATCATTGTAAACTTGTATTAAATTATTTTAGTTTTGCGCTATCATTAACACAAATGTGGAATCATGGATGTGATGAAATGATTAACTGAGTGAAACTGAACCTGAAAAAAATTTACATAATACATTTAATGCCAAATACTTCAGAAAATGACGTGTTATAGCTTATTTTTTAAAGAAAAAATAAACGAACTTTTTCTTTCTTAATAACGGGTAATTAAAATATGTTTGTATTGGTGTAACATAAAGTGGCTAATGACTTGCCTTTAACTAACAAAACGAGAGAGCGAGTTGCTCGCAAAGATCCTTCTTTGCTAAATAAAGACAATGAAACGAATTATGTTACAAAATTTGGCAGTATGGCTTAGTACCTTTGTCATTATCAAAGAGCGAATTATAAAAAAGGCATAGAAAAAGAGTTTAGACTTAATAAAAATACGATTTGGCGGTATGGCTGAGCTATTCACCTGTTTCAAAGGACGAAATATACTAAAAAGGAATAAAAACGTTCTATTGAAATAAAGTTAATTTTGATAAAGTGGTAAGTTTCTGATATGAATGCTTAAAATTAATAATAGTTTATTTATACTGAAAACTTACTAAGGCTGTCTTGGAGTTTGCTGCTAATTGACCCTTATTGCCATGGGAAAAGGCTGATATTACAAATACGCTATATTTATAACAAGAACCTGTTTTAATTGGATGATAATATCGAACTTTGATATCCATTAAAACTAAAATTATTATTATTTTATATCTTTTTGTCATTCTGCCTTCCTTCATCCTTAAAAAAATTATCGCTTGCTCATCAGTACTATTGAGACATTAATATAATGTACTATGTAGTAAATAAAATTCCCGACGACGCCTTTGGTAATGGTAATTTAATAACTGTAATTTCTGTGAACATTCTTTGGTATTTTTCTCTAGCGTTATCCCTTTTTAATAAATACATAGAAGATTCGCATAGTCAATTGCTAGGGAGTGGAATTGAAAAATTTAATAGGCATCGTTGTTCATGCCCTAGCACAGTAATACTTCTTCTTAAAGCGAGATCAAAATATACCAAAAGGCGGTTTAACTTCTTTAGATATATTTTAACATTTAACATGTTTATGGGTAAAAGAAATGTGGTATAATAGTAGTGAATGTATGAGTTATTAATTATAATTTTGATGTATTTTTGCCTGTGCTACACAATCGCATTCGTATCCAATTAATATTTATAAATGGCCTATGATTTACTCCACGTATTAGGGTAGGCTACCCTATAGAGTAAACTGAGTGGTGTAATTTTTATATTCAGCATCGGGCCTGTTAAGTTTGCCATCTAATTAATTTATGGAAACAAAAAAAACATTAGTAGATCTAAAGTACAGTTTTATAATTATGCGGACTGATAATGATGATAATGAAAGAAAATACTATAATGATTATACTTGAAATTGACAAAGAACAAATACAGAAATTGTTGAGGATGCATTTGAGTGTTATTAATGATATGGATTGATGTTATAAGATTTTCTTTGGTCTTTGATGGGTTATGTTCGGATTGATTGGGATGATTGGGATGATTACTTAGAAAGTAGATCGATCTGGCGTCAATCCGTTATCTAGATCAGATTGATCGTGTAATGTATCGACTGATGCCAGATTGAAGTGGATCACATATTTATAATTTGATTTTTGTCATCAATCCGCAACTTTGATCTGATCATGATCCTGACTGACGATAAAATGTACCAAAATGAATCCGAGCTATTCGATTTTAGTCCTTATAAACTCTATTATTCTAATAGGGATGACGACTGGGTAAAAAAAGGGCAATTCTATTTAGTCCGTCAGTCAAATAATATAAAAATATTAGATACGTATTTTTTTTACTTCAATTTAACAAGAAATAGCTTAGATAACAGGCAATAAAGTTGAGGAGTGGGGGCTCGGTACGTCACAGTTTAGTAGAAAACGTTCCATAACGTGACGTCATGCGAAATTTCAACTCTATGTAACGCCGTAATTTAATGATTACGAAAGAAATAAAAAAATATGTGTTTAATGTTTTTTTACACTCTACCTGATGGACATACAAACAAAAATTAGTCGTCATCCCTATTCAATTTTAACCTTAATACGTTGAATATAGAGTTCTAAATTGATTGTGATTTGTCATTAGCTATGGCTAAAAGTTGGTAAATTTAAACTTTTGCGTGTGTATTCATATATGAAGGCAGCAAAACCAAACATTTAATTGTAGAGACTTGCAATCTTCGATCGCAAACTTAGTTGAGAAAACATTGGTTATTCAAAGTATGCAAACGTGAATAACCTATCGGGATCCCAATATAATAAATAAAATCCACAAAGCACTGTAATGTGCAAGATTGAAGTAACAACTATGTTTCTTGAGCGGTGTATCCCAAGCGAATGTATGACAGCTTGGGCTCTGCGACTCACGGTAGCTGTCTACGATACGTCAATAGGGTAGTTTTGATAGTGAAAAATAAGTCACGAAATTGCACAAAAACCAAAATTTACATCGTTATAAACAGAGATTCTGATTTTGAGTCTTAATCGCACGATTATTTTATTATATTAAAATTAAAACTTATTATGTCTGTTTGTCACGTTATTTGAAACACGTCCCGCCATTGTGACGTCACTGTGACAACTGTCATATTAGTCATAAAGATGTAGCTAATAATTATAAATCAGATTCCTAGATCGCGCTGTTGTTAGGTTATTAAAATCTTTTTATTTCATAATCGATCGTTAGATGGCATTGTTCTTGTTTTATTGACATCTTTTAATCTTCTACTCTATGCATCTGTTTTGTGTACATATAACAATGACGTCATAAATATGACGGACAGCATTTTCGCGGGTATAAAAATAGTTTAAATTTTGATTTAATTTTAAGGCAAGAAAACGTGTTTATTTCTCCCAAATATTTGTTTTGTAGCTTTTTTAAGGTAAAATAAAATTACAAGTACTATTTCAAATGGAGTAGAATACCCTATTGGCCTATTGTTACAACTATATACTGTTATATTGAATTAATTTTGCACTCACAATGCTATAGTGAAATATATTCTTAATGAAAAATGTTTAAAAATCCACTCGAGAGCGCCAGGGTCAAAGTGATTAATTCATTAAGATTTATATACTGTATTGATGTAAATCTTTTGACTTTGATTTGTATTACATAATATTAGTTATAATAGAACCTTATTGAATATATTATATGACATATTATTGAACACACAGCTGTACAGCAAATTACTTCGGAAGTCTACAATAAAATAAAGGCAATCAATTTTGAACTTAACTATCTACAGATTAAGGATTTCCATCAGTGGATCATTCTTTGATAACTTGACCTGATGCCGACTTTACATGTCTAATGCTCCTTCTTTTGCTGCAACTGCTCATTTCACTGTCCTGTAGAAAGATAATCGTAAACGCACTGAAAATAAGGTCCAGAATCCAACATAGCGTTGCTGATTGATACATGACGTTTAAATGTATTATAAATAATTGCTACGCACCAGATTAGCATTTACGTCGACATCACTCTAGAATATAATTATATTTTGAAATATACATATTATGCGATACGGATATTATTATTTTTACATATTGCAAACAAGTAATACTTCATTGTTATAATTATTTTTTTTTCTTAAATGCGATAGTTTTGTCGCTCTATTTACGTTGTATGTTTTATTGCATTGTAATTGTTAACTCCAGATTTTTAAAAAAGTGCAAAAATTTTGGTGTTTTATAATAAATTTTTTTTTAAACCCATTAAACATTTGATATAAAGAAGAAAAAATAATTCTGTAAACACAGTGTTAGTATAACCAGAGACCAACGACCAAATTTTATCTATATACATTTTAAATATATTTTTTTTTACATTCTATTAACTTTACCAAAAGTTGAGTATATATTTGTGCACTGTTTAAAATACTTACTGTGTATTTCGATGGTGTCACACGATAATGGTCTGTTTATAAAGCCTAGAGTGATTTTGACACTTCCACCTTTAGCGAAGCGTTGTGTATGAGTGTAGATAGATATGGCGAGCTGTATATAAAGCCTGTTGTTAAAATGTTTATTTTTAATAGAGTTATGTTAATAAATCGAATTTTGGTGTTTCATTTTATTTAGTTTTTCTTTCCCTACACACGTGTTTTTCTCCAAAATTATGAGATTTATGTGAAATACAATATTATAACAACATTTACTATTTTTATAGTGTTAGTCCAGCAGCGCCACCTTCTCGAATTTTGAAACAAATTCTTGACTCGTCAAGACCATATTTATCAGTTAGAGACACGATAGGGACTAAATGCCACGGTACTTAATAGGGGTGTAGACAACTTTTTTATATTTCTATTTTATTGATATACCTACATGAAATATATTTAAAAAAGTATCATTCATTAGTCATCGTTAGTTCATCAGTCATTAGTGTATCATTCGTTTATATAACTTAAAATCTAAAAATAAATTTAATATTCAAAATCTCCCGCGTATTACCCCACGTATGTCATGGCGTCGCTATGACGTCCGGACCTCTGAAACAAATGTTCTGTGTATGCATGAGGCAATTATTTTTTTGCCGAAGTTTTTAGAATCAACTATTTACCCTGTAATATCGTGGCCTATACCGACTTCAGCGAGGCATTTGACCAGACACAGAATACTAATTCACAACCTATTACAGTATAGTATTTCTGCCAACATCCTCAGTTGGTGTGCATCTATCTTCTTGGTCGTTTTTCTATGAATGTAATAAATGGATTCTCCTCTAAAATTGTCGTCGGGTGTGCCCCAAGGGTCACTTTTGAGACCAATATTTTTCAATATTTTTATTAATGATGTGGCACCATGTTTTATACACTCCCAAATACATTTCTATGCTGATGACTTTATGATTGTTAAAAATCTTGAACATTTTGATGACTATCGTCTGCTTCTGGAAGATTTAAATAGGTTTTCGCTATGGTGCGAACAGAACTTAATCAATCTCAACACTAAAAATGCAAAATGTGTAATTGAAGAAACTACTTTAGGACGAGACCTTGGTGTATATATAGATAATAAACTTCGCTTCCATATACACATAGATAAAATTACCAAAAAAAGTTTCATTTTGAGAAATTGCAAAGAGTTTAGATATGCTAACAATTTTTTATGCTTTGGTGTTATCTACAATGGATTATAGAATAATATAGGGTTTAAGAATATTTTGCATAATAATTTCAGCCCTAAACTACAGTCTTTGACATGACGGCTGATTGTGCAAATGATACTTTTGATGTATCAGGAAGTTGTTGTAAATATATATTGAGTAGAAACTCAGTTGACATTAATTAATCCTTGTATTTCACTAGCAGCCATGGCAATTCCTTTTTCTATATTAGCCGTAGAGTAATCATTGGAGAATAGTGTTGCCACTAATACGTATCGATACACGACAATACTCTGTAATTGTATCTGTTCAGTCTGATATACCTTTAATTTTAGGTATTATTATTATTTTTTATACTTACTTAGGTCTCAATACCCTACAGGTGTAAAATAAAAAAGATTAATAAGATATAATTCTTTTTATTTTTCCATAAGTACACATGAGCAGGTCTACCTCTTGGCGCCCGCTTATCGTTGAATTTTGGGACACGTTGTATATAATTCAGGTATTCCAAATGATACTTATGCATTGTCTAGAATACCTGGAGCCTCTAGGGTAATGTATTTTCCTTTTTAGCTTTTAATGAAAGTAATTATAGATTTTTTGCACTTCTTTCTTTTGTTTTCACACAGTCAGGTCTTTTTTATAATTAAATATTTATTTTACATTTTTTAGTTAGTTTTCATTGACTTTTTATTAGAACTATAAGACGGTAAATTTTGCAACCTTGTCATTTTATTGAGGGATTTTATATTGTGAGGATTATTAAGCAACATGCGGTAGTCTAATCTAGTGATTATTAGTCCCTCTAGAGATCATCACTCGGCTCAAAGCTACATATCCTTGAACTTAAGACAACCACAGCTCGGTCCAAAGTAGTTCTTGGCACTTCATAGCTTAATAATTTGCGAACGGCTCACTAGGTATATCTATTTTCTTCACACACTTCTAATATTTTTGAAAGACCTATCCAACAATATCCCACACTATAGGGAAATCGTAAAAATAAAGCCCCACATTGCATGTTAGGAGGTACCATAAAAAAAAGGTTTTTCACGATTTTATTGTACCACTCTTTCGGCGTTATTAATGTGTATACTCGTGCCAAATCACAACTTTCTACTTATAGTTTTTGAGCTAGACCGCGGACAGACTGACATGGCGAAACTATAATGGGTTCCATGTAGGGACTTTAGAACCCTAAAAAAAGACGAAGTAAACCCAACAATCATTGTATTATTAAATACCTAATCAACGATACCCCATTTGACACGGTTAGTCGGTTTTGTTTTTCATTTTGACAATATGGCGTCTGTTAGTTGCATAGATGAATTCTGATTACTGTTATATGTTATGTGACACTCGCAAGGCTAAGACAAATCGATTGACGTATAAATCATCAAAATTGACCATGCCGTTTGGTCTCTACAATACAATATAGGAACTAACATATGTACATACATACATAGACTCATAAACACATTATCCTCCTTTGCGTTGCGCAGTCGGGTAAAAAGCGCTAATGCAAGATTTTTTAATGTTTCTTTAATTTTCAATTCGTATTTTTAGAATATTTTATTTTTTGCAATGGAAAATTACCTCGTTTAAAATGGGTTTTAGCCCCTCGCATAACTACTCAGTATATTACTTTGTTGACTTCATATTTTTCAGTTACCAACTAGAGGAAAATCAAACACAAATGTAGTTTAAAAATAACGTAAGTTTATTACATGTAATGAAATAAAAATATAATATAGTTTTATTCTGTTACATGTACATAACCGCTCCACGGGGAACATGCCCCCCTTATCAATTTGGTAAACTATAGATAATTCGACTGCGCATAAACTTCCAGTAACAATCGTGACGGGACCACATTTCAATAGTTAAAATATTTAAAAAAAAAGTTAAACCAATTCGATAGAATTTCGTCATAGATTTTATTTTATTTTATGTTATTCGTTCACAATTGTTACCGCTGAGGTTTTCGATTGCACATACTGCGATTGTGTGCTTATGAACTTACTTTATATCAATCGAGATTTTAAAATGTAGTTAATTGTAGTAATTCAATAGACGATCAAGCAACATGAGCATATGCACATGCAACGTGTACACTTGTTGACAAAAAAAACTACACACAATATTATATTTCAAAAAATAATAACAAGTTTGTATTCGGTTTATATGTTATCATAATACAGTACAATAAAAAACCTCAGCAAGTGTCGATTTACACAACTACACATCTATACCACAGCGATTTTAATAACTAGACAACTCAGCAATCTGAAACAGTTGGCAGGACACCAGAATTAGATAAGCATCCATCCAACTTCGTACACAACTAAAATTTTAACGTATTACCTCCTTATACCAAAATATATTATTATGGCTTGAGTTATCATTTTCAAAGATACATAATATATAATAATAATCTTCGTGTTTATATCTATTCGTAACCTACACTTATTTATTAAGACGTTTGCAACACTTTTGAGTTCGCAATATGTCGTATTAGAGATCTGTGCAATTGTTTGTGATGTTCTTTTTGAGCTGAAATTGTTATATTAAATTAGTTGTTTAATAATAGCATTATTTTGTATTAAATTTATTTATCACACTCGACCGCGTTGACGATGTCCCGACATCCATTCGATCATACATCATAATATAAATAAGTGTACTGATTTTATTATAAAAAGGATATGAAACAGTTTTAATTGTTACAATTTTATTCGATTTAACTAAAAAGAACACCACAAATACGGCCAAAACATCCACATTGGCAGAATCAGCGAAGCGTCAACGCTCGTCGAGTTGTCATGAACGAAATGCTAGATATTTGGTGTAAACAACTGCCTCTGGTAAGCATTCAACACCGTCCGAAAATATGAACTTTTCAAATATATGTTCAAATGCAACATTAGAAAAAAAATATAATGACCATGTAATAGCGGCACGAAGTGTAATCAAATGTTTGTCCACTTGTAGGCGAATTTTACATTTATCTACTAGCAGAAGAAAATTTTATACATTTCTAAATATTATATGACAATACAATTAAATTTCATATAATGCGTCTAAAGTAAATATAATTAAAAATAATATATCAGAACGGTGTTGAAGCTAAAACATAATGATCTAAGAAAAATATCTAAAAGCAATAATAGAAAGGGCAATTATACTAAGTACATGCTGCTATATCAAATTTCTCAACCTCTTTATGACAAATTGACTTTATTCAACAAACAAATCGTAGGAAGAAGAAATCACAGTTCCGTGTACAAAAATAACAATGCATACAAATGATTTTAAGTGTGTCAACCCCAAAACATAGACTATAAACTTTCAAGTGTTGCCAATGAAAAAAAGTATTATTCCTTAGTCATAGAGGGAGATAGACAAAAACCACAAATAAACATGACACATCGTTTGTTTAATAATTAACACTATTAATAAAAAATAATTAAATACCTATGAGATATAAAGTGTTGACTTTAGTCCGTCAATACGGGCCGTATGTTTTAGATTTTGGATTTACGCTATGGGGACAGATAGAAAGATATTTACATAGTGCTGTCTCGCTCACACGCATCTCCGTTGCTGCGGTACACAAGGTTATAAGGTAAAAATTGTGATTTAAAATTTCAACACGAATACGTTAGCTATATATACAAATAATAATGGTGGACGAATATAATTTTACTTAATAGTCATATTTTTAACTATCGTTTAACTATCGGATATAAATTTTATTTGAGAATATATGCTTTTGATAGTTGTTTAAAATTAAATAAACTCTAAACGGTAGTAAGTTATTAAACAGAAAGATACCCATTAGGGTATCTTTCTTTCCATTATAATGGCAGTGTTGTCAATTAAAACTATCACATATTGCAAGCTGCTAACATTACTTGGTTTTCCCAGTTTCATCACAAAGAGAATGACGTAAACGAAATCCTCTCTAAAATGACGAGACATTACAAATATGCATTATTATTCAAATGGATACGAATTGAAACACACAATATCGTCCACCAATACTAAATATAAGTAGTTAACTGACATTTGTTATAAGATCCATATATTTATTATTAATAATAGAGATAACCCTACTTCGATCTCGATCCGTTTCTCCAAAGCCAAACTATATCGTACTACTGATAATCCGAAACGTGAACACTTTTTTTCTATCATATTGCAGCTTATCATAAGCATAGACACTAACGACCAAAGACAAGCCATAGACAATCCTATTATTTTCCAATAACACTTTTCGACACACCAACAACTATAATATTTAAAAACACGAATTTCAAATTGATTATTAGATAATCAGGCGTTTTATTTTAAACCGTTTGCTGCGCTTCTTTATCGCACAACCTCTGACCATATGCACTTCCGAACTAACAATCTACAAATTGGCAATATTTAATGGTCCATAAATACAATCTGATTTTTAGATTTACACTATATTTTAGAGATATAAATAAAATGTACATAGTTAGCAGCAAACACGAAATTCACTATGATTATACAGAAAGAATGGCTCGTCTTCCTTCATTAAATTCATTTCAAAAAATTTGTCTGTGACCCGAAGTGAATTTTAAAAAAGTCAGTAAGATATTTTTATTTTCAAGTACAATCAACAACACGTTAGGTTATACTAAACTGTCATATTTAGATCAAAAACCCATAGTACACTACAAATAGAGTTCAGAATTACGGATTTTGACAATTAGTTGATAACCTAACGTACTGCCGATACGTATGTAACAGTAATTTCTGATGTTATTTAGGCACCCCGATATGATTACGTTCAATGTGAGTACATCCCATTTCATTTCCGTTCCATCCTTATTTATAGATATGATTTATATAGAAAAAATATGAGAATATATTTAAGCGTTTTAGACACATGTTGAGCGATAGTCCATACATCTTATTATTTAACGAATATCAAGGTGCCATTTTATATGTAAAAAGGAAAAGCTTACATCGATTAGTTCGGCGAGCGGATACGCGCTGTGAAATCGGGACGTTAAATTAACACCCGAAAAGATTTCAAATGTAAACAAGAACCAATTTGCTTATAAACAGTGTAACTCAAAACTGATTAAAAAAAAGATTATTGATATTAAAGAGACAGAACACTGCAATGGTAACAGCTTATTTTATGCGAAAAAAAAATAACTCAATTTTAAACTTTATTATGTTGAGTTTAGGAGTGAGGAATTGTATTAAATCAGTTTGTATTAGATGTGTGGATGCTACATTACACTCATACACTGTTTTATAAGCATACAGATTCAGATTTCACTTGCCTCACAAAATTATCGCATAATGACGATAATTGGAAACAAAATTAAAATGTTCCCTCATTTTATACTAACAACAAGACATCGGGTTACCAGAAGTTGTTTATCCATAATCGACTTTGAACTTCAATCCCAACGTATTAAAGCTCAATACCGAATGAAAAAAATAAGTTTCGTATAACCTGATGTCCTGTTGACTGTACATAAGAAACGAGAAACGAAGCTACATGATTAAAAACCACATTAAACGAATATTGCATCTCAAAACTTTCGGTGAAGTCAAAGTAACGCCACCGACGGCACAATGCGTATATCCCTCACCAATAAACATTTAAAAACAAAAAGAACAGTCGGATGCGTTAACATTGCGTCACAGACACAACCTCCGCGGGCGCACGTACAGCGGAGAGCATAGACAATATAGAGTGTGAGCGTTGGAGTGCGTGCGTGCGTTATAACTCCATGTCGTGCGCTTCGTCATCACTGAAGTCGCTCATGGAGCTCTCTGTGTCTGTGTTATTGTTGGCGTTGCCGTTAGACTTGGAGCCCGAGGAGGCGGGCGTAGCGCCCATGCCCGTTATCGCGTCCTTCTCTAAGAGGGCTTCCTCCGTCGCGAACCTTCGTACGTAGTCTGTGGTCGGGTATACAAAATATTTTATTTAAAGGCCTTTGAGTCAATGAATTATAGAGTATGTTATGCGCAGTGATTTTTTAGTTGAACAAAATAACGTTAATAAAAGATTGATTTCATTAGATATCTATGCTAAGTTGTGACAGCGCTGCGCACTACGTAGAGTTCGAGGAAAGATAGCGAAGCAGAGCGGCTCGAGTCACACTGACACATTGAACGTGTGAAAAACTTCTACCTGTTTGGAGAGCTTCGAATAAATATACAGTACCTGGCACGAAAGAAAAAATGCGGAAATATTAATATTTCTTAAATATATTACCCGCCTTTTGAACAATTGTTATTTTTATGTAAGATTTCTTGACGTCGATTTTTTTAATTTTGAATTTCTGTGACGGATATACTTTCGTGCCGGTACTGTATCATATGACGTAAATGTAAAACTTATAAAATAAGTAATTTTTTAACAGATCGCTTTAATATGATCAATTTTTTTTTTTAAAGATCAGAAACTAAAAAGGAAAATCATATTAACATTGTTTTTGTTTTCTTTTTTCTTTCTTGTAGCCACTAAGGTTGTGATCTTAGGATTGTTTTTTGTGATCTTTCGTTTCTTTGGAAAACCTCCGTGGCCGAGTGGCTAATACGCCGATTTCGAGGTGTCTTCAAGGTCCTAGGTTCGATTGCCAATCAGGTCAATCTATACTAATATTATAAAGCTGAAGAATTTGTTTGTTTGTTTGTTTGAACGCGCTAATCTCAGGAACTACTGGTTCGAATTTGAAAATTCTTTTTGTGTTGAATAGACCATTTATCGGGGAAGGCTCTGGCTATATAACATCACGCTGCAACTATTAGGAGCGAAGTCGCTGGCGGCCACTAGTGTAGAACATAAATTTGTCTGTTTTATCTCGTATCTGGATAATGTGTCGTATTTATTGTTTCAAAAATCCATAATACAAGTACGTTAGCCACATAATTTGGAATCAGAGCAATGTATATGAGCAAAACTACCATCCCTCCCCATTGTATAAAAAAAAAACTCCAACTAAATTACCCTACATAATAAAAGGATGACGGCTAATCAAAAATGTACCTTAACAGTATTCTTATAAAAACGATACAGCCACATACCTGATACTTTCTTCTTGTACTCCTCTGGTTTATGAAGATACATAGCGGCGGCATCACCGTTTAACGGGTCTATGGGATTCGGGTATGTGAGCAGCTGTGGCAGGAAGGATTCGAATATGTTCGATAAGTCTGTGAACACAATAAGAATTATATCAACAGATTAAGCTTGTATGCACAGGATCTATGAATTTATATTTCCCAAGTTTAGATTTTCACTTCTCAAACACTTCAATTATTGACCTTAGATGATTGACCCAATGTGTATATCTCAATCGCAGCTGCTACTTCTCAAACACTTCAATGGTGTTGCTTAGATTATTGATCCTATATGTGTATTTCAATCGCAGCTACTCTATAAACAGATACTTAAAAGCTATTATTTTGGTGTTCGAATCTTTCATATGATACAGTAAGTATAGTTCATGCTAGATATAAAATAATTAGCTACATCGAAACCATGAAAATTTTGGGTTTGATAAGGCAATCAACATAAATAATCGTATTTGGTATCCATTCGGTAATCAAAACCAACTAAGGACCTAAAATAGAACCTTCAGGTACTGTACAACTTTTCAGGACATTGAACGATATAAATTTATAACGTTCAATATAATATAAGTATATTAGTAACGTATTACTGAAGCACGTGCAACACGAACAGAGAATCTTAATTTTTATAGCAAGCGAGCCATTTTTTGGAAACCTGGGAAGTACATTAATCGTTATCATGAATAGGGAGAATCGGCCATGACCCACCCCACTACGCGTGCCTAGTGCGGATTGGTGGGAATGATTACAGAAGCAGCCGGGACTAACAGAGTACGGAAAAACTAATAATTTTTTGATCACCCATTCTTTGACCGGCTTGCGAAATTTGCTTGACTTTGAGATCGCAAACCAAAAACTGCGCCACTTCGACACTAATGTATGACTACAATTAAACCAAGTAAGGTTTTTCTAGTAGCTCGGTGGCGTAGTGGATAAGCGCCGCGGCCCGCAATCGTAGTCGTTAAGCAACTTTCGCAAGGGTCGGTCACGGGATGGGTGACCAAAAAATTATTATCTCGAGCTACTCCGTGCTTCGGAAGGCACGTGAAACCGTTGGTTCCGGCTGCATTTGCAGTCGTTAATACCCTCCAATCCGCATTGGGCCAGCGTGGAGGGTCATGGCCCAACCTGCTTAACTATCCATAAGGAAGGGCTGAGCCCCTGCAGTGGGAACGTAAAAGGGCTGATGATGATGATGAGGTTTTAGTAACCTCCACTACTATATTATTATTATTAAATAAATACCATATAATGCGGTCCATGCTTGATTGATGACGTCGAGGCAGACTGTGCCGGATACTTCGTCTATGTTCGGATGATACACTTTATTCATGAAACCTATAGACGGCGACTTGAAAGGATAGTGGTCTGGCAAGTGGACTCGCACGCGCCACACGCCGCCTTCGTAAGGGGCTGGAAAATGAAAAATCATCAAATTCATAAATATCTTATTATTTTTTCTTCTTTAGGTTATTAAAAACCTTAGATAATATAAGTAATAGATCTACAAATAAATTTCAGTAGGTATGTGATAAATTATCCACACACCAAAAACAGAACTTCACTTTAAATCCCTAGGTAAAATATGTAATTATAAAAAAAGAACAGTTTTAAAAAGGGGCTTCCAAAAGTGAAAATCGACTACCTTAGCGGCTTTTAATTTGATTAGTTTTGTTCTTAATGATAAACGTATACCTCTCGGTAACTTTATGAGACATGACAAAAGCGTTTAATTTTGAAAGTGAAAAATATGGTATTAGAGGTCCAACAATAAAACAGCTACAGACCTATCTTAAGAATCGTAGGCAATACTTAGAGATAACCCAACTCAACCAAAGTAATTGTTTGACAAGTTTTGCATCAGAATCTAAACCCAACAGATACGGTGTATCCCAAGGAAGTATTAAGCAATCATTAAGCAATCAAGAAAAGCTTATTGCTCTATATAAATGATCTGCCTTCTGCAATAAATCATCAGTGTGTTCTCTTTGCTATTGATATTTCAATAATTGTTGCAAACCAACGAAAAATAGTACAAAAATTTAATTAATCCGGCAATGAAAAAAGTTCTCAACTGTTTAAAACACAATAATTTGAGAGCTAATCTATTTTAAACTAAATACATTTCACTAATTATAACAACAAAGATAATTTAAATATTTAAGCTGACGTGCTTCGGCGAAATTATAGAGAAAGTAGAAAAAGCATGGAGACCAACTCTATTCTGTGGTACGTAAACGTGATCCGATCAAATTAATCATACCATATAGAAAACCAGCCTTGTGCTATATAAAAACTGTAAGATAACGGCAATCAAAATATTTAATAAAATTCCTCAAAGTATAAACGAATTATCATATAAACAATTTAAATACCAATTGCATACGTGACTTGTATCAAAAACCAATTAAAAGGAGTGAAATTAGTTAATAGGAATATTTATTATAATTGACAAATTATGATAATTTTTATATTATAAAATGTTTAGTGTTTTATTATTGAACTAATGATGATTGTTAATTGACATTTTTAATAACTATTTTATATATTCAAATGGAATTATAATTGGACAATTATTCATCAATTATTGTTGTATTTAAAAAAAAATGCATGTCGGGTATCCGGTGAAATATGTGAACCCATTTATGACAAATGAACATCCATTACATGTAACCATATTTCAAGCAATAAATATCTTTATCTTGAAGTTCTGAAGTGTATAGTGTAGTAATGCATAATGTATTGAATTATGACGTCACAACTGTGGTGTTGTATGTAATAAGCAATGAGTAGATTGATAAGAACATTATGAAATAACCCTAAAACGAAATCTAAATGTGTTGAGTAAATCGTAACTTACTTCCAGGAGGTCCGAAGAATTTGACGCAGAATTCGTTGAGGCCACTCAAAATGGTCACCTCGTGTTTACTCTCGATACTAGTGGTTCGATGTCAAGGAAAATAAATTCAATGTTTAACTTATGAACACACTTATACAGTGCTTCTTAATCAGAGGAGTCGACATACACTCATTTAAGTGCAAAATGCATTTGTATGAATTAGGTGTGGACGGTTTAATGAATAACATTATTATTATTGCAATTAAGTTATCTTAATAAGATGAATGATGATAAAAATTGGTGCTGATTAGAACACGGTATTTATATTTATTAAATACCAACTACCAAATGCGATGCAATTCAACTAATATTTTAATAAACGTCACGGATTTATTTTTTCAGTGTTTACATTATACAGATAGGTTGAATACACAATAGGTGATTTTATATACTCGTAGATAGATATTTGACTGACTGTACCCTAGCTACTAGAGATGAAATGGATATCCGGTTACTATCCGGTATCCGGCCATATTTTTACTACCGACCGAAGACCGGATATCTAAGGATAGTAAAATAAACATAAATATCATTATTTGACACAAGGAAAACTATACCACTTTACATAAATTTATTAATTAGTTTAATACGCAAAAATTAACAAGTGGCAAATTGTGGTGAATGAATACCAAACTTTCTGCTTTTGTTGGCGACCCCGCTTTGCTTCATATACCAGGCCAGCTTCAGGGAATTCCTATTTTAAGTATTTGCCCGAGTTTATTTTGACAATTTTATCACTGCCACATTCGAATGTTGAATGCGAAAGAGTTTTTAGCAAAGTAAATGACATAAAAACTAAAAAACGGAATTAACTCCTTACGAGATCGATTAAAGCTTTTTTTTATCGCAACAGGCCATATAGCGTCACAGAACGTCACAAAATAAATTGCTATTGTTTTTGTTCCCATCGATACAATGTTTCAAAAGTATAAAAATACCGAAATAATTATACTGTCCGATTCTAGTAAACAACAACGTGTTTTTTTGCTACTCTGACCCAAAACGTATTGCTAAATATTCAAGATAGTTCCAGCGTATACCAAATTAAAAATACTCCATAATTAAAAAAAAATAGATTTCAGAGTATACACGCTATAGATTCAAATCAAACTGATGGGGTCATGTTATGCGATAAAGGCCGAATATCCGGTATCCGGTAATACCACTATCCGTTACATCTCTACTAGCTACCATATTAAAATATACTAAAAAAGCAACTTGTTTAACTTCTTAAATAGAAATTCTAGAGGTATGAATATTTTACTGTAATATCATAAAACGTAACAATATTATAACCATTGATATCACCATGATAAGATTACATTGTTTACTAATTAGATTAGACTATGTCGATAGCTAGCTTTTAGCATCATCTATTTAGTCAGTTTCTAACAATATATAAGAAATAATTTAAAATTTGTTTTTAAACATTTTGTTGTACATTATATTGAACCAGAGAGCTTGAATTGACAAATCAAACGAGCCAAAATTCGACAGGTTTGCGTAGTTTTATCTTCAACCATAGCCCCTATCAAGACAAATCAAGCGAGCTCAAACTCGATGGTCAAAGGAATACGGACAAAACGTCGAAAGGACGTGAAATAATACCTAGGTATCTTAGTTTTTTTTTTTCTTTTGTAGATACGTATGAACAGTCTTTTTCCCACTCAATTTCAAACCATAATATATTGAGGGTAGTTGTCAAAATCGACATATTGTGCTAACCTGACTTGTACTTTGTACCAATTTTTATCGTATATGACTTCAACTATACGTATTTTTATGATCTTGCATAAGAACTATCAAGACTCCTTCCCCTAGTAATACGTATATATTGTTAAGACATTAACTAATAACAATTACTTTGTTAACAGAAAAGAAAAGCGACAAGTGTGTGTCGGACTCGCGCACGAAGAGTTCCTTGCCCCCTTAAATATTATCTTTATTCTGATTTTTAGCATTTTGTTATTGAAACGGCAACAGTAAAAAAACCTGTCACTGAAAAAAATTGTATCTCAAAAAAGGACGGGGTACGAGTACTTTATTCTGTGGTAAGCTCCGCATTCATTTTGACCTAGAAAGACTCTCGAAAAGCTTGATTTATAAATCTTTATTTTACCGGTATTTTTCGAATCGTTCTGAAGTCCTGAAATAAAACGGCATAATAAACTACTTCAGGGAATACTTTAAATTATTAAATAAATATAAAATTACAAATGCTAATGGCATAATATATCGTTAAGATGTTCGGATTGACTTCGAATTAAATGTGCTTTAAAGAGGTGTCTTAGCTTAATATCGCTTGACGTATGAACTTCGGCTAGTTATAGTACATTAAAACGAAGTAGAATTTGTAGAAAAGAGTTAGACTATATACTTATTTGTTTAAATTAAAAAAAAAGATCGAAGAAGCTAATAATTGTCAAAATGGCAGGCTTAAGGCCTTTAGACGACAGCTGAAGAGCTGAGCTGAGCAAAGTAAGGTGGTTCGTAAGCTGACAAGTCAGTCATTAGAAAATGTCCGTCAGGGTCATATAATTAGCTCTCATGGACATATAAGTGATCACATATCAATAATTAAGTATATGCAGACAGAAAATCAATATGCAGTCTAGTAGTCTGGTGCAGGGGTCAGCAGCCTAAGGCTTTTTCGATATAAAAGCCTTCAAGTTTCATTGAAAGCTCTTTAAGTATCCGTACTATAATATGATTGAGGTATAGATAATTAAAATCGTTTGTTGTAAATAAATTCACAAACATAATTAATACTGGAATGAAAACTTTTGTCATTTCGTAAATTGTACGTCTGGTTTTCCGCCTCAAACTCAACAAAAGGTTGCCGACCTCTGGTCTGGCCGTTGTTGGTCGTGAATGTCTGTATTTTGTGTGGACAAAATAATATTAAACTAGAATATTCCCGCCAAAACGAAACGACGAAATTTGATGACTTGAAAATTGGTAGTTCATAACTAGTAAAAGCTTTAAAGCTTTAGAGCCAATATGACTATATTTAGCTTTAAAGAAACAACAGAAACATGGAGCGAAAAAAGTTCTATTATTAGAATATATTTGAAAAAAACGAAGTTTTAAATATTAATATTCATCATACCGTGTTATTGCACAATTCAGTTACGTATATATGTGGGTAGGTAGGGTAGGGTAGTAACACTTTAATATATAATTTGAAAAATCTCATTTAGAGAAATAACTTTTTGTACGACGACGATGTTAAAAATCCTCGTAAATAAGAGGACACAGGTGCTCATAGTTCCATTTCATCATATTAAAATTACTTATTTAAAGTTGTCAGCAATTTTTATAAAAATACACATATAGTTCACTAACATGACGTTACTGAATGCACCACGCACGCCGCGTCACCGCCGTGTACGCATTAATCAGACAATGAGTAAGCGAGAAATCAATACTATTATGTAATAAAAAAAATATTGATAAATTTTTTCTCTCGGAATCATATAATCATTCGATATACAAATCAACCCATTTCGTATTTCCTTCTTTCATATTTTAATTCGACAATAGGTATATGTGCAGACTCTACTACTCTAACATGTATTACTTTTATTTGTATTATTTTTATATGAACCCCCTCCCGTCCTTTACAGCTTCACGTGATTAATGGACGGCCCCAAGATAAAAATTTAAAGGGCACTATTTCGTTAACAGTGGATATATCAGGACAATGGAGTGTATAATTTTGAGGAAATATATGATTAAGCCCGATGCTGACACAGTGAGTTCGGAGCGAACTTCACAGGGCAAGTATCCTTTGATGACATTATGTGGTGATTAAAATTAAATAGTTGATACGGAGCCTGAAAACCAGAAAAGGTACGAGATTTCACAACAAGGTGTTCCTACCATTTTAATCAGGCAGTCCAGAGCACTGCCTGCACCTGGGCGCCTGTTGTACTTAAGACGGGCTTGATTAAATAAGATGGAAAGCTGTGGACAATCTATGTTTCAAGGGGTTTCAAAAATTGAATGGGGTACACAGATCAAGTCTTCTCATGGAGTGGATGGTTTTCTGCAGTTTGTGGATAGAGAGGAAACCAGTTGATAGAGTGATAAGAAAAGACAACCTCTTTTCTATACTCTGTTTGTTTGGAAATTTAAGATTAATTACGAAACCCATAGACAACGCGCAAGTGAACTCATCTTCAACCATTGCCTAGTATTTTCGGAGAGTGATGTCAGTTATCATAAAAAAAGTCAATTGAAAAAAAACTGAAAGACGCATGTAAACCCTTACCCTTTAGAAACCCGGTTATCTTTGTCTACCCAGTAAGGAATCTAACATGGAGATAAGATAGGTAGATCATGTAGGAGTTGCGTTATTAGCCTTACTAGCCTTATATGCATCCAGTGCGAGCGTCTGTAAGCTTCTATTATATTGGAAAATGTCTATCTAGTTATTTCTGCACCTCATCAGGGTCTGTGGCCTATGCCTGGGCACCTTTAGCATCGCCGTGGTGAAGTTGCTGTGTATTATATGTAGTATATTTTGTCGAATTTAAATATTAAAAATAAAGTGAGGGAAATTTTAATAAAAATAGATATTTAAAACTTGAAGGCTTGTCTTATAATGCTCTATAAATAAAAGAAAATAGAAGAGTTCAATAATATCATGATCACCAGATCTTTGCCTCAAAAGGTAAACATAATTATGAAATGGGGTGAATTTTAAGAGGATATGTGGAAAAATGTTTATCATTATTACTATATTGCAATAATTTTGCTCACACTTATTGCATGTTAGGGCTACGAAAATACCCAGCTATCTTGCCTATTCTGTCCCACTCATATGCATGTCGTAGTTGCAGTGGAGCAGCATGGCATGTTCAGTGCATGCAGTGTCATCAGGTTTGTGAACTAAATGTGTATTTTATATAACTCAATAAATTATGCATAGGTCTAATGCTAATGAATATGAAAAACAAAATAAATAAGTTCAATATGATAAAAAGGAACTTTGAGCCCCTTGCATCCATGTGAATATCAGACATTTTCTTATTTAAATTAGATCTGAATGATATATCACTCAAGGTGCTACAATACTTGAACCAAACTCCATACTTTGATGTCCATTTTTCTTTCAAACATCAACATGCAAATTGTTAAAGTAAAGGTAGTCATTTTATTTAAGTTCATCCAAACAGTGTATGGTGATTTCCTATTTATATTTAGAGGTCAACACTTTAGTCTGGCAAAATATCAACAGAACAATGAACTTCAGTTTGACCTTTCAGTGATAAATTACACAAATACTGCTAATATTAAACATTTAAAAGATATTGTTTTAAACATTACATATGATTATTTTATGTTTTCTTTTTCAACAAAAAGCCTTTGTTTCTAAGATTGACTTTATTAAATAAACATAATAGAATGAATGCCCAATGGTATGTAATACAATTATCATAAATTAACATTTAAGCATAATTTAATAGAGAATAATCTATGCAAGGCTACAACTAATACATAGAAAAAATACGCAATTGAGACCATGGCCTACATATGAATTACGAAATAACAAAATCTCGTCGTAGACACGGAAGAGCTCCGTGTGTAAACGTGTGGTAGGTGTTTATCTGAGCGATATATATAGATACGTTAAGCCCAACGAGCTATACGAAGAATGCCCACACTTATTAAACGTAGATAAATATTTGATGATCATGACAAGGAGCATTTATCAAAATATTTTTATGCTTTATGTACTGGTAGAAACTAAAGAAAAACTACTGTATAGACCTAGCATATCGATTTTACAAAGGGTCATGACAATCAGCTGATGGCCCTTTCGCCACTTATTTACATGGTGGCCCTATAACGCAATAGCTTCTTTGTATTATGACGATAACAAAGAAAGGATACAGTTTGATGACATCTGTGTCCATTCGACGTTTCCCAGCGCTCGGTGACGACATCTTCGTGATCTATTTCTAATAAATCACAATATCGAGCACGAACACTATCACAAAAGTCACACACCAGACGGAGAAACCAAATTTATCGTCAAGCAGCAGTCAGAAAAATAACATTGTAGAAAAACAATGGACACAAACCATAGACTAAAATTTCGAGGGTGATGTGTCCAGTGTTGCTGTAAATGTGTTATTTTGAGAAAAATCATCTTAAGAAGACCGGAACTAAATACAAAGACAACGAAGAGAAAAATAATTAATCATATAGTAAAGCGGTCGAAGGGCTTACGTCAAAAATTTTACTAATTTTTACTAATATACCATGAACTTCTACATTTACGTCGTCAAATAAATAAATATAAGGCTTTCAGAATCTAGGAATTTGATGTAACATAATTATATAAACTTCTTACTCCGCAAGCGTATTGGCGAAATTGATTTGAAAAACTATTTCAATTATTTGTCGTCTGAGAATTGGACATGTGTATTCCCCAGTTCGACTTGTCAAATTTAAAATTAAAGACAATCTCCTCTGCGATTGTCGCATTGAGAAAGGAATTACGGATCATATTTTGTTTAATTTTCCTAATTTATCCATTTCCCTTTATGATTTGCTTCCATCGAAACTACCTCGTCCAACAAATATAAATTGTATTTTGAGTATGGAGAAACCCAGCCCATTCAAAATTTTATCTAAATTCCTAGCAATCTATTGTAGTCTTAATTTATGAATATCTTTTTTTTCTATATATATTCTATTTGTATTATCTTTACAATGTAATCAATCAGATAGACGCGCTCAGTTTTTTTTTTTATTATTCCAAAATTCAAAAGTAACATATTTCATTATTGTTTCTTTGCGTGTATAGACCACAAACGTGATATTAGCGGAATTGTGTAAATGCAAATAGCCCATGAATTAAAATATAGGAAGAAAAAAATAGAATTCAGTGGAGATCTCTGATATTAACATTTCAAAATTGCGAAACATTGATAGAAAATACGAGATTTCAACTCATTGAAGTTGCTCACTTTAATAATTCTAAAGTACCTGCAATACGAAAGCAGTTTTGAATGCCGTCGGTTTATTACAAACGTTCACTTCTCACTGTGAGTTATCGCAAATTGAATAATTTACGTAATGATGTATTAAAAATAAAGAAAACACTACAAAGCAATCTAGCAAAAGTTGATTTTTCCAGGAAGCGAATGGAGCAAAGATAGTTATTTCCGTTCCTTTTAACTAACATATAAAAAAAACTAAAATTTGCAAAGTTTGAAACTTTGATATTAATACAAATACGATAAAGTACAAATAGAATATGAGTTGTTTGAAAACTAATTTACTTTTATTTTGAAAACTGAGTTGAGTTTTGAAAACTAATTTACTTTTATACATGAAAGAAAACTGGAAGGGTGGTCATTGAGAAATCAAGAAAGTACAGTGGCGACATCTAGTTTAATTTCGGTTTTTTTAAGTACTCCCTCATTGTTACTCAATCTCGCATGTTTTCACCGTTCGATCCTTTTGGCATTTACTTACTCGATTGACTAAAGTCGCTTAAGTTAGTGGAACTCAAACTGGCACTCTGCATAAATGTTACAATTATTATTAAATTCAAACTATGGACCCATGATCATGACATGCTTCTAAGAAGTTTAAAGTATTCAAAGTACGTTGAGATATCTATTTTGATTTTGAGAAGTATTTTTTATTCTGCTCCTGAATAAAAAAAAACATACTTTTGTCTATGCACAAAGAGTTAGGTTTAAATTAGTCTATGCATCATCATCATCCAGTTTATCTTCGCGTGTGATTTTGATGAATTATTTTTATTTGTTATAATAATAGATTAACCACATATCTATACAATCAAAAATCAGTAGTAAAGTGAGCGTAGAAACAAACCAAATTGAAGTGTCTGTGAATGCGGAAACATGTGTTTTGATGTGAACATCAATGGTGATCATTGATGACACCTAGAAGAATACATGTCAACAAATTATAATTAACTCGAATTGAAAACGTGGGACTGTAGTGCAAGCATATAAGAATTGGTGAACCTAATATCCGGCATCGTTAAAGTTATACACATACAGATTCTAGTAGAAAATGCTGTTTGTTGCTATGTAATAGTCATTTCCGGCTGTGATGTCCCACCGATGAAGTTCTAATCATCAATTTAGTGACAACCGGCTGCGCCATGGCCAGCCCTGGACTAGGGGTCACATTTGACCCTAATGACATGACAAGGTATAAATTTACGACTTTTCAGATTATCTAACATATTCAATTAAATTTATTCCTGATTCTTAAGATTATGCCAATGTTTATTTTCTGGTCGCAACAATGTATTATTTATATTTGTCCTTTTTTTGATACTGACTTTTAATACTCACATTTGAAACTAAAACTTATAGATGTCTTTAATGTTTCCTAATAATAAAATTAAAATTAATATTATCTTTAAACATATGATATGATGTCAAATGGTTCATGTAAAGATGAAGTAGCTAAGGTGTTTTTGTCAAAGGGTTGACAAGTATTTTTGTTATTCTTTTTAATATAATAATTTTACTATTTAATTTAATTGAACTAATATATTATAAAATTGAACCTTAAACCAAAACATGGCTATAACTTAACATTTTATAGAATTTATTAAGGCTAAAATAAATAATGTAACTGCTCTTGGCCAAATGAGTTGTCATGTTTTTTCTCAGATATCAAAAGACCAACTTTGTTTAGTATGCTGTA
The DNA here is from genome assembly GCA_918026875.4 of Diatraea saccharalis. Taxonomy (NCBI): domain Eukaryota; kingdom Metazoa; phylum Arthropoda; class Insecta; order Lepidoptera; family Crambidae; genus Diatraea; species Diatraea saccharalis. The sequence goes on along the minus strand of OU893339.1, from coordinate 24,993,166 downwards.
CCTAAGTCTTACTAAATAAAGTATTATTTAATGTTTTATGTATCCATAAATAACCTCCATAATCAACCTTTATTAGTATAATTGATTATTTTTATATAGTTACAATTTTATGAAGTTCTGCGGTCCACTTGGTATGCTTCCACAGGCCACTAATACAGCTTACATAATAATACTTTCGGGCCATGTCCATGTTTTTTGCCTGGCCTAGTATGAAACATTTCTAGTTTCTGAGTTAGAATTGTATCCATATTTAAGAAATATATATAATTAAAAACTAATTTATCTATCTTTTGTATCTAGGTCCTTTCAAATAAATAAATAAATACATGAGGTAGTTCTTTATTTTAATTTTAATGCAATAATGCTATACTTATAATGCTATTTTTTGGAACAATCAACAATACAAAATTGTTATTAAATGAAACCTAAATGATAATCCTAGGATTTGTTAAACCTTACTATGGTACCTTGTTTATTGCAACTAGCACAGTTTTATGACTGTCCTGGTTCCAAAACACAAGTTGAGATCTAATAATAACTAACATAAACACCACAGGTACAAATATAGGTCTTTCCACCATTATTATGTCAGTTACATTCCATAAATTGAACATGTTTCAAATATAAATTTCATATTTTGTTTCAAATTAGAACTCTACATATTTTAACACCCTCCTTGGCCAAATGGCTTGCACACTTTCGAGTCATATCTGAGATACAAACTCAGTCTGATCAATGTTGAAAACAAACTCTTGGATCTGGGTGTTGTGGTACCTGCTGTTTCAGATTTCTATAATACAAGTTGTTTAGCTACCTACTTCCTTTGGGATCTGAGTAATGTATGTGAAGTAAAAAAATATTTTCCTTTGCATTAATACTATTTTATATTTTAACTTTAATAATTTTCATTATAGGAATACCCTATTTCTTATATTCTAAATCTGTGCAATGTTTTTAAGGAAAAAGTTATATCATTTCGAAACGGACAAGCTGAGCAGTTTAAATAACTTGAATTATTGAACTTCCTTCATTTTTAATCATATCTAATCTAAATCTAAATTATTATATAATTTAATAGACTAGATAGTATTTAGTAGTAATTGAGTTATTTAATTCCATAAAATACTGATCTTGAAATAATTTGGTAAGGTTGCAGTCTTTTATGATAACTTTTATCAATAAACAATGAAAATTATCATTGCTTTTGATTAAAAACTCCATGGAATGTAAAAAAATATAAATTGGTTACCAGACAAAAATGAACTCTATGATTATATATTTAGGTAATTCCTGGATAAATAAAAAATGTTTTAGGTAATAGGAAAATTCCTATTAATTTAATAACTTTCTTTTAATCATGAAAACTAATAATTATCAAACACTGTGCAGAAATTGCTGCTTTAGCAAAGCAATCACACACTGTTAGTTTCTTCTTCATATACTATGTAATAAATGAATTATTATATTTTGACTATATAATATAATTTACATGTTTAAGTAAATCATTTGACTATGACTGAGTGCCTCATGCTACAGTTTCATGTCATAGTTAACATGTTTGGTCTATGACGCAGAAGTTAAGCAATTACTTCATGGGGTGGATTACCAAAATTTCACTAATTATATCAATTTTATATATTTATTTGCAGTTGGTACTTCCGGGACTTGTCACGGGCGGAAGCGACCAGGTTGCTTCTGAATGAGTCTGAAAGCGGAGTATTCCTAGTCAGGGATTCCAAAACTATACAGGGAGATTATGTTTTGTGTGTAAGGTACGTGATAGCTGTTGCCTACATGACACCTGTGGGCCTATTCTCGAGTCGAAATTCGGAAAATTTTTGACTGTTTCTTTAATTTTGTTTATATCATATCTGTAAAGATTATCCATGAACAGACGCAGTGTCGGGCCCTACATCCGTTATACAAGTAACATTTACGAAAAATTAGTTTCTGTGGAGTCGTATTAGCATTTCGAATATGGACGAAATTTCGTTTTCAGAATACGTCTTCAGGTGTCATATTAATTTGTACGAGTAGTAGTACTAAGTAGATTACTCCACTGGACACTAGTAACCGCATAGACTTCTTGAAAGTAACCAGACTAAAACAAACAGTTAAGCTCACAATAGATGTTATAGTTCTATTTGGTACTGCACAATTACAAAACCGATTTGTTTTTTTTATTTTGTGCAATGCTCCGAAAAGTTCAAAAGTAAAGACATTTTCAGCATCTTTTATTGATATTGGCCTTTTGCTAAAATTTAAGATATTCAACAACTCAGTGAGTACTGATCCGTCTAACTTGACTAACAACCACCGACTATTACCTGTACACGTGTTTCGTATCTCTTGAGAGCATCGTCGACTACTTCTACATAAACGCGTTTTAATCGAGTGGATACCGGCGACAGTGAAAGGTTCACAGGTGTTGTTAGATCTTACAGTGCAGAAGATGGCAAAATTTGCTGTCGCGTTATGCTTGCATCTTGAGACTTTGATTGTACTTTCGAACGATTATTTATAAGATTAAATAAATTTGTGTATAATAAATACGTACGACAAAATCACATCGTGATAAATTAAAACGACAGCGCAGCGTGATCTTATTTAAAAACTCTATTATATTTGACTAAAATTGTTTTCTTGTAAACAGAGAAGACGGTCGTGTCTCCCACTATATAATAAACCGTGTGGTGTCATCGGACGGGACGGTCCGTTACCGGATCGGTGACCAGCTGTTCGCGGATATGCCGTCGCTGTTGTCGTTCTACAGGCTGCACTATATGGACACCACGCCGCTGGTGAGGCCGCTGCCTCAGGCCCGCGCGAGGGCCGCCGCTCCACCGCCCGCTCAGCCGCACCAAGTACTCGAACTGGTCATAGCCAAGTTTGACTTCGATGGCAGTGTGAGTTGTATCATAGTATACTTGAGCATAAAAACGAACAAGCTATAAGTAACTTCAAAGATTTGATTTAATTGAAAATTTTCTTGTCATACATAATACAATTGCAAAGTTAGTCAGCGAAATGAAATATAGAATAGTAGCTGTTTTCCCGCGACATCGACTATGTAAATTATAGTCTTATATTATATAATTAATTATATTATAGTATATATGTAACCCGCTTGTTATGAACCTTTCTACAGGTGAAATCATTTTCATGATCTACAACTTTCAGCCAGTTGTACAAACGTCCATTAAAATTGTTATTAGTCTAAAGCGACATTACCCATACAAATTTGACATTCATTAGAACTTAAAGGCGCCATTAAACCTTTGTGCAACTGATCTCTTTATAATATTAGTATAGACCTAAACAAAAGGGACAAATCTATACATATATATAAAAGAGAAAGGCCACTCACTCATCACTAAATCTCAGATTTTACATGCGGGTTCTTTTTAGGATGTAGGTGCTCACTAAGACGGGATTATACGAAATTCAATCCCTATGGGGATAAATTAGGGGATGAAAGTTTTAATGGAATTTTCTCTTTTCTGGACTTAAAACTAGATCATGCGGGCGAAGCCGCTGGAATAAGGCTAGTTATATATAAAAAGGGGTAGTAGATGGTATCTGTAACACGACGTTACGATATAAATAACAAATAAATTCCATAGTTCCTCAATTTCCAAATTTTAAACTGCTGATTAGTTGATGACCGTTACGAAGAAAGACATAACATTTTATTACTAATGAATCTAATATTAGATTGTTCTGGCGTTGTACGATGAGTAACTGCAGTCATTCATACTATGCCGCTATGTAGTAAAAATAAACCGGAAGGGGGACAGTGGGCCACGTTGCCGATCACGACCAGTGACTGATCACAGACTTCCTACTCTATATCTACGTAAACCAATTACGTTTTGGATTCTATTCAAGCTCAACGACTTAGGAAATACCTAGAATAATACACTACATTTTAACGCACTATGACAGTAAAAGGAACTTTAAGTAAGTTCCAACTAATACGACGCATGATGAGTCTTCGTTTGCGCAGAGCAGCTACCGAATTTCGTATTAAATAAAACGTCTTGTTTCAATAATCATAAGGAGTACAATACAATGCATTAGATGTCTGTCTCGCTCACATTTGTCAGGCGCGTGGATGACGGTGGATCGCCTGATGGCGTGATACTTGAATCATTCTACCGATCATGACGAGTGGTTCGTACGGCCAGGTTCGATTCCCGGTCGGAATAATGTAGGAAATAGACTTCTAAATTGTCTCGCGTCTAGATTTCGTCTTCGTTGTCTCAGATACTCCATAATATGACAAGTTACATTAGAATTCTGACGATTTTTACAGGTTTACATGTGTTCATACAAATAATTATAAATTTATCTCGCCTTCAACAGTGAGTTCTATACAAATAGATTTGTGTTTATTTTAACTAAGGTTAGATTCGGTTTGTGTACCAGGATCCAGATGATCTGCCGTTCCGTCGCGGCGAGCGGTTGATGGTGATCAACCGGGACGAGGAGCAGTGGTGGACGGCCAGGAACAGCCAGGGTCGCACCGGCTCCATACCGGTGCCCTATGTGCAGAGGGTCAGTGTACTCGCACACCTCCATGTTAAATAACAAGATCACAGTTCTAACCTAACCGACCACCGTTTACAGTGTATCTACATGGTAGATTAGAAAAATAAGCAATTTATGGATAATACTTAAAAAATCATTTTGTCCCTGGCACCCTGAGATGGGACTCGAACCCATGACTTTCGCATTTTTCATTAAGAATATTTTTCAGTAGAGCATTGTGAATGCAAAATTCAGAATTATTTGTAAATATTTTTTAAATATCTTCCTATTTTTCTCATAATTTTCGATTTGACATAGGATTTTTTCGATATATATTTGTTTTTATGATTTCCAATTTCGAAATTTAGATTAAGAGTAATAGAGACAATATAACAATGGATTCGCAAGAATTCTTGATGCTCCTGTGGCCGGCTCTTGCGCATATTGCTTAATAACCGTATCGCAGAGTGAGCTTGTATACTATATAATACAGTGATGCATGTTGTGGCCAGATGCTGGAGGCGGAGGCCCCCGGGGACCCGCCCAGCCCCCCCACCACCAAGCACGCGCACACCAACCTGCAGGTGACCGCTAATGTTCTTTATATATAACAATGATGATCGCACGCTTTAATTATACCATCAAATAATAATAATAATCATTTAATCCTCACCATAATCATCCTTTGAATTACATGGGAATAACAATGTATCAGATAGCCGACTATGGTGGACTGACACCAGCACTAGGGTAAACCCCGAATCACAAGTAGTCAGTCCTCCACCTCACAAATACTCATTACAATTCACTAAAGTTACACTAAGTTACAGTACTTATTTATTTATAACAAAACTGTCAAAATAAGCTAAAGATTCAATAGTAATAACACATCATAAATAATATAGACAGTAAGAGTGTACAATAATTGATTAGGGGGGTAGTAATAAAAGTTTTAATAATATGTGTTAGTGCGGTGTTTATTCTATTATGGAGCAGGTGGTTGGTGTAAGTAAAAGTATGAATGAGAGAATGTGTAAATGCGTGCTTGCGTACGCTCACTAGAAACTTGTTGAGTGGTCCAAGTTAGAAGCGATTCACTGCTTACTTTATTTTATTATTTTATTGAATTTAATTTATTCATGAAGAAGATTTCAATAAGTTCTCAGTATTTTCATAACCCAATGTTAGAAGTTTCTTTAGTAGTACACGTTTCAAAGACATTCGATTCATTTTATATATATGATCTTTTTTATTCATAAGTTTGTATAAGAAAAGACCCATAAAAATTATTTGTTTCCTAGCAAAAATTGTTTTAAAGTAGGGTGTTTGAATGACCACACGACGCCTCTGCTGATCATCAAATAATTCGGTTCGTAGACCTACGGTGGGAGACCTTGTCACCTTTTTTTTTTAAGATTTTTTTTTAATCGGTCCAGCTATTTCATAGCCTGTCCGATACAAAAAGAACGAACAAATATTTCCTTTTTGTTATATTAGGATAGATTGCGTTCGAAACGTGATTGTAGTAATACCCAACTATTATGGATCATAGATGCGCCTGCGCATTACGCTGCAAATGTCGACCGATCTGAATGATTCCCTCGCCGAGTGTGACTGAGATGATCACGTACTCCACTGTATGTTGTTATCAAAAGGAGACTATATAAATTTCAATCATGCGTCAGTGTATCGTCGGCATTGGTAGGTCTGCTCTGCGGGAACCAACATTCACCATGCGCCATTTTAGTTGCAGCGTTACTATTTATAGTGAGTCTTGTTTCGATGATTACAAGGTGTAAAATACATAGCATTACGTGTAGTGTACTCACTCGCGCTCAGCGGCAGTCAGGGTAGGTATTTGTGATACTTTAATTATTTTCATTGGTCGACATTTGCCGCGCTTCAACTTTGCCTTTCTGCTCAGATACATTAATGAGCCAAATCAATAGAGATTATGCCTAGTTAGTATATTTTTTTTTTAATTTAGTCCGTCACTCAGATAATAGAAAAATATCAGATACATAATTTTTTTTGCTCCATTTAATAAGAAATAGCTTAGACAGCCATTAAAGGAAGGATTGGACTCCCCACTGCAGGGCTCAGGGCTCAGGCCTTCCATATATGAAGGCGAACCCTCTACGCTGGCCCAATGCGGATTGGAGCGTTTTACGACTGCAAATGCAGCAGAGACTAACAGCTTAACCTGCTTTCCGAAGCACAGAGTGGTTCGAAATGATTATTTTTAGGTCACCCATCCCGTGACCGACCCTTGCAAAAGTTTCTTAACAACAACGATCGTGGGCCGCGGCTCTCAACCACTACGCCACCGAGCGTGTTATTCTTTAATAATCTACCTGTTGGACAGACAAAAAAAAATAATTCATCATACTGTACATTTATGTTTACTCAACATCATCATAATCATCATCATCACCAGCCCTTTTACGTCCCCACTGCAGGGGCTCAGGCCTTCCTTATGGATGATTAAGGAGGAGGGGCCTGACCCTCCACGCTGGCCCAATGCGGATTGGAGGGTATTAACAACTGCAAATGCAGCCGGGACCAACGGCTTAACGTGCCTTCCGAAGCACGGAGTAGCTCGAGATAATATTTTTTTTTTGGTCACCCATCCCGTGACCGACCCTTGCGAAAGTTGCTTAACGACTACGATCGCGGGCCGCGGCGCTTATCCACTACACCACCAAGCTACTCAACAAACAGAGTCTAAACAAATATTATTATTATTAATAATATATATGCGAGGTCATCTTCTATTTCGTATACTTTGTATTATTTATTAATGTTTATATTTAATCATCCTAGCGTATCCTACCGGCATTGGCTCGTGTGAGGCAGACAAGAGTGCCCAACGCGTACGACAAAACTGCACTAAAACTAGAAGAGGGGGATATAGTTAAGGTACATATAACAATTAGAAAATGAACTATTAAACTTTCGCGTTGCATTTTATTAGATTGTATAAGACGGGTATTAGCGCGATAGATTTCGATAGTTAGGTTTTTCACCTACCTGTGGTCACCGGCTGACTGTTTATGCGATGTTGCGTCTCATCTTCTGAAGTGGAATCCACGTCTACCGTCCAGTTTTTTCTCCAAGTACCGTCACACACATCACTAACGGAATCCCTATTCTGTATCGCAGCCGTATTCTGGTGGTTGGCAACCGCGAAAAGATTTTTATCACTGGATTCCACGTTGTAGATAACTTAAAACCATCTTCGCGTTTGAAATTGCTGGGATGTTGTTTATTTTCCATTGACTCACGCACAATCCGCGAATAGAAATGACGAGCCGAGGAAAGTACCCGCGAACGATGGAATTCAATCCAGCGATTTGTGCCACTTTCCAGCAAGTGTTCTGCGATCGCCGATTTATTTACCTGGCGGTTTTTTACAGCTGTGATGTGTTCATATACGGTATTTGTAATGGTAAAACATCCTGCGGCGTTCCCACGATGTTATTTACCTTTAAGCCAGGAGCATATACTGTAGGCACAGAGTAATTACGTAGTACGTGGCCTTGTCGGTTACTCCTTTGACATAAGGCATATATGCTGGTTGTCTTTTAGCCTCAAGATGTCTACTCTTGAGTCTCGGCTGCTTATGTCGTCCGTGCACTTGATATCCATGGTGAAAAAGCTAACTATCGAAATCTGTTGCGTTAATACCCGTCTTATACAATCTAATTAGAAAATGAACTTCTCTATATTATTTCGACACTGGGTATTGTCGTACTTCTGTTGTTTCTGGTTTTCTTAATAAAAAGCTTAATGCTAATATTGAAATACGAGTAATTTTTGTAAAGTTGTCTCATATTTCATCATCACTAGCCTACTGCTGCTACTATTGCTGGAGCTTAGGCCTTTCCTATGAATTGAATAGAATCGAATGAAATAGGAAAAATTGACCATGATCCACAACGCGAGCCCAGTTCAGATTGCATTGTTACCGACTGCAAATGCGCCGGGACCAACGGCTTAACGTGACTTCCGAAACATGGAGAAGTTCGAGATAATTAACTTTTGGCCACCCATCCTATGGCCGGCCATTGCGAAAGTTGCTTAACAACCGTATCGCAAGCCAAGCGCGCCAGCCGCTACACCATCGCGCTCCAATTTTTAATGAAACCACAATTATCGTGCAAAAGCCCTTTATTTTCGAGACATGAGAATCTTTAATAAATAATAAAAAAAGGAAAGGAAAATAAATTTAAATAAATTATATATTATTTAAATATGAACGCTATTGTGCAGGTAATAAAGATGAATATGAACGGGCAATGGGAAGGCGAGCTGAACGGTAAGCGCGGTCACTTTCCATTCACGTACGTAGAGTTTCTGGACGACACGGCCGCCAGCTAAACCGTACACAAACTTTATATAAGGTCTTAATTTGTTAATCATGACGTTTCGAATAAACCAATCTAAGGGTAGATGCACATCTATCGATCCAGTCCAGCACAAGAAGACGATCAAATGGAATTTTTATGACGACGTAAACCATCGCTCCCTTATGCGCGCTTAATCGTCAGAATTATAATTTCAAATGTGTAAAGAAATTCATTTCGTCCACCTCTTTCGACTCTGATATATTTGCGAGCACTATTAATCATGAATCATTACACTTATATATTTTTCATTTAAATATGAAATGTTAATGTCATTTATTGCTCATAACGTATTTCGCTTTTTTTTAATATACAGGGTCAGTTTTTATTCAGTGTACATTTATCTCCTGTGGTTTGAAATCGTTAACAGAACATTTCAACTGGATATTAACAAAAAAATATTATAAGCATTTTTCATTAAGAATATTTTTCAGTATAGCATTGTGAATGCAAAATTTATCAAATATAATAAGAAAAAATATTATTAAAATATCATAATTCATTATTAATGTTTTAATATGTAGTAAACAAACTGTAGGTATCCCGATAGAAATCAGTGTGTACAGTATAGTGGTAAAAAGTAATTTTATAAATGTCTCTGTTCTAAGTAGATAAAAAAATTAGCGTGACCGCGTCTGGTGTTAGTAAATTGAAGACAAGAAAAAACGTGTCTATGATTTATAGTAACAAATTCAATATAAAAGAATGCGCTGAACAAAAGACCCTGTATAACTTTCTCTTCATCGAATTTCTCTATATCGCAGTTAGAAGAATGGGGATCGTGATTAATAAATAAGACGTGAATATATTATAATATTATACAGTTATAATACATATTACAATTATGTAGTGGAACGCGCGCTGGATTCCGTGCCGTAATGACGATGGGCTGGTTACTTTATAAAGCTTTAGGATAACTGTGTTTCAACCAGGTGCTTTGAATACCGTTAAAAATTGAATGTCGCTACAGTAAAATCCAAATAATATGGCGCATGTTTAATCTCAGTTTACCTACCAATTCCGACAATGACCGAACATTTGAGTCTTGTTTCTATAAACATATAGTTTAAAATGCACCTCTGATAACACACGGTGGAGATAAAGCGCGCAACTTTGAATCATTCTGATTGGTCTGTTTTGCAGTAATATAGCCTTTTGCGGAGGTGTCTGTGAGACATATTGTTGTATCTTACTGTACTGTCTTTGTTAACATGTTGACTCTTTGAGAATAATCTTATATAGTGTAATTTGGTAACGCTTTCTAGCCCTGGTTTCAACGCTCTAAATGAAAGTATAGAACATTGCGAAAGAAATCTCAATTTTGTATTTTTAACTTATAAAATTATACTATACTATATGATAAATAAGTAAAATTATAATAATGTCGATTTATAATTGAAACCATTGTTAAAATGCATATTTATCCTGTATGTAGAAAGTTCCTATCGCGCGAATTTAACTGGCTATATCATAACGGCACAATAAAGTGGCCTTATTGCCTCCAGCGTGCAACAACAACAACGAATCCGTGGTGATATTATGTGACGTCGAAACTTAAATGTTTTGAACTTAGTAATACGTCTCTTTCACTCTTTCGTAGTATGAAAAGGTGAGCGATACGAAAACGTCACATAATACTGGTGCTGGTAGATATTCGCCCACCGTTTGTGTGAATTTTCTTGTAATCTAAGAAATGAATGTAATGGGCGTTTTTAGATATTTAAAACATTTTTATGTTGCAGTATGTTAAACAAAGATGTAGATTTAACAGAATTTGAAAGTGACTGACCAAACACCAACATTAAAGATGTGGTTTTATATTTATTGCTGGTTGCTTCAATAAACTTATGAATTATCATAAAAATGAAATCAAAATTTTTTAAATCGAATATGTAAATTTTTGCTTTTCACTGAAATAAGTATGTTACTACAACAAATTTAACATCCACTGACGTATTTTCAAGTATGGATTGGGTAAAATACGATAGTTCGATGGGTTTTAAATACAAATCGGGTTCAAACAATAGAACCTTTAATGAGAGTAAATTATCCATTTTTACCAATGAAAAACGTTGAAAAACAGCCATTACTGCATGTGTAGCGCACGCATAATGTTTGTGAAATTGGTACTGTGTAAACGCAAAAAAACAAATGTTATGTGACTTAACGAATATTTTTGGACTCAAATTGATTGTATGCAATTAAATTTGTGACACTGCAAAACAAGTGACACTTACAAAGCAAATTGTAACTGATATCAATGATATGTTTTAAATTATTTTTTTTAAAGTTAGGTTAGCGATGTATATATCATGAAGTCTTACATCGATTACCTAACTTTTACACCAGGTGCCAAAATAATTGCAATACATATTAAATTTAACTAAGACTTTAAAAATCGATTGAAATTATCTGGCCTTTTCATCTGACGTGCAGTCGCTTGTGTAGTTCATCTTCATTTGTCATTATCGAAAGAATTTTCATATCTTTTCGATCGATCTCTCTATCGGTCAGATTCTAACATGAGAAAAGTACTAAATCTCAACGCATTATTCTTAAACCTTACTCAAGTTGAGTAAGGTTATAACGTGTTCAACTTAATATTCTCAATTCAGAAATCGGGTGTTATCTTCACGTCGCAAACCTTGCGGGTTTTTTTAAATAGTTTTTTTAATAACCCGGTACAATATCCATCACCTTGAAACTTGGGCATGGTAGCCATTCAGTGACAATAGAATGAAATATTGAGTTTTATTATTGTGCAATCATTGCGACATTTACCCTGTTTATTCGATTTCGAATCGTGTGTATTTGTTCCAAAGCTTATACTTACTAATGGTTAGTAATTTCAAAATAGACTATTTCTGAATGAATTTCATTTAATGAAATAAAATTAATATCTCTTGAAAATTAATATTTTATTTATATTAAAATTCATTGTGTATATAAAAGTCTCATTAGATACGTAGATAAAATCTTATCGAGATACGCGGTATCTGATTTTGGATCGTAAATGCGTTAAAAAAAGATCTGGAATATAAAACGTTACTTTTTGTGGTAAATTTACCAAAGATTATATAATACCTATTGAAATTTAATTAAGACTTTCACATTGAAGATGTAGTCCGATCGCATTCTGGGCGTTATTTAACATTGTCTAGTGGTGTTTTGTAATATAGAAAATGTCATTTATTGCTTGGATTTATTAACATATTAATCGATTAACAAATTGATTATTTTTTATATTGTAGTGGAAAATAATTTTATGTCTTATGACATTTTTAATGAGGAAGTATTTAAAAAAAAAATTAGTTCCCGAAATTAAACTAGATGTCGCTACGGTACGTTATAAATTTCTTCATGACGACCTTTCCGGTTTTCTTACATGTTTAAAAGTAAATTAGTTTTCAAAACTCAATAAACAACTCATATTCTATTTCTAATTTTTCGTATTTGTATTGATGTCTAAGTTTCGAACTTTTCAAATTTCAGTTTTTTAATATGTTAGTTAAAAGAATCGGAAGTGACTGTGTTTGGCCATCTAGGTGAGGTGATTTTTTAGTGCTTTCTTTTTTTTTTAAATACTTCATTGTCTTCTCTTTATGAAAATATACAGGGAGAAAAAGTTTACCGGTTCATCTCAAGACCACGTGCCGTAATTAAAAATATAATTAATTTTAAATATAATTATTTAATTAATTTTCAAAAAATAATATTACTTCTTTACTAAAAAGGTTAAATGCGAAATTATATAGAAATTCAAAATCAGATACTGGTCTTCCGTTTATATGAATAATTATTAGGTAATTGATTATATGTCTACCTATTATCCGCGGCACACAAGTTGAACCAAAATGGTGACTCCACTGTGGCATGTTTTCGGGTCTCAATCGAGGTGGGGTGGGACTTGGGGTGAGACGAAGTGCGTAACCATAGTAACCAAGTATAGTCCAAGATGTATCTGCACGCGTAGCATGACAAACTGGAGAACGTTTTGTCTACACTCAAATGTCAATTTTCTCGGGTGCGCCCGTACGATATCTCACTCTCGACCCGAGAAAGTGACATTTGGGTGTAGACAAAACGTTTTTCGAGTTTGTTATGCTACACGTGCTGGGCGGATAATCGCCATTTTAGTTCAATTCACGTGCCGCGCCTTATATATTCACGCCAGAATTCCTTGCGTGGTAGACAGCATTTAAGGACCGAGCATCACACAATACTTAGTCTTTACGTATTTTTATCGATCTTGATCTTGATAACATTTTCCATACATACATACAGGTTGCTATGGCTTCTGATATCAACATCGCACAATTGATCTGATCGCTAAAGGTGTGTTTCTTCTTTTCCCTGCGGGGTCTTCCAATAAATCACCTCATACATTTTGAAACGAAACGTAAACACGACATGTTGACTACTTGAAACTTTTTTCATCGGAAAATAACCGAATACGTGTGACTTGTTAATTGGACCATCCATTTATAATAGTTTTTTTTTAATGAGATTAAAATCATCATTATATACTTTTTCTTTTTGTATTCTTATGTTTATGTCTAGATTTACTTAATGATATTAATTGAAATTACCCTAGTCGATTTAATAATTTATCTCGGCATTCCAATAATTGCTATGCAGTTATAGTAAAATAATCTATAGAAAAGTTTCATTTCATTAAAGTCTGAGATATTATGAAAATTATGCAGACGATGAGTGATGGCGCGTTAAAACTAGATGACAACTTTTCATGCGGTCGCCGCACGATCCCGTAGTTAAGAAAAAGCTTATGGCCTAGTAAATAAAATTGAAATTTGATTGTGGAAACAAGTTTACGCCAGCAATCGACCACGACGCGGTCGCATGGCACCATGTCCATCCTCACAAACATAGGATAGCAATTACTCCATTAAGTATAATATATTTCTCCACCTTGATACATCAAGTCAGTTGATTGCAAGCAAATAAATGTCGGTGCAAATCTGACGGAAGATCTGTCAAAATGGAGCCCTGAATGCTGTCAGTTGACATATTATCACTCAGGGCTCCAGTTTTTATAGACTTTGAAAAGAGCATGAAGTGATTTAAATTATCTGTCTCATCAGAAAATACCAAAGATATTTAACCATAAACTAGTTCCATTTAACATTTCCCTATAAAATAATATAAGTAATGTGCTTCGTGTGATTCTAATAAAAATATATATAAAGGACCCACTTTTAATCGTATTTTATTTATTGAAAGATATCTATATTTTTAATAATATCTATACGACATGACTTACAACACTGGGAGATCCTAGTGCCCCTTGAATTGTTTAACGCTCGTATCTATAATCGAATAAACGTTGCCCATCATCATATCAGCCGTTCGAAGCCAACTGCTAGGCATAGGCCTCCCCTTCCCCTGGACAGCAGAGCCCCAGGGCAGCAGCTCTGGTATCCCTAGCTAATATAAAAGTTATAACTCAAGTAAATATTTTTAACGAATAAATGAGAATTTAATTATTAGCTATTAACAGATCTTATTTCATTAAAATTCTCGTCAATTGGTTAAAAATATACTTAATTATGCCATTTCTTAAATAATTACTTCTCTTAACTTATAGATACGAATGTTAGAATGTAATATTTGTGATCGACTGGCGTGGTGGACTCTGGTGGAATCCGCCAATTGCATTGTCTACTAACTAGGACGAAGAGGGAACAGATAATTTGACACAATATTAGTGTTCATTCATTAGTGTTCGTTCATTCATTCATGATGGCACCATGTTTATAAGGAGTAGTAGGTACCTAGTGATATTTGTCGCCTCATAAATCGAATTGCGACTAATGTTTAAACAATTGCATACCTTAATACGTTAACGTCTAAGCAATATGATTCATATTTGTAACACAAGGAATAAGTGCACATAAAGGAATGGAAGTTATTTATTTAGCTAGAATAAGTTTGTAAAACAGTGGAAAGAGTTTTGCTATTAATTGAATACTGTTTAAGGTACATTTTAGAGGAATCGCATTTACGACATTGAATATTCGCATAATAAAACAATGTGTAAAAGGAACACGGCATTTTATATTGGTGCTTTCATACACAACCATGGGCGTACCAAAGTTCAGATTTCTGGGGGTTGTAAGTTACGAGCTCTGTTTGATTTGTCAACTTTTAAAGGTTACAATAGATAATGTATTCAAAATCCAAGAGGGGGGGGGGGACAGTTACCTTCCTCCCGTATACGGTACGCCATGATTATATCATTATTATTTTTCCTTATAAGTAATGTTAGTAGCTGATCTTCATTTTTGATATCTTTAATTATATAAAATGTATATTCAACAGCACGTCATCGCTACTTGATGTTGTACTTTATTGCATTGAGGGTAGATTTCAAAACCAATTGGAAATTTGACATAGTGTTGTAATCCGTGCTGTTGTATGTACACTGCTAATGAACAATATTCTAAGTTTACTCCATAGCCGACCTTATTAGTTTATTACTAATAGGTGCTAAATAACAATAGCATGTAAAGTAAAAGCATAAGTAATGCTGTAAAATACATTCTTTACAGAATAGTAAATATATATAATATATAAAGCTTTATACAAGTAAATCTTTATCAATGGTGATTTATTTTTGTTTATATTGTTAAATATATATAATCAACCGTTGCATGCATTCTACTTTCTTTACTATACACCATTGGTTCCTAACCTAGGGGTAATAACCCCCACAGGGATAACATAGCTATTCTGTGCGAGTTAATAAAGAACCTAATAAAAAGACCAAATTTAATAAGACAACAATAAAACGTGGAACATCTCGAGGGTGAGTCAATCAGTTATATCTAATAGGTCATAGAGCTAATGATGAGAAAGGTTACGAACCACTGCACCTTGTAAAGACTGTCTCACGAAAGAAATCCCGCGGCATAAATTTTATTGCTTAGTAAAAATAGCGAAAACATTGTATCCGAAGGACTTCTTTCATGAGACGAACTCTAGGGCTTACACCGTTTTTTTTATGTTTTGTAATCGGTTACTTTATTGTTCTTTGTATAGTGCATTTATTTTATATAATCATGACCGTTTTATTGCTAAAACAAATATACAGATTTTTATAGAGTTAGTAAGCATCAACGGCGAACTTATCTTTATAAAAAAAATATGATAAGTCATTCATTAAAGTGATCTTAAGAGCGTTTATTTTTGTTTAAAGTTGAAATTTTCTGTTGAATTCTATCTTTTGTAGTTTTTTGTATTGATGTTCTTAAAGTTGACCGACATCATCACGTATTCATATTTATATATGTTCTATCCTTTTCTGTCTCTAATAAAAAATACAAAGCGATAAACACGTCGTTTTATGGCATAATTATGCTGCTTTCGTAAGTACATTAACATCTAGCAATAACGAAAGAATATTAAAACTACTTTTCAATAATGTTATTACTACAAATAGAATATATCTACGGTACAGCAAACATCACATCAGCGAATGTCAATTCATATTGAACATTATTTTGTTAAAGGTTAATTTCAAAGTTAATTTCCTTAAATACAATCTATTCATAACTCATCTCTTTGTAATCATATTTTAGTGTTTAACTGGCGTTTTTATTGTGTATACTTTAGTAATAATATAAAGCTCACCTCAGATAATGTATATAGATATTGACTAATATTTTTACGCTTGTATTAATTAATATAAGAATTGGCGATAGATAAAACTCACCAAATATTATTATCAATGTATAGAATACATGAATATATTTTGAGATCGAGTGTCATACATAATTATTATTAAAATATTGTATATTTTTAAGTCTTATACTTTGGTAATTTGTTTTTGTACTAAGTTATATGTAACTATTTAGTAATAAACATTAGAGAAGGAAATGATTTGTTTGTCTTGTATCATCAATATATCTTTACGTCGAATTCCTTGCGGGGTTGGCAGAGAGCAACACACTTATATGGCACGATTCCTATTGAATGTTGTCATTTCCACCCCATTTTCAAAAATCATGAAAGTATCTAAATTTTATATTACCACATCAAAGGTTTAGCTATGGAATTACAAAAAAAAGGAGCACTTAAAATAAATAAATGTGCAGTCAATATATTTTATTTAAAAGTTTTTCTGATAAACTGCAAAGCTATACAAAAATATATGATGGACGTTATATAAACCAAATAAGAAAATACTTACTGCAACATTATTATCATTTAACTTAATTACATATGGAAAGGCACTTCACCAGACTATAAAAAAAACTAAAGATAATCTTGATAAAAAATCACTTAATAAATATTGATTAAACTACAACTATACCTTAACCCATTTTCAGAAATAATTTAATCAAAAAACAATAATTAGATGATAAATACGCATTACAAATAATTAATTACACAAAAAAAATTTCTGTACACAACACTAAATACGTTTACCATTTTATAAAAGGACAAAATTAATTCATAAGATATAGGAATATAAAATAAGTAATAAAAAAACTAATTTCTTATCTATGGTATGTATCATTTATTATCGCATAATACTATGAATCATTGTCTATTTTTTCCTACTGTAGGAACAGACTAAATTATTATTTAACATTATATTTAAAAAAAACCCTAATATATTGAACCCTGCTATTGACTCTGAAATGTTGACACAATGTAATTAATAATTAATATTACTCCAGTGGTTTCTTTTCAACCCAGTCAACAATTCTCTTATCACACCACATGTACTGTCCCCTGACTGTGTCCGGTGCATCGAGAGCAAGGTACAATGGTGCTACCGCACCTTCGTCAATACTCAGGGTTCCCTTGTGTGAAGTCATGTCAGTGTCCACATAACCAGGATGAACTGCATTCACTTTAATATCTGAAATTGTTAATCAAATTCATTGTAAACATCAGACTTATGGTCAGTTGAACAAACATCCATTAAGGTTTCATGATGCCTTTAAGCTCTAATGAATTTGAATTTTGTATGGGCAATGTCGCTTTTAACTAATGACATGTTTGTGCAACTGGCTATAAGGAACTAAAAGTTAAATATAATTTTGATATAATTTAATATTTAAACAAGGTCAAGAGTGTAACAAGCAGTTTCATATCCTACTTGTATGTTTACTCTTAATCATATAGTACTGTTTCATAACCACCAAAAATAAAGCAAACACTTGCATCCATAGTGCCTAACATATGTGTCTTATCAATACTTAATACCCTACAACTGTCCTGCTTACATTTCAGCAGCAGAAGCATTACATATTTTATATTATCTTTAACATATTTTATCACAAATCCTATGATATGACGTGTTCATACTACAGGATAGGTGTATGCATAAAATATGAATTAATAAAATACTATTCAAAATATAGCAATAACATTAAAATATGTGAAATAACATTAAAAATTGTGTCTAAATGTGGTATTGTAAGTCATAGTAGGTTTTATAAGTTTATCTTATCATAATCTTACACTTATGAAAACAGCACACTTGAGACTTATTACAATTTTGTTAAATATTTCTCAATCTACCTACCGTAAGCTACCTATCTCAACAATTTAAACGAAAAACTATTGAACAGGTTTTTATAAGGTCATTCAGATAGGTATTCCATTATATAGATTAATAGAATTAACAGGATAAGTTTAGAGGTATCATATCCACTGGGACCTTACTCTAAGCAAGCACCTTTAAGCAACTAGGGGTCACTAGTATAAGGCACAATCGTGCAACAAACCTTACCTCTATCATTAAGCATTCTTTGTTGAATCATTGTGAGTGCAGTCAAACCAACCTTTGATACTACATATGTTGAATTACCCCATTCAGCAGCATGAGTGCCTTGTTTAGCTGCTTCAATGTATTGTTTCATTAATTCCGAAAGCTGTGGTATAGTAAGGTTTGGGTTAGCTAGACGACTTCTGAGTGTCGCACTCGGTATATTACTCAAATGACCAGCAGAACTTGATATGTTTACAACTCTACCACCGTTTCTAACTATGGGGAAAAGGATCTCGCAAGTGTTCAACACAGAAAAATAGTTTATACCAACAGTCTGCTCAGCCTGAACGCTCACCGGCTCTGTTGCATTACTCTTGAACGCAATGGCGGCATTGTTCACTAAAACGTCGATCCCGCCATGGTTATCTTTAATGTAATCTCTGAAGGTTTCAATGCTTTTGGTGTCATTGATATCTAACTGGTGGTAACAAGGTTTCAAACCTTCTTTATTTAGGTTAGACACTGCTTGTTTTCCACGTTCTTCATCACGAGATGTAAGGTAAACGACGCCGTCAAACCTTTTGCAGAGACCGCGTACTATAGCGTATCCGATACCTTTATTTGCTCCTGTTACTACAGCAACTTTTGAAGACATTTTTTTATTAAATTACTTTGTCAGTAAACCGTATACATATCAAATCTCTCCAGCCTATCAAATCTCTCACGACTTGCTCACGACCACAGAACAATAATACTCTACGAGAAGAATGCCAACTTCATAGAAAAATATTATCCATAGAAACTAGCTCCACCTATAGTTAGCCCTCCGAAACAAGTAGTATGGCGGGAAGTTTAAATACTTACTTTTATACTTGGGTTTCATATTAACTACCAAATTACTAAAACCAATGTTTTCTGTGAATATTTTTGATATACGAAATCCATTACATAAACAAATTCCACAAACGAAAAACATCCACAGGGAACATAGGTTTTAGTAATTTGGTAGTTAATCTAGGTGAAATATAGGGAGTACTTCAAAAAAGGGAATATAATTCAAGCAGATAATAATAACACACTTTTTAATTTTTATTTTCAATTTTATTATTATTTTAACATACCGCTTTATTACACAAATTAAGTGAATTTTCAACATACTGTTTGGTTTTTAACTTTAATTCAACATTGATTTACAAGCCAAGAATTATTTTAATGTGTGCACCAAATTATCAAGAAAATCATTTTGACACAGCATTCTACAATACGTTTAGTGTACAATTTCATTTGGAATTCTGTTGATGAATTCCGTACTTTGTGGAAAATATATTTAGCCCACAATTCACATCTGAAAACAAATACAACGAAATTAAGAATTTTATATCCTTATAGTACAAGATATAGAGCTACATTTCCCTAAGAATTTTATAACAAACTAATTTAATTTATAGTTCGTAATCGATAAACATCCTTAATCACCTTCACCTACATCATCACTTTTATCAGAAATAACATAAAATTCTTTCATACAGATTAGCATGACATACCTAATACTGAAGCTCTTTGACTCAAGTCATATTTTTTACAACTAAATACAAGTATTTATGTAAATTCTAACTCTACTGCTAATAAAATAATAAACACTAGCATTACATAATGGGAATATTCTCTTGTTAAAATGTAGCGGAACTTCACGTACTATTCATTAGTTTAGAAATCTATAAATAGAAGATTAAAGCAAGTACCGTATAAGATTCTTTTTAGCCGGCTTCGGAAAACGAAAGAGCTTTACATTATGCTGGGTTGGCGACCGTCCACACTTAAAACATTTTCTTCTGTTTTCTTGATCAGCCATATTTTCAACAACCACAACAACAGAAAAGAGTCACTATCTCAAATTTCACAAATAACTATGAATCCACTTTCTAAGCACATTAAAAGGAGGAACAAAAGCTCATCTCGACGTTATAATGATAAGAAAATGCAGGAAATAAGTAATTGTGATGGAATCGCATGGAACAAGTGGGAACAACAACAAAACAAATTGCCATTATCGACACGACACCAAATCAGTTACAAAAATAACTATTACTAATTTTAACAATGATGCCTTCCAATTACTTTTAAGCTATCTATTAAACAAATTTATGAGTATATGACTAACTTAAATGATTTAATAACTATTACAATAAAAAGTGTTCATCGTAAAGAACCTATAGCCTAATACAAATACGAGAAAAACGGAAATAATTCGATATAAGCCTGGAATATTTTTAATTAAGTTTGTGAGCCAATTACAAGAGACTATATTTAAGAATCCATCTCATTTTAGCTACGGAAGGTATAAAAAAAACATCAAGTCAAAAAACCTTCATTTCCTTCACGCAAAATTACTAACACGACGATTTTCACAAATTTTGGTTTTATTTATCATACCGACAATGAAAATTACTGAAATCCATCTAAAAAATTTATAGGAAATACTGTTTTTTATTAAAATTTATTTATTTTGTTCTAGACATATTATAATCATGAAAAAAAAATATATAAGTTATGTAATAAGTGTTTTGTATTAAGACAATAACATCGATCGCGAATTATATTGTATCTAACCAAAAACCTTTTCGGTAGTTGGGATTCAAGATCAACCCTGTTTTTAAGCACAGGCAAAATAATAACAGAGGATATTGATAGCAGACTTTAAAAAAAATATCGAAAAATAAGCACTGGTATCCTAATCCAACACAATTTTAAGCAAATAATAGAAAATTCGAAAAACATGCAATAGCGTGTAAGCTAGTTTAATCCTTAAGATTATCGCTATACGGCCTAGTATTGATTGGCGTGTCATGCGCGTTCGAGGCTCGAGCGATGTATCCATTACCTATTTATTTATCTGTGTTGTTAAATAGGTACTTACTAGATAAAAAAATAATCAATTAGTTACAAAAATAATCTTTGTATTTGTTAAGTTCCTTACCTATATTGAGTAAAGTTGGACGTGACGTCACAGTTGATTGCAATCTATGTAGCTTTCAAAACAGGGCTGGATTTAGGCAAAATTATTTTAGTGTATTTTTATGTGTCATAATTGATTTAAATTTAAATAAATTCGAAAAACAGACGGTTTCATTAAAAAATATTAAACTATAACCGTATTTGACAGTGAAAATGCCTACATTTTTATTCCAAAAAATATACTCGGAGAAAACATTTTGCCTTAAAAAGTAACTTAAGTGGGTCAGTTTTTTATTCAGATAAAGTCATAAATAAAAGAGGTATTTTGTTTTGTATTTGTTTTAATAAAAACTTTTCTTAGAATTGGAAAATAGAAAACACTAGTCATCAGCCTAAGTAAATTAATAGAAAAGGGGGTATCAACCCGAAATAGAGTTATTTTTACGATCATACTTCACAACTTTTCACAAGAAACGTGGATTGGAATATGAAATCCGCACCCCGCGCTTTCTCCGCAAGCCCTTTGTAGTAGTTTAATATGATAAAACTTTTATTTAAAGTATTTCTGAGTGGATTTTAATGATATTTAGTAGAATACGTGTTTGACTCAAAAGTCTGCTGCATATATAGCGTGTTAAATTTTTGCTTCATAAATAATTATAAGGCTGTTGGTATGCAATATTCCCATGGAAATTTTAATTGGATTCAAAACAAAATATACTTAACGCAATATAGTAATATCGACCGAAGTCGTATTTCATTGTTAATATTATTGATTTTTTTACAAATATTTTTTAAATATATATTGTCCGTGTTTCTATAAAAATATGAGTTTCCAAATATAATATTAGGAGAATTTATGTATTTCATGGAAGTAACATAAGTAACAACGTAAAAATACGTAGAAGTCACTTTATATGTATTTTGCTTATCATGCCATTGAGAAATTAAAGTAATATTATTTTTTTTTACGAATAATCCGAAAGAAAATGTCGATGGATTAATTCATATTTTAAAAAGGAAATATATGATACCTTCATAATAAAAAAAAAACAGCTGTTATGTTTTAATGTTTGATCTCCATACTGGAAGTTGCTATTTGTATAACTCTACCTTTAAAACGTTGCCTTAACCCTTCAAACGTTTCGGCAGTACAGCTTTTTAATTTTGTCAGACTATTATTTATTTTAGCTACCAGTAGGGATTCTCACAATAATAACTCCAATATCGCTGTGACACTTTATTCACTGATAGTACAAAACGAACTGCCCGCTCCGAGTTGGCGGTATGACTTTTATATGCAACGGTGGTATCGTTTTACAACTTCTAACGACACCGGAAGTGTCGTTAGCTTTCATAATTAACATTAATAATGATTATACAATGTAATCGAATTTAAACATAGAAATTAAAATAAGTATTAAATTACATAAATTATAACAACTCATTCCTGATTTTTAAGGATTACAAAAATAATTCGTATGTTGAATTTATATGACGTGTAGACAAAACAAATGACATTTTATAATCGATACTTTAATATGTAGGTATGTTATAATTAAATTCTAACATTCGGCCATACTGACAAAAGTTTGTCCTCAAACTAAAATCGAAAAACACCAAAAATTATGTATGTACACCTTATATTTTATCATTATGAATCTCTGGTAAAAAAAAAAACTTTTATGTAAACAATCAAAATGATAAATTACAAAATTTATTACATTTGCAAAGGTTATCATACACTTGTAGGCATGTATTTGTACAGATTCATAACTTATTAACTAAATCATCTGGAAAATACTTCACAACGATTATTATATTATAAAATCAAAATAGTACATATAACACAAAAACATTAGAATATGCCTTCTAAGTACATTTTTTTTTCAGTTTCATTATATATACACAGCTTAATAATAAGTATAACCTTGGCAAAGAAAACGAATTTATATAACTAACAACAGGTATGCTTGGGAACCTCAAGTCTACCTAGTAACTGTCAGCTGTACTTGGATAACTCGCCAAGTCCAGCCAGCGAGTAAAATAAATTAACCTGTAATCTTATGAAATTTTATGAGTTAACTTGGAAATTTCATCAAGTCTATAATAATAAATCAATAAACTTGGCAACTTCATCAAGTTATATGTTAAATATCAACACATCAATAAACTTGGCAACTTCATCAAGTTATAGTGAGATATCAACAAATCAATAAACTTGGCAACTTCATCAAGTTATATAGTTAGATATCAATAAATCAATAAACTTGGCAACTTCATCAAGTTATATAGTTAAATATCAACAAATCAATAAACTTGGAAACTTCATCAAGTTATATAGTTAGACATCAACAAATCAATAAACTTGGCAACTTCATCAAGTTTTATAAGAAAAATCAACAAATCGATATACTTGGTAATTTCATCAAGTTTTATACGTAAAATTAACAATGAAATCAATATATAAATAAACTCGGTATTTTATCAAATTTAATAACTTATCATACTAAACAATTAAATAGTGGCGAATAAATATATTTTGTTTTATTTTGAAAGTAATATCAAAACTATTCATCGTCACTGTCCGAACTAATAGTATTAATATGTGTATTAATCCAGGGTTGAATTTGATCGACCGCCCAAACATTACTATAATTTCGTTTCCCTAAGTCGGTACCTGGTATACTTGATACTTCATACCTATCATTTTTAAAAACTTTTGTAATTTTGTAGGGACCTGAGAATACAGGTAAAAGTTTTTTACTTTGCCCATCATTTGATGCTATTTGCTTTTTTATTTTAACTAAATCGCCTATATTGTAAACAACAGCCTTTTTTCTATTTTTGTCAAAACGTTTCTTTTGTTGTATTTGATCTTTTTCAATGTGCTCAGTTATGTCTGTCCTTATTTCATCCAAATTTTGATTAGGTTTTCTAGTTTCTAAAAACAGATCGCTAAACATATTTTCATTAGCATGTGTAAAAGAACGACCAAATAATGCTTCAGATGGAGTTTTTCCAATACCTTTGTTAAAAGTGTTATTTAAACCCCATTGAATTTTATTTAATTCCTGATCCCATTTAGTTTCCCCAAGTCTGTCAGTGTAAGACGTTAATGAATCCAAAACTGTCCGATTATAACGCTCGACCTGACCGTTCGATCTCGGAGAAGCGACTGCATTCAATACGTGCTTAATTTTTGAATCTTCACAAAATTTTTCGAATTCTTTTGAAGTAAAACTAGAACCTCTGTCAGATATAATCCTTGCAGGGTACCCAAACGTAGAAAATACCTCATTCAAAGATTTAACAGTGGGAGCAGTTTTCAAATTACGCAACGGTTTTATTATACAAAATTTTGTATAACCATCAACGATTAAAAGTAGGTACATATTACCGCGTATACTTTTTACGAATGGTCCTAAGTGATCTATGTGAACCGTGTGGAAAGGAATATCAAGTTTAGGTATAGGATGTAAAAACCCTTCTTTTTTTCCATTAGTGTCTTTGCCATATGCACAACTAATGCAAGCTTTCACATATTTTGAAATGAATTTCTTCATTTTAGGAAACCAAAAGTCTTTCTTTATTCGAGCTAAAGTTTTCTCTGTAGAAAAATGTCCTACGTCGTCGTGATTTAATCGCAATATTTGCCACCTAGCGCCTTTGGGCACGACCCACTTAAATTCATTATCTCCTACTTTTCGGAATAATTTATAATTTATTGAATATATTTATATCTACCAGATCATTATATTTAGTATCACTTAAAACTTCACGAATATGACAAAGTTTAGGATCTGTTAACTGTAAACTTACTAGCCAATCATTTTGCGTTATTGCTAAAACACGAGGTATCTCAGGTTCACCATCCACAGGTACTAGACCCACTGGATTACGACTGAGTGCATCTACGTGCGACATGCTATGATTAGAACGGTATATAATGGTACAATCATATTCTTGGAGAACTAACCACCATCGAGCAATTCTTCGTATGCATGAAATTTCTGTTCATCAATAGTAGTTTTTCTGCTATAAAATGCCACTGGTCTAAGAGGAGAAGAGTCATTATCTTCTTTTTGTAAAAGAATACCTGCCAGTCCAATCTTACTTGCGTCAGTATGCAATTCTGTTATGTATTTTGGGTTGTATAAAGCCAATACTGGTCTCTGAACAAGTTTATCCTTTAATGTATTAAATGCTTTGGATTCGTCACTACTCCAGTTCCAAGTGTTGTTATTTTTAGTCAGATCGGTTAAGGGACGAGCAATAATTGAAAAATCTTTAATAAATCTTCGGAAATAACTGGCTAATCCTATAAACTGTCTCACTTCGTGTACATTTTTTGGGACTGGAAAATTTTCAACAGCATCAATTTTATTTTTACCTGTGTGGCGACTGATACATAGCGACATCTAATTCATCGCAGTAACATCGCCACAACAATCGATAGCGAGAAGACAAGCATCGTCACAGCCATCGATAGCAAGACGAACTGCAATAAGTTTCAATAGCAAGTAACGAGATGGCGCTGTACCAATACAAGCAGCATAAATTAATAACTACAAGACATTTAGAACAAAGAAACCTACATCACACAGAATAAGTTTAATTACCAATTAACATAAATAGAACGTCCAACCTACATCGGTTGGACCGCGGTCCCCGGGCTAACAACACCTAGCTCGGAGGGAGACAATTATCCTTTAGTCTCCCTGACCAGTTGTCTCCGTCACTACAGTAGGGAACCACACCAGGGACCACACATTTGGCGCTGTACCAATACAAGCAGCATAAATTAATAACTACAAGACATTTAGAACAAAGAAACCTACATCACACAGAATAAGTTTAATTACCAATTAACATAAATAGAACGTCCAACCTACATCGGTTGGACCGCGGTCCCCGGGCTAACAACACCTAGCTCGGAGGGAGACAATTATCCTTTAGTCTCCCTGACCAGTTGTCTCCATCACCACAGTTAGGGACCCAACCTTCAATCATAAGGTTCCTAAAGTGGTGACCCCGACAGAACATCAGCAACCTTCAGCATCACAACGCAGCCATCACTCTTCATCAACGGCCTCTCACCCTTCATCATCAGCTTCTCATCCCTCATCAGCACAGCCACTTCAGCAGCAAGCCAGCCAACACCAAGGTCCATCACAGCAGCATCAACGGCGCTTCCTGGATTCTTGGCACCACTCGACGGCATCATCCCGACCTGGTCCACGCAGCCCACGACCGGATCTCAGTTCACACACAACTCACCGGCGTGGCAGCCCTGCACACCAGCAGCTTCGGTCCCGACGTCACAACCATGGCACTTGCAAGCTCTGAAGCACTGACTGCATATCACCTACTATCAACATGGATCGACCTTCGGTCTAAGGGGAAAGTACTGTGGCGACTGATACATAGCGACATCTAATTCATCGCAGTAACATCGCCACAACAATCGATAGCGAGAAGACAAGCATCGTCACAGCCATCGATAGCAAGACGAACTGCAATAAGTTTCAATAGCAAGTAACGAGATGGCGCTGTACCAATACAAGCAGCATAAATTAATAACTACAAGACATTTAGAACAAAGAAACCTACATCACACAGAATAAGTTTAATTACCAATTAACATAAATAGAACGTCCAACCTACTTCGGTTGGACCGCGGTCCCCGGGCTAACTACACCTAGCTCGGAGGGAGACAATTATCCTTTAGTCTCCCTGACCAGTTGTCTCCATCACCACAATAGGAACCACACATTCAACTTAAAGGTTCCTAAACCTGGTTTAATACCATCAAAAGAAATTTCAAAGCCTAGATATTCTATATTTGTCTGAAAAAACTTGCATTTTTTAATATTTAACGTAAGATTAGCTTCATTTAATAATTTAAAAGTACTTTCAATTTTTTGAATGCCTTCATTAAATTCTTTAGATATAATTATAAGATCATCCATATATGCTAAAGCGGGTTTACTGCTCGATTCAGTTGAACTAAGTTTTAATGCCTTATTAATGGTTCTTTGAAAGACCGCTGGAGCATTGACCAAACCAAATGGCATGCGTTTGAACTGATACAGTCCTTCAGGGGTAACAAATGCAGTTAAGTGTCTACAATGTTGCGCTATTGGTATTTGGTAATAATCACTTGTTAGATCTAGACTAGTAAAGTATTTACTACCACTAAGAGAATCCAATTGATCTTCGACACGTGGTAAAGGAAAATGATCTTTTACCGTACGGCTATTAAGGGCTCTATAATCTACACATAAGCGTTGACCTCCAGTTTTTTTTGAAACGAGCAAAATTGGACTTGCATACGATGAGCAAGATTCTTCAATAATATCGTTTTTCAAAAGGTCGCTAACCATATTCTGAACAGTTTCACGATCTTTGTGACTTAATCTATAGGGTCTGTAAACTACCGGTGTAGGGTCTGTCAACTGTAACGCCATCTCAGTCAGACTAGTACACCCTAACTCAGAAAGATTTTGAGCGAAAGAGCTACGATAATTTTTAATCAACTGAAAGACTGCATTCTTTTCTAAAGGGGAAAGTTCATCGTTTATATTTATATCTGTATTATTAATTTGTTCATAACTAGTAGTAGCTTTTAAACACGACTTTGATTTGATGATCTCAGTTTCTATATTCTCAGCTCTGACTAACAACATGTTCGACTTTATGTAAAGAGAAGTAGAGGGAGTTATCACGATTATAGAAACATTACCTTGTTCTACTGAATAAACGCCTTCTTGTACCCAATATTCTATTCCTGAAAAGTTGCGATAACAACTTGGTATGAAAACAGGTCCATTCAAAATATTATCTGTGAAGCAACTCACTAATCCTACTTTATTTATTACACAAGATTTACAAGTAAAAATTTTAATACAAAAATCGCTTTTATCCACAATGTCAGGAAATATAAGAGATCTGTTTAGAATTTCTAGACAATCATTTGTTTTAATAAAATGTTTTACCTGAAAATAAAACAGTTATTATATGCAGAAACCTTATTCGAGACCTAAGAGTGAGACAGCACTACTTCCGTTTCCTAGAACAGCCCTCCTCCGATACCCTCCACTACGTAACTACCGGCAGCGCAAGTGCGGTAGAAGGGATTTTTGTTTTTGCTTGTCACCGGCAGCCGTGGTTTGACTCGTCATATTGTATCTCACTGGAGTCAGTAGAATTTAGCCACTAGGCAGTAATTAAAAATTAGGTCTCGAATAAGGTTTCTGCATATAATAACTGTTTTATTTTCAGGTAAAACATTTTATTATATGCGCTGAACCGTTATTCGAGACCTAAGAGTGAGATGTGTTTGTTATCGCCTGGTGGCAAGTAAAAGTTTTAAAATTAAGTAAGTACTTAATTATATCATGCCAATGTGTGAGAAATAAAGAGAACTATAAAAAGAAAAACAAAGAAGAAGAATACTTCTTTCCTTTTATTTTCCCATAAGCAGGTAAGTAGGTGTACATAATTTGAAATAATCAAATGCAATTAATCATCTTTAAATTATATCAATCGATTACTTAAATAGCTTGAAAAGCGTGAGATAAATTGAAATTCGAGTTACAATAATTACGAATTTCAGAGGAATAAAAGCGAGCAAAAGTATTCGGAGTTCGCCAATTTCCTTTTTTCATAACTTCATCAATGTCATACCCATCCAACCAATTTTGGGAAGCCGTGGCGCTACGTGTAGAGCCAGCGCTCGCCTCCACTCCAGCAGCGCGCAATAGCGATCGTACCCAGCCACTGAGTACTGTGCGAGACGCTGGCCGCACTGGTCCTCGTGCTGTTATGAACAGTTCACTCATATTTTTGTTTTCTCGACGATGAGCTGATATTTCGATGAGCCGTTTCATCCAATAAACTGGACATATTTTGTCGTTGTTTATTTTAATCAACTTCCACGAAGATTGTCGATGTGTATAATTGTCGGTCTTGGATCCGAACCGTGGATGTAGTATGACATGATCGTCAAACGTTTCGAAATGATCCTCGTCAATGTTTAAGAGAGTGAGATCATGGACTCTTCGGCTGGATGACAGAAGCAACAATAAAGCGGTACGTCGTGATACTTCATAAAGTGTTAGGTGCAACGGAACATTAGATGTCAACCATAGCACAACTTTCGATGGATCCCATATGTAAGATTTTTTAGGTGTTTTACTAGCAGCCACTAGTGATATGGCTTTTAAAATACGTTTTACAATAGGATTATTGCTCAAAGAGTCTGTCTCGGAAGCCGTCATAGTAGCAATCACGGATTTATATACTAAAATCGTTTTGTAAGCAAGACCTTCTCTTAAATGTAGATTAGCCAAGTATTTAGCCAATTGCGATCCCGTTGGGTAGTAAACATCAACTTCCTTATCGTGACACCAATTTCGCCACTTCTCCCAAACTGATGAATATACTTTCTTTGTAGAAGTTCTCCAGCTCGAGTCTAGTAACTCAATTTCATCCAATGACCATTCATTTAGTAAGTGGTTCCACCTTTTACTGACCAAACTTCGAGACACATCTGATCCGCCTGTGCAGGTGGTTTCCAAGTTTGTGTGTCCAATAAACAGTTTCTCAGATGTGTTATTGTCCAAGGTGCGGCTATAGCTCGGCGTTTCAGGTCCGGACGCCAGAATACCTTTCTCCATCGTGGGACCACAAGTAGAAATATGCCCTCGGCCCTGTTTAGGTGTGCTAAAACTCGAGGTACCAGGTGTGGTGGTGGAAATATCCAGGCCTTGCGGTATCGCCATTCTCTGCTGAATGCGTCGTGGTATTCTGCTTTTGAATCTCTGCAGTCTCGTGAAACGTATCGTGGAAGAATGTGAGCCTTTTGAGATGCAAAGAGGTCGATCTCTGGTGTACCCAAGCGCCTGAATATCTCCCGTAACGTTGGTTGAATTAACGTCCACTCTGTCTGTCTCTGTTGTCGGGAGATCATGTCTGCTTCTACGTTGTATATTCCGGGTATATACTGAGGAACAACATGGATGTTGTTCTGATCTAACAGTTGATATAGTATCCAAGTCATTTGAAGGAGAGTTTTCGAACGTCCGCCTTCGTTCCGTATGTAGCTCACGACACTCTTGTTGTCGGATTGTATTAGAACAGTCGTCTTCCGAAACTGTGTCGCAAACGTTTGAACGGAATTGATTATTGCCCACATCTCTTTTAGATTGCTGTGCCATGTTATCTGATCGGAACGCCAAGAGCCTCCCGTCGAATGAATACCGTCTACTACTGCGCCCCAGCCGGTGCCTGAAGCATCCGTAGTCAGAAAGTGAGCAGCGGGTGCAAAATGAATCGGTGTACTTGCTCCCATGGATTCTAACCACCACTGGAACTCTGTCAAGACCTGGGGTTGAATTGTGCTCTTCGACAGTGGTTGATCTTTTTGGAGCCGAAAACTTGCTTTTTGTAAAGGGCGGCAATGAAGCCGACCTCTGGGAACCGCAAACGAGGCAAAGTTTAGCATTCCCAATATTCTCTGAGCATCCTTGAGACACCAAAGACCTTGACCTAGAAGTTGTTCCAATTTTATTTTTATTCTTAGTCTCTTTTTGGCGGGTATATATTTGATATTTTGTCTGAGGTCCCATGTGACGCCCAGATACTCGATCGTCTGGGTTGGAGCCAATACTGACTTTTTGCAATTGATACTCCAGCCAAGGGAATTCAGAATTTGCACGGCTTCCGCAGCCTGTTCTTGTAACATTGCTTGGCTCTGATTGACAATCAGATAATCGTCGAGGTATACGATTACTCTCATACCTCTGTTGCGTAAAACCTCTGCTACCCAGTTGGAAACTGTCGCAAATGTCACGGGTGCTGACGAAAGGCCGAACGGTAAGCTGGTGATTTGTAAAAGTTCCGGTTCTGTTGCATTCTCTGACTGGTATAAAACCCTCAGGAACGGCAGATGAGAGCGAGCCAGTGGAACGTGAAAATAGGCCTGCGAAAGATCTATTTTTATTGCCCAATCGCCCTGTTGCAGAAAATCCGGCACCCGATTGACATTGATTAATCTGAACTTGAAATGAGCTAGAAATCGATTCAAGTTTTTTAGATTGAATATTGGCCTGTTGCTGGTATCCGATTTCTTCACGAGGAACATCGGACAAATAAAACTTGGAGTCGGCGGCGCGGGTATTAGTATATTTTGATTTTTTAATTTTAAAATTTCTCGTGACATTTCTGCACTTGTTGGTGTCTGATATTTTAATAAACGTTTGTGACTGATTAATGGCGGTACTTTGCAAAATGGTATTCGATAACCTGATATTATTTTTAGAATATGTCTCGGCGCATTTAACTTTTTCCAACAGTTTATGTAATCTTTTAAACAACCGCCGTAAAACGAGTTTTGTCTCCAGTCATTTGCGAAATCTACCATTACTATTCCTGCCAGTTGAATTATTAAATTTACCGTCCCGATGTTTCAAATTAAATTTGTTATTGATTGTTGCGAACTTCTTGTTTTTATTAACATAATTATTGTTTTTATTTGATGATGGACCCGGAACAGGTTCGACATCATCATAATTGCGTTCGCGTGGTGCCGGCTTCCGCAGCCGCTTAGCGCGAGTAATACTATTTTTATTTTGAAAAGACATAATGGGCTCATCCGTTGAGCGCTTGTTACTATGAAACAGCTTGCTTGTACCACCCACTTTTAATAAGAAGGAACTCATTATTTCTGAATTAAATAAATTCGTGAGGGTAGGTGGAATTTTCCGCAAATCTTCTTTAATATAGCGATCCTTAACACTCGATAGTATGCTATCCCGGCGTTTTTGTATTGTATCGGCTCGTCTCCCACACACAAGCTGAAGTATGTCCTCGGAAACCTTTATGTACTGTGATTTCTCAGAAAATAATTCACTTAGTTTATTAAATAATGAGTCCGAGGTCAACACAGTATCCGACTTGTGAGACCATTCTATTATATTTTGTAAATTATTCTTGAAGAGCTCATTTTGTTGTATTACTGCATGGGTTAAAGCACCGTAAGAACGGTCTAAAGATTTTAGCCAAGTAGAATCAGGATCATAAAATCTTAATTCAGTATTAACATCCAAGTCTTGAAATCCAGGTTTTGCAAGATACTTTTTCTCAGTGTCAATATACCTTACGCGATCCCAATCATTTGTATCGAAATAATGTAATTTCGATAAAATATTTAGCCTAGATTCGGAAGCATTATCAATCGCAGCTTCTTTTAAGTTAGTGTTGATGTTACAATGGATATTTTTATCGAATCGAGGTCTTTTTAAAAGAGGTTCACTAGGAATTAATGAACTCGTTAATTCTCGGGTAGGGTGCAATTCTAAATCGTTATCTAAGTTCTGTGAACTATTGAACTGATCCTGATCCTTCAAATATTTAATAATTGTACTCACTTGATTCGCCAATGATTCAAAATTTCGGTCACTTTTACTTTGTTTTCGCCGCCTATTACGTTCTTTATGATGACGCCGTGGCCTAGATGATGAACTGCCGCTGGATGTTGACGACGAGGACGTAGACAGACTGGTGCTCGAACTGTCATCACTGACCGATGAATTCGTAGACGAAAGACGACGCTTTCTTGACCTGGGAGCCTCTCTATGCGTTTCTCGGGGTCTAGAAGCCCCCTGAGTAACTCTTTCCTGTTCACCCAGCCTAGAAGCCTGCTTTGGTGACAAATTATGTTGTCTGGGCCTAGAAGCCCGCTCAGGAGTTCCACTCATGATATTTAAAATTTAAAATAAACTTGTAATATCTACCTACAATTTTTTACGAACAACAACGTTGTTAATAAGGAGGTGTTCACTCGACGAAAGTCGATGCCAATGTGACGAGTCAAACCACGGCTGCCGGTGACAAGCAAAAACAAAAATCCCTTCTACCGCACTTGCGCTGCCGGTAGTTACGTAGTGGAGGGTATCGGAGGAGGGCTGTTCTAGGAAACGGAAGTAGTGCTGTCTCACTCTTAGGTCTCGAATAACGGTTCAGCGCATATAATCACTAATATTTGTGGTAGTTCTGTAAAATTTTGACCTATTAATAATGGCACGTGCAACTGTAATGGAGATACCACAAAAGCGGTGATGTCACAATCGACAGATTCTAAACCTAACTGAAATATACACGTACCTATTGGAGTAAACGTGGTTTCACCAACTCCTTTAATAATAGGCATGTTTCCATATTCAATTTTAAGATTAAATAAATCAACTAAATTTTTACTGATCAGTGAACAATCGCTTCCAAAATCAATAAAAGCTGTAATATTTCTGTGATCGTTATTGATTGTTACTTGTTTGTAAAATTTAGAGTTGTGACTATTAGTTCCATCTATATTCATTACTCTTTTTTCGAATGTAGGCCTAGCTTTATTTTTAAAACAATCTTCTTTTTTATGTCCGAACTTTGAGCACGTATCACACTTAACTATGGGCTGGCTACATTGGTTTAGTCGATGGCCATGTTGCTTGCAATTGTAACAGAATAAAGCTCTACATTGTTTTATACTATGACCAACCTTTTTACAAAAATTACAAGTTAGATCATAATTTGAATTAGATTTCATTTTGTAATTCTTAATGTTAAGTCGATTACTACAATTATCTTTAAGAAAACCTAACAAGTCTTCAGGTTCAGTAAATCGTCCTGATGACGCACTAGATCTAAGATTACCGTCTTCTATTCCTAGAATTATGCAATCTACGGCTTTTTTACCTATTATTTCACATGTATTTAAAAGCACCATTTTTTCGTAATAGTAACTATCAATAGATTCCCCTAGCTTAAATCGCCTATCCAACATTTCGGTTAAGAGTATTCCATAATTTGATTCTGAAGGAAAAGCTCTCTTTAAATATTCTTGCCACACAGTCCAAGTAAGTTCGACAGAACGTAAACCCTCATACCAATTTTTCGCATGACCTACCAAACGAGGTAGAGCAAAATGTGGAATTTGTTCATCGGTCCACTTATAGATACGAGCACATTCATTAACCTTTGATATCCATTTATCTATTCTATGATTTTTCACGGTCGGGTCAAATTCAGGTATCATGTTTTTATCAAAATGCAATTTTGAGGATTGATCTGATCTCGTAAAGTTATTTATAAAATTTAAAAAATTTGATAGATCATTAGCATTGGAGCCTAAGCATTTTAAAAAGTTTGATATACCCAAAGAGTCTTTATTTACTGTTTGACTATTTTGGGGGTTCTCAACACAAGGGACAGAGATATGATCAGATGAACATGGATCTGGCAAAAAGGGCGTCTGGCGCTTTGACCTCCGGTACTCACGTCGCAACCGGTGGTGATAATGTGATGGGCTACGTGACTCTTGACTTGGAGATCGTAGTCTCGAAAATGAATGTGAACTTGAGTACCTGTTACTGCGGTCGTCGCTTGTACGTTTAGTATCAGTTTGATTCCTCGTAAGACGTTGTGGCAGGATAGGACTTCGGCTTCTGTCCGATGCTCGGCTTCGTCGCTCTCTGCAGCAACGCGTACGACTGTGCCTACTGCGGCGGTGATGCCCCTCGCTGCCTCTTTCTCGGCTGCGGGATCTGTGCTGCGTTGGCGAAGGAGTAGCCAGAATTTTCTTGTTATTTTCATTCATCCTGAAAAGCGTTTAGAAAAAAAAGGACATAATTTGCTCATAGTCAATTACACAGTTTATGTATATTATTATTAAAGTGAAATGAAAAATAAGGATATTATATGTTTATACTCTTAAGGAAATAGAAAAAGAATAGGAAACTTATTACATTATTTATATTATAAACTATTAATATGAAGGTACTTTAATAAAATTCATCTATTTTTTTTTACTTCAATACTGGTGTTACATAACTAAAATAAACTTTAGTAATGCCTTATTTGTATGTTACCATTTTTAGGACTCAAGTAACGCATCTAAGTGTTACACATAATTGCTTAAAAAGTGTATTATATAAAAAAAAATGTCAGTAAATTGATTCCTGATAAAATTAACAAACAAAGGAAATTGGTAATTAACTGTTACTTCTTATTATTATTTTTATTTACACTACTTTAAACGCTGAAATTTCTCTCAAAAACAGGAAATAACAAACAAAAAGAAATACCATAGCATTTAAGAGGTTTTAAGAAAAAAATTACATAAACGTACCTTATAATCTTTGTGAGGCGTAGGAATCCTTTATCCCACTTCTGATTTTAGCTACCAGTAGGGATTCTCACAATAATAACTCCAATATCGCTGTGACACTTTATTCACTGATAGTACAAAACGAACTGCCCGCTCCGAGTTGGCGGTATGACTTTTATATGCAACGGTGGTATCGTTTTACAACTTCTAACGACACCGGAAGTGTCGTTAGCTTTCATAATTAACATTAATAATGATTATACAATGTAATCGAATTTAAACATAGAAATTAAAATAAGTATTAAATTACATAAATTATAACAACTCATTCCTGATTTTTAAGGATTACAAAAATAATTCGTATGTTGAATTTATATGACGTGTAGACAAAACAAATGACATTTTATAATCGATACTTTAATATGTAGGTATGTTATAATTAAATTCTAACATTTATTCATAATTGTTAAAATCGCAATCTGGGATTGTCATCCATTGTGAATGCTATTGCCTTTCTTGTTGTTTTGCCGTTTTCCGTGATTAAGTTGTTATTGTATTATTTTTGTTTTGTTAAATATGGACGATGCCGGTGCAGGCCCGAGTGGCCTACAAAAATTACGCTCTAAGCATACCTACCCTCAACCTTTGACATTTCAGGAAGTTTTTCCAATGTCTTCATCAATAGTCTAACTAATTACACTTACAATTAGAATTTATCAAAAGAACAGACCGATAGTTACAGTTTTAGTTCCACGTTGGCTTGGGAGTAAAAGATGAATTTATAAAATGCTGGCCTCAGCTCAACACCGAGGTACCCTAATAGATGGAAAATTGCCCACCTCTTTCAGACTACCTAATACAAAGAACTAATACAAAGAACTAATACAAAGTTTCAACAAAACTAATAATATTTTTAAATTTATCTTGAAAATAAAATGTTCTGCACTGCTGCTTCTATGACCCTCTTTTTTCTAATGTTATATTGAATAGAGTATAGGTTTCGTTTTGTTGCCCCGGGCTGCTCGCAGCCCGAGACAAACGAGATAACGAGTAGCTAGTGGAATTGGGGCGATGGGGTTTCAAGGCCGCCTCGAAAGCGGATTTTAATATTTTTCGTTTTTTTTATCATGTTGGGTTAACAGTTTGAAATTGCCTAGAAAAAGTTAGTAAGTTCTATCTTCAAATGAAAGGTGTTAAGTACACAAAGCACAATACATCAAAGTCAAAGTCAAAGTCAAAATAATCTTTATTCAAATAGACTTCTTAAAAGTACTTTTGAATCGTCCAACATTTTTTTCCCTACCACTCGTTCAGGACGTCTTTTGGCCGATAAGAAGAACGAGCAAGAAACTCACCAGCTCTAATAAGAGTAATGACATTTACAAAAACCATGTCATTACCAGATCTATACATTATAAACAGAGGTAGAGAAAAAATAAATAAATATGGTCTTATAATGATAACATAATCATTTAATAATAATGGAAACAAGATAATGAGTTAAGAAGTAATCACCTATCCAGTTGCTGGATCATCTCAAGTCCAAGCGTTCTTATCTGTTATATAATCGGATACCTTATAATAAGCTCTTTTAATAAGTATTTTTTTAATAGTAGATTTAAACTGCATGATATCTAATTGTTGTATTTTGCTTGGGACCTAAAAGTGAAGTGTCATCCGCAAACAAAACTATTTCGTGATCATCCCTTACGAAATAAGGCAAGTCATTTATGTAAATCAAAAACAAGAAAGGACCAAGTATTGAACCCTGCGGAACACCCATCTTAATTTTCGATCCAGGGGATCTTTTGCCATTGATATCAACCCTCTGTACTCTGTCAGTCAAGTATGAGACAATAAAATCCAATGAGTTATCTCTAAATCCATAAAAATGCAGTTTCCTAATCAATGTTTCATGAAAAACGCAATCAAATGCCTTAGATAGGTCACAGAAAACACCTAACGCATCATGTGAATCCTCCCAGGCATTAAAAATTTCTTGTATTAACTCGACACCGGCTTCGGTTGTCGAGCGACCCCTTGTAAAACCAAATTGTTGTCGATTCATAAGCTTATTCTTGTAAAAGTACGTTTGTATTTGATCCAGCATGATTTTTTCAAAAATCTTACTAAACGTAGGTAGCACGGATATAGGTCTAAAGTTATTAGGGTCAGATGTGCTACCCGATTTATGTAAAGGAATAATTTTACTATATTTCATGAGCTCTGGAAAAATACCACAATCAGTACATTCATTAAATATATATGTTAAGATTGGAGCTATTGTCTCAATTACCGATTTAGAAACTTCAATGGAATTACCCCATAAATCAGCGGTTTTCTTTTTCTTTAGCTGATTAAAAGATTTTATTATATCTTTAAAATCAATGTGTTGAAACTTAAATTGGCTATTACAATTATTTAAACTTGCCTTTAAAATAGATTCAGCAACAGTGGAAGAGGAATTTAAAGATAAATTTTCAAATACTGTAGCAACTTCAAGATCTGATGTTACTTTTTTTTTAACTTTAAAATTTATATTCCGGGATTTTTCTCTTCCAGTTTCACTATTTATGATATTCCACGTCATTTTAACTTTATCTTTACTATTTTTAATTTTTGCGTTTAAATAATAACATTTGGCTAAACGACACACTATTTGAATAATTTAGAGTAATTTCGTACATATTCTTTGAAGTCCTCACTTGTGTTATAATTACATTCATCATATAGTTCATAGAGCCTTTTTCTACTTTTGTAGATTCCGGTGTAGCCCACACACTAAAAGTTATAGGATTACTAATACTAATATTTTTTGGGACAAAAATCTTATTGAATTCTGTACAATAAACATCAAAGAAATCTTTGTACAAATCATTGGGATTACTATTATGTTTCAAATGATACAATTTATTGTCTAATTGATTTTTAAAACGTTCCAAGCGACTCATACTTTTTGACACAACTGTAATGTCTCTCCTAGCCACAAACGTACATTTATGCGGAAAACTAACTATTTGTCCAAAATGATCTGACGGTAGTTGTTTAATTATCTGTTTTGAAAGTGGTACCAGATCTGTAAAAATGTTGTCAATACATGTGGACGAAGTAGCAGTTACTCTAGTAGGCTCCTTAAACATGTGCGACAGATTATAGGACATAAATAGATTTACAAGTCTTGTACATAAATTGGAATTTCCTAATAAATCAACGTTAAAATCACCCCCAATCACTAATCGTTTGCCTTTGCTATATACCTTTTTTAAAGCTTCATCCATAACTGTTTCAAAAAGATCATAATGACAAACTAAACTTGAAGGAGGTCTATATACGCTCAAAGATAAGGGTTCCCAGTTTACAATCAATAGATAATGAATTATTAGGTCTAAAAACGCTAGATCGACTTGTAGTATTTCAATAGAAAATTAATATTTTGTATTAAAAAACAATCAAACGTATATTTCCGCCAGTGTTACTATTATTAATCAATATTTTATTGTATTTGCATAGGAGATTGTCTCCTCAGTCGCCTATTAAGACAAAGGACTACATATCTAGGAAGCCCAAGGATACTAGTGGAAGCATGCGGCAGAGTTCGAGATCTTACGGGCTTCTTGGAGGAGCTGGGGTGGCAGGACTAAAGCAACTCCGTGTCATGCAAAATAGGCACTGAGTATTGAGTTGCGGAAAAGCCCGCCGTGAAACATAACATCACAGGACGTAAAAATGTGTAGCGTGTCGGGAGGGGGTAGCGGCTACTACAAAGTGTTTGCCCACAGAAAAATGCCGATTTCTATTCTATCGCATAAAATCTTTTTTGCGCCGATTCACTAAATTACATTCGTGAGTTCGTGACATATTCATAATTATAGCAAAAAGGTACAGTCTGTCTATAAAGTCATGAAAAAAATAGAGGGCGCTGCGATCGTGCACGTAGCAACCCTGTGTAGTGAGACAAATGATTTTGATAGTAGGATTTTTTTTATTTATAGTAAAATAAACCGGATTTTTTTTTACTTTTATCACCCCAGAAAAGATAAAGAAAGGCGTATAATTCGTAGACAATGAGTTTATACTACATTGAAGATTACAATATAGTAATCGTAATTTTTGATAAATCTTTTTTTTTTATAATTGCCAAGTTGTTTTCTCGTTTTACTGCAATGTGTGCTTGTGTTCGATTAAAGCCTGTTACTTTGACACTCCTTGTAAGAAAACCCAATCTATTTCAGAATTTAACGCAGGACTTCTAGGCTACAATTAAAATCCAGATCGGTTTGGCAATCCACTGATGTTTTCTTCATGTAGGCACCTCTTTTTTTCACAGAGTAAAACTGAATCTTTTGTCGAAATGCACAAATGTTGCAGTTAACCATTTATTTCTTAGGACGACTATCTATGTTTCCCAGGGGTTTCAAATATGCCACCATTTTTATAGCAATACGTATCACTATATTCTCTGATTTTCCTGAAAGTAAGTTTTAAAAATGTTATACCTTATAGGTATTTGGCAAAAAGAATGGAATCACCACAATGATCAAATTAATGCTATAATTTTAGTAATATAAAGCACAAACATTTTATTGGCGTACGTAGGTAAAAATCGTACATTCCTAACAGGTATATTTTTTATTCAGATTAAAATCAATGATAAATTTGATTATCCAAAAGTATTAAAAGTTCGGGCCGCACTACAATATAGCCTTCTAACATTTTCAATCTAACCTATAAACGCGTAATGTAAACAATACTTATTTTAGACTTAAATTCATATATTTAGTAAATTTGAAACTTCTGGTAACCAAAACTCAATCAGTAACACGATTACATACCAGTCATAACTGCCGTTCGAGCTTTAACATCCTACAAATATGATAAAATGTGTCTTTTAAAGTCACAATTGCTTTCAGAATGAATGATGATTTGAACATAATTTGAATGATACAGAATGTCATAGATAATTCATTTCTTTTTGTTTTTTATAGTTGTGAAATAATCTTTACGATTTCGTTTGATTGTAATTAATTCTCATATTTCGACTAAAGTATAAAAATATTTATTTCATATCAATAAAATATTAGAAATGATTGAACAATTCATACTACAATTGGATAAATACAATGTTTTATTTCAACGAAAAACATACAAAACCATCGTGCTATCGTACTAATAAAATGTGCCAAACGCGTCTTTTTATGTCAGCTCTTCTAGGGATGATCGATACGAGTAAATATAAGTACTTACTCGATATTTTTCTATCGAAATCAAGTTCTTATAGCATCGATACTTTAAAACGGAGTAGTAAATAGTATCGTGAAGTAAAAAAGTGTTTGTATCAGTATTTAGTCGGTCAGTCACTGAGGAATGTCAAGAATTCGCGAGCATCAGTCTGTTTACTCTGCGTTAAGGAACTAAAGTCTATCTTATGAAAAAGTTCCACAAGCGACAGGGACGCTGCCCTGTCCCTGTTTTATGAAATAGTTATAAATACAAGTTATAAATGCAAAATAAAAAAAGTAAGGATTCTTAGTATTTTTTTCACCGTAACGAGTAATTATGTTATTTCTAGAATAATAATAATGAGCGTTATTGGGTTTTAAATGAATATAAAGTATATCCTTAACAAAACTTTGAAAAACATAATCAAAACACATAAAATATCGAAAGATTGCAGTTAGTGATCAACGCTTTCATTTGACATTACCCAATAGCTTTCAAAGTTATTTGTAACCATCAATTTGCTTAGACAATTCCGATTAACGTCAAATGAACATGTCATTTAGTTGTAGCGTGCAGTTCGCGAATGTCTTTCAAATGTCAAATTCAAAGTGATTTGTGAAAGATTTTTTTTTAGACAATTAGGCCACAGGTTCCCAAACAATTCGAGTTATGAGGACATGTCGAAAAACATGTTTTCTACCGTGTAGGCCAGGGTTGTCAGCTCGCAGAAACGAAAATTACCAAAATTCATAGGGCTCCCCCGGCGCCACATCGTAACGAGTCTGTTTTCCGCGAAAAGTGCACATTTCGAAATTTCACTTTTCTCCCAAAATCTCATAAACTACCATGAAAATGGGAGATAATGATTGTCTATAATTATTCATTTAAAGAGGTGAAAATTTTTAATAAAAAAAAACAAAAGCAACATTTTCATCATATAATGGCGATGGAAGAGTTTGAAATGAGTTCTTAAAAATTTTATAAACAAATATTTGGAGAGTATTAGCCGTAAATTGTGTTATCATGATTGTTTTTTTATTATTTATCATGTTTGTTTTTACAACTTTTTTTTAAACTAATCTATTTTAGAGAATTTGTTATAGAATATGAGGTAGTGTGTTTAATTTTTTGTATTGAAAGAAGTTAGGAATAATTATGTTGGATTGAGTAGGAGATGAGTTAGCTGAATGGTTTCTATATAGCTGAAGTTTTGTGATAAACAAAATCGAGAAGAAGATAATAAAGTTTGTTATAAGATGTTAGGTTTAAAGACAGATAGGAATATATATATGTGTAATGATAATAATGAACATGAGGTATTAGTGTAAAGGGGTATACAGGAGTTAATAAAGATAAGGTAAAATGGATCTAAAGATAGGGAATAAGAAATATATATATCTATGGTAGTTTTTGTAGTCATTCAAAATTAATTTTTGTATTGTAATGGCAGGTAGAAGAGAAAAGTGTAATTTAGGATAGTCAGCATATACAACAGATTGAGGGGGTGTGTTGAGGGAGACTGCTTTGCTCCCCAGCTTCTTGGCTTAAGGTCTTCTTAATTAATTTGAATTTGAATATTGACATGTGGCAATCTGTTCTGCACATGCGCGTCTATTGTTATTATAGAAAAGTCTCTCGTCATAAAGCGATTGTCGATACTGGTTGTATTTTACAAAGTATATAATTTATTTTTGGTGTATTTAAATAAACGTATGTGACCTAAAAACTCCCTGGTCTTTCTCTATACCCTTTTTAAAACAAACAAAAAATATTTTATTACGTTTTTAGATGAGTTTACGCATTTCTGTGTCGTTTACTTGATTACCTTCAAAAGTGAGTAATAAAATTAAAGAATTTGTGTGTTTGGCTGAAAATCATTTTAATAAAAAGTTAAGAAAATTAGATGCGATAATGGGGGTGAACACTCGAGCAATAGCCTATATGTGTGGTGCAAGTCAAAAGGGATAGTGCTGGATGTAACAATACATTACATGCCTCAATTGAATGGAAAAGCGGAAAGATTAAATAGAATGCTGATGGAGCACACAAGGGCCTTAATTTTAGACGGCAGGGTTCCGAACTATTTGTGGGGTGAAGCATTGCTAACGGCTAGCTATCTTATCAACAAAAGTGCAACGGAAGGGCGACAAAAGATACCTGCAGAAATGTGGTTCAATATAAAACCCGATTTATCGAACATCAAAAGATTTGGATCTACAGCTTATTACGAAACAAATTTTAGATTACGAAAACTTGATGAAAGATGCAGCAACGGAATACTCATCGGCTATGTTAGAAACGGCTATAAAATTTGGGTGGATATCAAGAAACGAATAATAAGAGCAAGGGATGTAAAAATAAATGAAGAAGAACAAGGGATGTATTTAGATGATGAAGAAAATATGGTTAAAATAAATGGACTCTGGCAGATAGATGAAGATGATCAAACAGAAGAAGATGAAATAATTCAAAATTCAACAGAAACCAACGAAGGGTGTCGAGGAGTTGAAGAAAATAAAGGTAGAATTTCTAGAGAAAGAAATGATAATCAAACAAATGAAGATAGAAGAAAACAAGGTGAAACAAATGAAAATTGAACAAATGAAGACAGAACAAATAACGGTGAAACAAATGATAGTCGAATAAATGAAGTAAATAGAAAAAATGAAGAAGTAAAAAATTATAGTAATGTGAATAATGACAATAGTTTTGAAAGTGGTTTTAATTTTGATAACGT
This sequence comes from Diatraea saccharalis, assembly GCA_918026875.4. NCBI lineage: Eukaryota > Metazoa > Arthropoda > Insecta > Lepidoptera > Crambidae > Diatraea > Diatraea saccharalis. The sequence continues at coordinate 24,949,412 of OU893339.1, read as the reverse complement.
TATACAACATGAAGAAAATTAAGAAGTTTTTGATAATGAACAAATGGAAGAAAATTGAAGTTGAGAAGAAGTGAATATTGAAGAAGATCAAAGTCGAAAGAATGTAAAGACGGAAGCACGAAATAGAAAATTTGTGAAGAAATTGAGGGAAGTCGAGCGGTGGAAAATAATAGTCGAAGAAAACAACCTGAAAGAGATAGAAGATTACCAGATAGATACCAAGATTATATAATGGAATATGGAATGGAAATGTCTATGTTAACGTACGAGGAGGCTCTAGAATCAAGAGAAAAAGATAAATGAAAAAAAGCAATAGAGGAATAATCAAGTTTTTGGAAGACAATAATACGTGGACATTCGTGAATAAAAAATAAGCAAAAGGAAGAAAATTAGTAACAAGGAAATGGATTTTAACGGTGAAATCGGATGGTAGATACAAAGCAAGATTAGTCGCAGGAGGATTTCAACAGAAATATAAATAGATTATGATAAACATATAAGTCCTATTGTAAACACAAATTCTTTGAGAGTACTATTGCCAATTGTTGCAAATAAAAAAATAAAATGAAACAGTTTGATATTAATACAGCCTTTTTAAATGGAGATTTGAAAGAGTGTATTTATTTAAAAGTTCCAAACGGTTATAGCAATAAAGAAGATAAAGTATGCAAACTGAATAAGAGTTAAATGGGTTAAAATAAGCTCCATTAATGTGGAACATTAAATTTACAGAATTCTTAGTTAAAATGGGGTTTAAACAATTAAAGTTACATCAGTGTATTGTTGTTGGTAATTTTGTGATGGAAGGTAAAAGAAGAATAATTCTTGCGATTTATGTTGATGACGGATTAGTAGTTGGGGAAGAAGAAGAAGATCTGATGCATATAGTGGAAACGTTGAGAAAATGATTTGATCTAAGAATCTGCGAAGAAGTATCAAACTATATCGGGCTGGAAATAAAACTTGAAGAGAAAGCAGTGAAAATTTGTCGAGAAATGTGTATCAAAAAAACTTTTGAAGAGATTTAAATGAAGCTAGAGAGTGCAAAACCCCAACAATCTTGATAGAACAACGCCCTAGGGTGAAAGTAGACACAAAGTGTCATGAACTCTACGGGGAAATGATGGGATCATTGTTATACCTGGCCAACAAAACGAGGCCAGACATTAGATTCCATGTATGGTATTGCTCACGCCAACAAAGTGCTTCAAATTTAAGTAATGCAAAAACTATTTTAAATTTTTTAAAAGGTTCGATAAAGAAAGGCATTCACTATGCTGAAGGTGATAAAGTGCTTCATGGTTACTGTGATTTAGATTTCGTGGGAAATCCAGACACTAGAGGTAGTACATCGGGTTATGTGATTTGGTTGGACGGTGGACCAATGGCATGGAATTCAAGAAAACAGTCTATAAAATCAAATGTTTTCTTATCGAGTACGGAAACAGAATTTATAGCCGCAGCAGAATGTTGCAAAGAACTTTTGTTTATAAGAGATTTGATATTTGAAATGACCAATGAAAAATTAGAAATAGAAATGAAAGTGGACAACCAGTCAGCTTTTGGCTTATGAAGAAAAGAATTATAAATAAAAGAAGCAAACACATAGACGTAAGATACTACTATCTAAAAGATCAGATTGATAACAACAGAATAACGGTTAAATATTGTCCAACGGGTTCACAGATAGCAGATATACTTACAAAGTGTTTGCCACCAGTGAAGTTTGAGAGGTGTCAAAGAAAACTCGTATCAGAGTAATGTTAGGTAGTGTTAAGTATATAAACGTAAACGTACGTATGTACGTAATGTATATAAGTTTTATAGAGGTGTTTAATATTTGTAGAAGTGAGTTTGATATATAGGCGTGATGTAAACTTAAGGTTCCTAGTCAATTCATAGTGTTAGTTAAAGTAATAAGGGGGTGCGTATATTAAAGGAAGTTTATCTTGATTAATAATGATTTTTTATAATGATTCATCTAAGGGGGTGAGAATTTTTTAATTAAAAAATAACTAAATGAATCATTTTCATCATATAATGACGATGAAAGAGTTTAAAATGAGTTCTTAAAAATTTTACAAATATTTGGAGAGTTTTGGCCTAAAGTTTTGTTATCATGATTGTTTTTTATTATTTATCGTGTTTGTTTTTGATAAAAAAAAAATTTAAACTAATTTATTTCAATGCAAATTCTTTGGCCGTGGGGTGCCGGCCTAAGAGTAGCACCCCCCCATATCCTCCCGTGGGTGTCGTAGGAGCCGACAGAGGGATTATACGGAAGGCGGGCAGCAGCGCCTCCCGGTATCATCTACCACCACCTACTGCGATCCCCAAGTCGCCTGCCAAGCGTGGGGATTATGGCAACCCCCCCCCCCCCCCTCATGATGGACGACAATTATGTACGGCCCCCAGTCCCCGGCAGCCCCTCTATTCCTGTCTCTGGTAGCGGGACAGGTAACGGAGGGGCAGGGGGTGCTAAGAATCTCCGGCAGATTAGGCGCTACCAACACAAACGGACTCTGGCCCTGGCAACATACAATGTCCGCACACTGAGGACTGACGTGAAGCTATTAGAGCTGGAGGAAGAATTGAGCAAGTTGCAATGGGACATAGTGGGATTATCCGAAATCCGAAGAGAGGGCCAGGATACGGTAATCCTTGAGTCCGGTAACATGCTCTTCTTCCGGGAAGGAGATCAAAAATCTCAAGGTGGTGTTGGGTTTCTCGTTCACAAGTCCCTCGTGAACAACGTGGTGAAGATCGATAGTGTGTCGAGCAGAGTGGCGTACCTTATACTCAGAATTACCGAAAGGTATTCGCTGAAGGTCATACAGGTTTACGCCCCGACCTCTTCACACTCCGACGATGAGGTAGAGGCTATGTATGAGGAGATTTCTGAAGCCATACATACGACTTATACCTACTTCACCGTTGTAATGGGGGACTTTAACGCGAAGCTGGGCGCTTCGAACGGCGATGAGTTGAGGGTGGGTCGATTTGGGTATGGGCGGCGCAACCACCGGGGCCAGAAGCTGGTCGATTTCATGGAGAAGGAGGGACTCTTTGCGATGAACTCCTTCTTCCAGAAGAGACCCTCCAGGAAGTGGACCTGGATGAGCCCTGATGGTTCGACAAAAAATGAGATCGACTTCATCATGACAACCAGAAAGCACATATTCAATGATGTCTCCGTGATCAGCAGGGTGAAAACCGGTAGCGATCACCGAATCGTTAGAGGCACATTGAATATCAATGTTAGGCTCGAAAGGTCACGTCTGATGAAGTCTACGCTCCGTCCAAGTGCTGCTCATATCATGGACCCCGAAGCCTTCCAACTCCAACTACACAATCGCTTTCAGTGTCTAGCTGAATGCGAGTCTGTGGACGAAATAAACAACGGGTTTGTAGAAACAGTCCAAGCTGTGGGGTCTAAGTTCTATAAGGCCCCGCGCCGTATTAAATCTCAAAAGCTCTCAGACGAAACGCTCAAGTTGATGGCGGACCGGCGGGATATGAGACTGCAATCTTCAACCGATATGTCGGAATATGGTCGACTTAACAGACGAATTTCCAAATCGATGCGACGCGATCTGCGCTCCTATAATACTACACGTATTAGGGAGGCAATAGAGCGGAACCAAGGCTCCAAAGTGTTTGCACGAAATTTGTCTGCTGGGTCGAGTCAGATGACGAAGCTGAAGATCGACGACGGCAGGATCGTATCTTCAAAACCGGAGATTCTGATTGAGCTTGAGAGGTTTTATGGACAGTTGTACACATCATTACAACAACCCGTTGAAAGCAATGCTGAGGACACCAGAGCAAAGCTGACCCGACATCACACCGAGGATATCCCAGACATCAGCCTGTACGAGATTAGAATGGCACTCAAACAGCTGAAGAACAATAAGGCACCGGGGGATGACGGAATCACTACTGAACTTTTGCGAGCGGGTGGAAATCCGGTACTCTTAGTCCTCCAGAAATTGTTCAACTCCGTCATTCTCGAGGGTACGACGCCAAAGCGTGGCACAGAAGCGTGGTTGTGCTCTTCTTCAAAAAAGGTGACAAGACCTTGTTGAAGAATTATAGACCAATCTCGCTTCTGAGCCACGTTTATAAGCTGTTTTCGAGGGTCATTACGAATCGTCTCGGAACGCCGGTTTGATGACTTCCAGCCTCCCGAACAAGCCGGTTTCCGAAAAGGCTTTAGCACCATAGACCACATACATACGCTGCGGCAGATTATACAGAAGACCGAGGAGTATAATTTGCCACTTTGCTTAGCGTTTGTGGACTATGAGAAAGCCTTCAATTCAATCGAAACCTGGGCAGTACTGCAGTCCCTCCAATGATGCCAAATCGACTACAGGTACGTCGAAGTGTTGAAGCGTTTGTATAGCAACGCCACAATGTCGATTCGCTACCAGGAAGAGAGCACGAAACCAATCCAATTGCGCAGAGGCGTGAGACAGGGAGATGTCATTTCTCCGAAACTGTTCACGAATGCATTGGAGGACGTCTTCAAGCTCTTGGAATGGGACGAATACGGCATCAACATCAATGGCGAATACATCACTCACCTTCGTTTCGCCGATGATATAGTCATCTTGGCAAGATCGATGGAGCACATCAGTACAATGCTCAGCGACCTGAGTATCGTTTCCAATCAGGTGGGTCTTAAAATGAACATGAACAAGACGAAAATCATGTCGAATGTCCATGTTGCACCCGTACCGGTGGTCATTGGAACTGATACTCTCGAAGTTGTCGATCACTACGTGTACCTTGGACAGACAATCCAGTTAGGTAGATCCAATTTCGACAAAGAGGTCGCTCGAAGAATCCAACTCGGCTGGGCAGAGTTCGGGAAGCTACGCGATATCTTCACGTCCAAATTACCACAGTGCCTAAAGACGAAGGTGTATAACCAGTGTGTGTTGCCAGTGATGACCTATGGCACTGAAACGTGGTCCTTAACTGCTGGCCTCTTAGAGAAGCTCAGAGTCGCTCAGCGAGGCATGGAGAGAGCTATGTTAGGGGTTTCTTTGCGCGATAGGATCCGAAACGTGGATATTCGCCAAAGAACTAGAGTGACCGACATAGCTCGCAAAGCTGAAGTGGCAGTGGGCAGGCCACATCGCTCGACGAACCGATAACCGATGGGGACGAAAGGTTCTCGAGTGGAGACCACGAACCGGAAGACGCAGCGTGGGTCGACCCCCGACTAGATGGACGGACGACATCGTCCGAGTCGCGGGCGGCCGCTGGATGCAGCTGGCGCAATGTCGTCCGTCGTGGAGTTCAAAAGGGGAGGCCTATGTTCAGCAGTGGACGTCTTCCGGCTGATGATGATGATGATGATGATTTATTTCATAGAATTCGGTATAGAATATGAGGTTAAATTATATCAGTAGAAATTCTGTATTGTCGCAATGAGGTATTAGGGAAGGTAGTGTGTTAATTTTTTTGTATTGAAAGAACTTGGGAATAATTATGTTGGATTGATTAGGAGTTCATTGATTGAGGTTTTTATGATAAGTTGGATCGAGTAGGAGTTAATTGTTTGACGTTTTTATAATAAAGTAAGTCGAGTAGGAGATGAGTTAGCTGAATAGTTTCTATATAGCTGAAGTTTTGTGATACGTAAACAAACTCGAGAAGAAGATAATAAAGTTTGTTATAAGATGTTAGGGTTAGAGACAGATAGGAATATATATATGTGTAATGATAATAATGAACATTTTTTTATTTTATTTTATTATATTTGGGAAACAAACAATATTTATAATAAATACAATTGAAACATTTTAAAATAATACATTAATCAGTAAAGTTTCCACTAATAGTTTATACAATATACATGTCACTTTTCACACAAAACAAAAAATAACTAAATTATCGATTGGTTTAATTTTCATTAATCACTAACAAAAAGAATCTATAATGTCAACAATCATGTCAAAGTTACACAATGGTCAAACATGAGGTATAATTGTAAAGGGGTATACAGGAGTTAATAGAGATTAGGTAAAATGGATCTGAGAGATAGGGAATAAGAAATATATATCTACGGTAGTTTTGGTAGTCATTCAAAATTAATTTTTGTATTGTAATGGCAGGTAGAAGAGAAAAGTGTAATTTAGGATAGTCAGCATATAACAACAGATTGAGGGGGTGTGTTGAGGGAGACTGCTTTGTTCCCCAGCTTATTGGCTTAAGGTCTTCTTAATTAATTTGAATTTGAATATTGACATGCGGCAATCTGTTCTGCATATGCGCGTCTATTGTTATTATAGAAAAGTCTCTCTTCATAAAGCGATTGTCGATATTGGTTGTATTTTACAAAGTATATAAGTTAATTTTGGTGCTCTTAAAAGCTACCACCCTTTTTACCATCGGGTATCAGTAACTTGACTTGGGCTTAGCTCGAGTTAACTGAATTCTCTTTAACTTGAATTTGAATAGTCCCGCCCAAAAAGAAATATTTTGTGAAGACTGATAAATAAAACATAACTAGTTTTTTGATAATCAATATAAATACTTACTTCATTAACGTTGCAAATTTATTATAAAATACATGATAAATAAAGTCCTTTTTTAATTCAGTTGTATCTACTTTAATTAATAATAATGGTCCCCATATATATTTATGCTTAATCTGTTCCAATTTTCTAAATATTGTTTTGAAGCTGAATCATTAAATTGGTAAAAGGTTTCATCGATTTGAACTCGAGTTACATAAATGTTAACTCCAGATAACTCAAGTTGTGTTTTTCCGAGTTGGTACATCACTAGACTATGTTGTCGTACAACAAATCTATACCTATAACATAGACAATGACCTATAAGGGGAGTAGGGAACTGTCAACATCAAAAAATGAGCCGTATACATAAGTCTGAATGCAAACTTTATAGAATTAAACTAGCTGTACCCACGACTTCGGCTGGTAGTAGCCTTATTTATTCTTTATTACATAAGCTATCTGCCAGTGCTAGGCCTGTTAAAATCGGTCCAGCCGTTTCACAGATTAGCCGGAATATACAGACAGACCAAAATGTAAAACGGAAATATATGTATCGTGTACAGCTGCATTTAGTAAGAAACGGTTAATGTATATTTGTAAAAATAAAATTGTAAGATTTCATTCAAAGTTACCTGTTTGTTCGTGTGAGTATTGCAAGGTTGCCATAATAAGTAATAGAAAATTTACTAACAAGATTTCCGATCTGTTAAGGGTCGTTGAGCTATCGAAGTAAAGTAAGTAGGTACTATACCAATGTTTTAAGAAATAATTGACTGTTAATTTTCGTCTAGAAAATCATAATCGATATTAAATGATTATTTGAAAAATTGATTAATCAGTTAATGGTAATCGATTCCGGACACCATTAGTTAATTTGTGTGTGTGTGTGTGTTTGTGTGTAGTTTGTGGTGATTGCCTACATGTTGCTTACACTGTTTTTGTGTGAGATTGTATGGTATAAAATAATGTTGCTGCCCATACTTTCAAAAACTAGTTATAATCACCTGTATATGTGAGAAAGTGAACAAATTCTTTTATTTACATATCGAAGAAATAAAATTGGTGTTATCTATTTACCGTTACATTAGACGTTATACCGTGAGAACGTGTTGTTTTCGATATCTACAAAGTTCGTTACGACGATGCACCTGCACTGCGGATAATGCGATCATGCGTTGATTATGACACGGTTCGAAGAGACGGAATCCATTTATTTGTTTTATGAGACTGTGATAAAAGGCAGGTAAAGATTAAGTGAGAAGCCAATGCGATCCCAAAATGAGTCATACGTGGTCGCAAGCATGTCGTTATTGTTTTGTTTTTGCCAAATTCCATTTCGATGACAGTGCCACAGAGTTAGTGTTAAAAGTTAAAAGTTAGTGATTTAGAAGAAAACCTTAAAATTGTAACTGACTTACGTGTTTTGGTGTTTTGAGTTTTGTATTGTTTTGTTTGTGTTATGAATTTTACATCTAATCGGTTAAACTTAATAAAGAAGGAGATAATTTATTATTGACATACCTATGGTAATACAGTTAAACTATACTAATAAGACTTGCACATTAAATATATAATGATTTGAAATAAGAAGACTGATAAACAAGATGGCTCAGAACTCTATGGATTCGGATAGGTTATCTTCAGCAGGCGTTTCAACTCATAGTTCTGGAACTGCTGCAACAGTGGGAGGATCAGTTGTTGGTGTGAGAGTGGGAGATCCCAACCACAAGAGAGATGACGAGGATGACTATAACCTGGGGCCCTTGCCTCCAAACTGGGAGAAAGCTTTTACACCATCTGGAGAAAGATATTTTATTGAGTAAGTACTGAAATATTTATGGAATTATATTATCAAAATAGTAGCATCATTGTATTAGTTGTTTTAATATGGAACAAGACTTATTGCACACTAATTTACTTTTACAAAAATTTTGCATCCACATTTTAAATAACATGAAGGACAACATAACTGCATAATTGAAGCCCATGATTGATCAGTCAAAATAAAGCCCTGTATATGATTTTGACTAAAAGATCTAAGAATCAGATAAATTAATCTGGCATCTTAGTAAAGTATCCTTTTCAGTACAAGGCTTTAGATTTCATAATAAAATAGACTTTTTGTATTTTTTACATGTAGTTTTTACTGTAAAATGACTGTTTTAATAATTTTAGACACTCATATCAAAGTTGTGACTTTTTTATATTAATGAAGTGTGAAGGTAAGCTGTAAGTGAATCTAGATTCCTGTTAATTGATTTAAAATCAAGTGAATCTGCTTAATAAAGTTAAAAATAAAAATAATTATATAAAGAAACATAATATTTCAGTGCTTTATTTTTCATATTATTATAAAAATATGCAACTTCTTTTTATAATACAACTTTTTGTATTACTTTACTTTAATGGTTGCAAGAAAATTTTATAGATAATACAACAGATGAAAATTATTACATTATATTGATAATTGACTTGTCCAAGTTTGGCAGATAGAGTAAATAAAACAATTTGAGTTCTTTCAATTGCTTTCGTTTTTAACTCCAATCAACACTTCTGTGATGAATTCACGTTCCTACAGGTCTTCGGATTTATTACTTGTAGGAACTATGCCTCGTTTTAACCAAAAAATAACACTTTAGATGTTCATCTACGAAGACATTTTATTGAATTGAAAAACAATAACATGTGACATTGTCAATAAAATTTAAATATTATTATTTATTTATTATTAACTGAAATGAGGTTTGATTTATAACATCCTCCCCACCATGGCACTGGTTGACAACAACATGTGCCTTCTTACGCCATACACACATAGCACACTCATAATACAAAGTACAAAATAAAATTAAAGACTATACATACTAAACACAATATCCTAAACACAATACATACCTTATAAAATTTATTAATACTATGTTCAAAACTAAAATTTTAACTTATCTGGTATTCTGACGAGTCGGCCAGAACGCGTTCTAAGTTCACCTTGTACTTCTCGTTGAATACCTATTGCAGTATTGTGTTTGTTGCTCTCACTGCGATTATTCAAATAAGCAGATTCCACACTAGATAACTCTAGTGGGTACAGAGACTGTACAGCTCTTAAACGTTCTCCCGACGATGTCCTAAGACGAGCAACTCTATTGACACCGTCAGAACCTCCCATACATTCTAATACTAAACCCAGTGGCCACTGTATACGCTTCTTGTCACTAACCTCAAGTAGTACAATATCCCCGGGTTTTAAGGAATAATTTTTATTTTTATTACATTTAGTGACTAGTAAGCCTAAATATTCACTGCGAAAACGATGTTTCAAATCAGAACATAGTTTCTTAATGTAGCGCCACCGTGATGTCAAAATATGACCATTTATCAAATCGATATCAAAAGTATTGCTACTATTTGTCTTATAAAATAGTAAAAATGAAGCGGGTGTAAGAGGTTGAACATTTTCTGAATTATCCGCAATATACGTGAGCGGACGCGAATTTACAATCGCCTCTCCCTCACAAATGACGGTTGATAACTCATTAAAAGATAATGCTGCTCTACCTAAAACACGCCTTAAAAGTTCTTTGACTGTTCTTACCATTCGCTCCCAAAATCCTCCCCACCATGGCGCTGCGGGTGGACTAAAGCGCCATAAAATCCTATCAGTTTTAGATTCTACTGTTTCCCAATTTATGTTATCTAAAACATTACTTGCACCTCTAAAGTTTGTTCCATTATCGCTGTATATAACCTTAACATTCCCTCGTCTAGCTAAAAATCTACGAAGAGACATCATAAATTCTTCGGTAGATAACGAAACACAGAGCTCTAAATGAACCGTGCGATACACAGCACAAGTGAATAAGGACAGCCAGCACTTCTCCCCAGATCTCAGATATAATGGCCCTGCAAAATCTATCCCCGTAACTTCAAACGGACCGCTACATTCAACGCGATCTGCAGGTAATGGTGGTATAGGAGCAACACAAGCTTTGGCACTGAACCGTTTGCAAATCATACAACTATTAACAACGCGATTAGCCATTTTCCTGATACCTAATATCCAATAAAGTTCGCGTAATTTAGATATTAAAGTTTGGGAACCTGTATGTGAGAACTTTCTGTGAAAGTGCACTGTTAAACGTTCTACTATTTGACACTTAGGAAGTAAAATAGGCATAATAAAATTTTCAGTATCATTACTCAACATTAGTCGCGTTTTGACACGAAGAACACCATAATTGTCCTTTACTAATTCCAGATTCGGTAACTTATTTGTGTTCATTAAATAATCTATTTGTAACATTATAAATAACCTTTTTTCAGCTTCCAAAATCTCATCATTACGTAAATTCCCTAAACGTTTATTTAGCTTTTTCGAATTAAATATAAACCTAAGACACCAACCTATCATCCTAACTATTTTTAAATAATCGCTAAAATATAAAAACTTATTAGAGAATCTATCTTTTTCCTCTACATTTATTAAAACTGAACTAAACTCTTTTTCTATCTCTGTAACATTTGTTGTTTCTACAGAATGAGGCCAATTTAAACTGTTTTCTTTTAACCAAGTAGGACCTAACCACCATTTACTTTCTAGTAAAACTTGTGGGTTACATCCTCTTGAAGGGAGATCAGCAGGGTTTAAATCCCCCGATATATGATGCCAATTAGCGATATTTGTTCTATCAAGAATCTCTTTTACTCTATTGTGTACGAACACATTAAAACCTACTTTTTTCCTTAACCATGCTAATACTATGCTCGAATCAGTCCAGTAATATTCCTTACAAGGTAACTCTAAGCTATCTCTAACCTCACTCGCCAATCTCGAAGCCATCAATGCCGCAAGTAATTCGATCCTAGGTATAGTTACTGCCTTTGTCGGGGCTACCCTTGCTTTAGCCATTATTAACTGAACAGATACTTCACTCTTAAACTCCGAGCGTAAGAATATACAGCAAGCATGGGCTGATTTGCTACCGTCACAAAATATATGAAGGCTATTATCAGTTAAATTTATATCGTGTGTACTTAACCTTCGTGGAATACAACAACTATGAAATACGTTCATTTGACGTATCCACTCTTGCGTTAGTTTAGTCAATTCATTTGGTAAACTCTCATCTTAATAAATATAATGATAATGATGTTGCAACTATTTTAAGGAAATCGTTTTACGTTGACAACTGTATAGTCAGTGTACAGACTTTGCAAGAGATGCATCATTTTATAGATGAGGCGAAGAGAATTATGCTTGAAGGATTATTTGAGCTTAGGTATTGGGTTACAGGGCCGGAGTTAGTTGACAAAGATATACTGAATGTATCTGTTTTAGGTTTAAATTGGAATCCAACTCAGGATCTGTTGACTTGCAAATTTTCTACTAACAAGAAGTCTAATAATATTACTAAAAGAGTTCTACTATCCCTAGCGCAAAGTGTTTTTGATCCGTTAGGATTTCTTAGCCCAGCAACTATAGTACCTAAATTAATCATTCAAAAATGCTGGATCATGAATATTGATTGGGATCAGAGTTTACCAAATGAATTGACCAAACTAACGCAAGAGTGGATACGTCAAATGAACGTATTTCATAGTTGTTGTATTCCACGAAGGTTAAGTACACACGATATAAATTTAACTGATAATAGCCTTCATATATTTTGTGACGGTAGCAAATCAGCCCATGCTTGCTGTATATTCTTACGCTCGGAGTTTAAGAGTGAAGTATCTGTTCAGTTAATAATGGCTAAAGCAAGGGTAGCCCCGACAAAGGCAGTAACTATACCTAGGATCGAATTACTTGCGGCATTGATGGCTTCGAGATTGGCGAGTGAGGTTAGAGATAGCTTAGAGTTACCTTGTAAGGAATATTACTGGACTGATTCGAGCATAGTATTAGCATGGTTAAGGAAAAAAGTAGGTTTTAATGTGTTCGTACACAATAGAGTAAAAGAGATTCTTGATAGAACAAATATCGCTAATTGGCATCATATATCGGGGGATTTAAACCCTGCTGATCTCCCTTCAAGAGGATGTAACCCACAAGTTTTACTAGAAAGTAAATGGTGGTTAGGTCCTACTTGGTTAAAAGAAAACAGTTTAAATTGGCCTCATTCTGTAGAAACAACAAATGTTACAGAGATAGAAAAAGAGTTTAGTTCAGTTTTAATAAATGTAGAGGAAAAAGATAGATTCTCTAATAAGTTTTTATATTTTAGCGATTATTTAAAAATAGTTAGGATGATAGGTTGGTGTCTTAGGTTTATATTTAATTCGAAAAAGCTAAATAAACGTTTAGGGAATTTACGTAATGATGAGATTTTGGAAGCTGAAAAAAGGTTATTTATAATGTTACAAATAGATTATTTAATGAACACAAATAAGTTACCGAATCTGGAATTAGTAAAGGACAATTATGGTGTTCTTCGTGTCAAAACGCGACTAATGTTGAGTAATGATACTGAAAATTTTATTATGCCTATTTTACTTCCTAAGTGTCAAATAGTAGAACGTTTAACAGTGCACTTTCACAGAAAGTTCTCACATACAGGTTCCCAAACTTTAATATCTAAATTACGCGAACTTTATTGGATATTAGGTATCAGGAAAATGGCTAATCGCGTTGTTAATAGTTGTATGATTTGCAAACGGTTCAGTGCCAAAGCTTGTGTTGCTCCTATACCACCATTACCTGCAGATCGCGTTGAATGTAGCGGTCCGTTTGAAGTTACGGGGATAGATTTTGCAGGGCCATTATATCTGAGATCTGGGGAGAAGTGCTGGCTGTCCTTATTCACTTGTGCTGTGTATCGCACGGTTCATTTAGAGCTCTGTGTTTCGTTATCTACCGAAGAATTTATGATGTCTCTTCGTAGATTTTTAGCTAGACGAGGGAATGTTAAGGTTATATACAGCGATAATGGAACAAACTTTAGAGGTGCAAGTAATGTTTTAGATAACATAAATTGGGAAACAGTAGAATCTAAAACTGATAGGATTTTATGGCGCTTTAGTCCACCCGCAGCGCCATGGTGGGGAGGATTTTGGGAGCGAATGGTAAGAACAGTCAAAGAACTTTTAAGGCGTGTTTTAGGTAGAGCAGCATTATCTTTTAATGAGTTATCAACCGTCATTTGTGAGGGAGAGGCGATTGTAAATTCGCGTCCGCTCACGTTTATTGCGGATAATTCAGAAAATGTTCAACCTCTTACACCCGCTTCATTTTTACTATTTTATAAGACAAATAGTAGCAATACTTTTGATATCGATTTGATAAATGGTCATATTTTGACATCACGGTGGCGCTACATTAAGAAACTATGTTCTGATTTGAAACATCGTTTTCGCAGTGAATATTTAGGCTTACTAGTCACTAAATGTAATAAAAATAAAAATTATTCCTTAAAACCCGGGGATATTGTACTACTTGAGGTTAGTGACAAGAAGCGTATACAGTGGCCACTGGGTTTAGTATTAGAATGTATGGGAGGTTCTGACGGTGTCAATAGAGTTGCTCGTCTTAGGACATCGTCGGGAGAACGTTTAAGAGCTGTACAGTCTCTGTACCCACTAGAGTTATCTAGTGTGGAATCTGCTTATTTGAATAATCGCAGTGAGAGCAACAAACACAATACTGCAATAGGTATTCAACGAGAAGTACAAGGTGAACTTAGAACGCGTTCTGGCCGACTCGTCAGAATACCAGATAAGTTAAAATTTTAGTTTTGAACATAGTATTAATAAATTTTATAAGGTATGTATTGTGTTTAGGATATTGTGTTTAGTATGTATAGTTTTTAATTTTATTTTGTACTTTGTGTTATGAGTGTGCTATGTGTGTATGGCGTAAGAAGGCACATGTTGTTGTCAACCAGTGCCATGGTGGGGAGGATGTTATAAATCAAACCTCAGGTCTTCGGATTTATTACTTGTAGGAACTATGCCTCGTTTTAACCAAAAAATAACACTTTAGATGTTCATCTACGAAGACATTTTATTGAATTGAAAAACAATAACATGTGATATTGTCAATAAAATTTAAATATTATTATTTATTTATTATTAACTGAAATGAGGTTTGATTTATAACAACTTCAAATCATTATAAATAGCATGTTATTTAAAAAAATGGAGTGTGTGATGACTGATGATGCACTTCAATATAGTATCAGATTTAAAATTGAGGTACTTAAAGACAACTATAGGAAATCTAATGGTGTTTTAACCCTCATCTCAAATTTCAACCAAGTGGTTGCTATATTATGAGTATTTGGTACATTTCTGTACTTTCATTTTGCATTATTTGCTCAGTGTTGTTATTAATGTGTAATGAAGGGTCTTGTTCTTGAAATTACTGGAATGTTTGTTATATGTAAAGTTATACTTATAATGTCGAACAAAAACTTCAATGTTTTATTTGCTTTCAAAGTGATATCGATCTACTCCCTTTGACATGGAGAACTTCTTTTTTTTTTACTTCCAAGTTACCTGCAGTTTACTATCTCATCTGTATTGTTATGGACTATTGACCACTTCATGAATAGATAAAGTTTTTTTTTTAAGTTATTATTAGTATAGTAATATTCTAATGACATTTGGCCTATTTACAGAACTTTAAAGTCCATCTGCCCATCGGTGTTTTGGGAATGGCAATTAATACACTATGACCACCTATGGGCAGGCAAGGCAGTGAATGGGTTAAAGCAGACGTAACATATAATAACTTTTTTAGTTGATTTTAATTTAGAGAGTGGCACAAGTAATTCCTAGTTTTCTTGTAAGTTTTTGATTATTATTGTTTTTCTAGCAGGTGGGTAGAATTATAAATTAAAGTAATATAGAAGAAGTACATAACAAAAGTATGTAAAATAATAATGTAATATTACTTTAGTGTTTCCTCTTCATAATGTTATTCTTAATAATGATAAACTCCATATATAAAGTAGGAATGAGCACAACTTTGTTAGTTGGTTTGCATGAAAACCCATATATTGATATACTCTTTATATAGAGAGATACAGCCATTGTCTTAAGAAGAAATTTGTTCATGTTTAGAGAGTAGAATAGGACATACTTTATTGCCATAATGTGGACATGTATTATTGGTAGCATTTTTATGTTATCTTATCGAGTAACAACATACTTTGAAGCTCTGAAACTTTTGAGGTCCTAAAGAGTCCGTCTTGCTTTATTTTTAATTACCTTGAACACATACAACATGACTTTGTTTTCTTGGAAGTTGCATACTGGGTACCTACCGTATTATCAGTCATAAATAGCCTTGCGCAATGTATATCACCTACGCGAAAAGAGTGATATATATCTTTTAGCTCGAAGATCTATATCCATCTTCTATATCTCGCTCAGTTCGAAAGAAAATAGAATCTGTTCTCTTTCTCTGAGCGAGATATAAAAGATAAATATTCTATTGAACACGATAAAGCAAAGCGGGTGAAAATGAAAAGTTCGCGGCTTAATTCTTTAAGTTTTAAATTTAAAAACACATATTAATAACGTGGCTATTTACAAATTTATCAAATAATTATTTACATATATAAGTACATTAATCAACATAGAAACTTAATCTGAGTGAATTACTGCTGATACAAAAAAAAATATACATTTTCTATGATAAAGCCATTCAATAATATTTACATTTTAATACATGAATCGAATTTTATCTACATTTATTAACATCTATTTACATATGTACGTCAATCAACCTCTGTAGCCGAATGGTTCACAAGCCGGTTTTAAGGTGCCGCCATCCTGAGTTCTCGGGTTTGATTCCCAGTTGGGTCAATGTTGAAAATTCACTTTTCTATATGATCTGGGGTCTGATAGGTCGTGGTACCTTCGTTGTCTCAGATATTCCATAATACTAAGGCTTTGGCTTTTTACTCATCTTGGAATTTCAACAATGTTTTAATTAGGGGAATCGAATAACTTACAATCCTTTTTTAGAAGTTTTCTGATTCCTAAATATATTTAAAATCGCTTATCAAAAATTCTAATTCCCAAAAAAATATTTTACTTTAATTAACCTCTTTATGTACCCAAACGACTTATAATAATATAAGTTTCTAATTGAATTGTTTAAAAATGGCGCGTAAACAGCAACTCAGTCAAAAGACGTGACGTCATCTATAGAGAAAACTTTATGGATTTTCAATAAATGAACTATTGCATGCTGTTAAAATAATCCTTCGAATTGAATCTTTACATATAACTTTCAATGCATCATTATAATTTTACACATTGACTGTTTCCCGCGTTTTTTTAAAATTCTTATTAATATCTGAAGTCACGCGCTGATTGGTGTTGAAACACAGACTACATATTTAGAAAAACTACACATTTTACTTCTTGATTTAAAAATATAATTCATTATTATTTGACAAAAATATATTCGTCGAATAATGTCTTTCAATTTCACGAACTTTTTACCATAAATTTTTTATTATTTATCGGATTGCTGTGAGACTTCTTTCATACGCATGTACTCGACGTATAGTCTGTGCCAAATCCCTAGATCGCTCTGAAGTTGTTTCGAGCACAGGTGCGGTAAGAAAGTAAACATTATCTTTATGTGCATAAAATACCGTATTAGGGATACGGATACGAAACAACGTCAGAGCGAAATAGAAGTTTTGCAAGGACTATTTTATTCACTCGGATTCAGAGTTAGTCTGAAACGAATCGTGTTACGAAGATATAAGGATACATTTCAAATATAGACGAGTGAAATGATATATTCGCTCACTTGAGACAAATGTAACATTTACATCACTCGCTCGCGAGCTACTCAAGTCTAGTCATAAACCAACTTTGAAACTGTTAACATAACCAGTAAAAGAACAGTGATTTGTGTTTGTATGTTTTATTTAGAGAAACTCACTCCTTTAAGGGAAAACTCTATAAAGATAAAAAATGCTCAGTCCCTTGAGTTTCATTATAAAGAAGTATACACTGTATTATTAATGACGTTGATTAATAATAATAGTAATAAATAGATAAATAAAATAAGCCTTTATTCAGACTAAGTTATCTACTAAACAATATATAACATTAAAATTCATAATCATTCATAATTTCTCTTTGGCATTTAATCTTTATCTGATTCTGATTTTTCTTTTCCCATCCACTAGGGTGAAACAGTTACATCTTTGGATCATTTACTTTTCCTGCTTCTTATTGTATGTCCTATCATTTCATTTCATTATTTTCACCGTGTATGTCACACCAGTTCTAGGCCCTATGTTAGTCACTTTCATTCTGTCTCATACTTGTAGAGCTTTCCTTTGCATTTCAGTTAATGCCCATGACTGACATCCATATGACATGTATAGTAATGTTACTCTTTAGGGTTCAGGATAAAAATTAACACCAATAAAAAAGAAAACTGATTTTGAACTATATTCACAATCCGACTTTATTTAACACAATAAAATTAACAAAAATAATCCAACTACAAAATTCACACTTCTTCTTCTTTTTTAATTCATGTCCTATTTGCATTTACACAATTCCGCCAATGTCACATTTGTGGTCTTTACACATATAGAAACAATAATAAAATATGTAAATTTTGAATTTAAATAAAATAAAAAAAATAGCTCTGAGCGCGTCTATCTGATTACATTGTTAAAGATAATACAAATAAAATGTATATAGAAAACAAAGATATTTATAAATTAAGACTATTATTGATTGCAAGGAATTTAGATAAAATTTTGAATGGGCTGGGATTCTCCATACTCAAGATACATTTTATATTTGTTGGATGTGGAACTTTTGATGGTAGCAAATCATAAAGCGAAATAGATAAATTTGAACTTGAGTTGTCTTTAATTTTAAATTTGGCAAGATGAACTGGGGTACACACATGTCCAATTCTCAGGCGACAAATAATTGAAATTATTTTTTTACTCAAAAGCTTTTCCTTAAAGAACCAGGGAGTACTGCGGATAGTTCTCTGAATGTCAAAATAATACTTTCCCGCTCTATTTCTAATATTTTCCCAATCAACATTCCATGACCTCATTAAATGTTCATGTGCTAGTACAAAGAGATCGTGATGAAAAAGTTTGGAATATTTTAAAGAGCCAGTTATAACAGCTTGCTTAGCACATGCATCAGCTGTCTCGTTCCCAGGAATACCACAGTGTTCCGGTATCCATGCGAGGGTAATGAGCAGCTTCTTAAGATGGCACCTATACAATGCTTGTCTTATTTTAAATATTATTGGAAATTTATTTTTAGAACGAAACGGATGTGATGTTATAGACTGTAAGCAACTCTGTGAATCTGTGAAAATGATAGTTTTGTTAAAGTTATGAGATTCGGCAAATAGAATGGCCTCAAGGAGAGCTAAAGCTTCTCCTGTAAATACAGAAGAGAGAGAGGGAATTTTGAAACTTAATACTAATCTGTGAGCAGGAATCCATACTGCTGATCCAACTGGATCATTAACATGCTGCTTGGATGCATCAGTGTACATAGAAATCCAGCCTTCATATTCCGATGCCAATTTCCGTGCCATTGTACGCATGGGATATGGAGAGTCTTTGTCGTTTCCAAAATCAAGAAGAATGACCGGCTCAAAAATAAGTGATTCAAAGCTATTTTCAAAAAGAGGAAGACGAGAATACCGTTCTATGGGAAGGGAAGGAGTATGGAATTTTTTGTAGCTATGGAGGATTTTAAAATTTTAAAATTCACACTTCAACTTTACTATTTCACGTCACTAATGACACTTCACACACAGGTCGTTTCAACAGTGATTTACATAACGCCATCTAGTAAAGCGTAAACGAAACGCGCCGCTGCGCTTTGTAACACTACCCTCACCATAGACTTAGGCTAGTGCCATGATACCGCGCTAATAGACCGACGTGCACTATATTCGGCGTTTCTCGTAGACCTTTCTGTATTCGATACGTGACATCGTTGATCCTGGTCATGACTCGATAGGGTCCATCCCATTTTGCTTGTAGTTTAGACGACTTCTCCTTGGCACGGACCGGGTTGTGGAGCCAAACTTGTGATCTTTCCTCAAAGACTTCATAATGAGTCTTCACCCTGTCTGATGCCTGTTGTCCAGACTGTCGAATGTGTTCGTTCGTTACATGTCGTCCAATTTCTTCCGCAGCTCATTTGCATAATCTGTTATGCATTGTGAAGAATTCGGGGGAATATCCTTTATTAAGTCTGCAGGCATACGTAATTGACGTCCAAAATTAACGTAAGCCATGGTTAAAGCGGTGCTTTCATGCAAGGCGCTCTGATACGAAAGAAAAAATGGTTGAATGTGCTTGTTCCAATCCTTCTGCCTATTGTTCACTACTTTTTTCAGATAACATTCTAAAGTTTGGAAGATTTGGGACTCAAAATTCCTTCCTTGGTCGCTGTGTATTTCCAACGGAACTCCCAACCGATAGAAGACTTAGTGAACTAGTTTCTCAGCCACTGTTGATTCATCTTGATTGGGGATCGCAAAAACTTCCGGCCCTCTCACTCCGTTTAGGCCTCGGTGCACCAGCTCAAGGCTGAATGAATGAATGAAATATTATTTATTGTACAAACACCATACAGTCAGAAAATTTACAGTAATAAGTTAATAATAAGTACAATCGGCGGCCTTATCGCTTAGACGCGATCTCTTCCAGGCAACCGTTACAAAATGGAAAAAATAAATTATAATTGGGTAGGCTATGGCGTCTAAAAGAATCTTTATTACCTACAATATGATATACAATACAATATACAAATAAATACTTACAAATTACAAAATATTAAATAATAATACATACATAATATAATGGATTACATAAACACATTATTATAATCATGATATCAAAACTAATATAAATATATACAAAGATGAAGAAAGCAAACGGTGTTCATAGTGACAAATAATGCTCCTTAAGTCTACTTTTGAAAGTGTCTATAGATTGTGCATGTCTCACATCTTCCGGTAACGCATTCCAGAGACGGGCAGCTTGAACAGTAAAAGATTTGTCAAAGAATTTAGTATCTCCAATTTCATGTTCTCCGATGACCTTAAAACATGACTGTGTGTATTATGAAGGAAATTAAAACGTTCCCGAAGATAAGTAGGAATAGATGGATTAAACAGGATATTGTACAGAAGCAAAACAATATTTGCATTCCGGCGAAGACGAATTGGCAGCCACTTGAGCTTATTACGAAAATCGGATACGTGATCATATTTGCGTAAACCAAATATAAATCTAATACAAAAATTTTGAAGTCGCTCAAGTTTATTTAGCTGCTCTTCAGTAAGGTCAAGATAACTGACATCGGCATAATCTAATATAGGGAGAAGAAGAGTTTGTGCCAGCGCAGTCTTAGTGGACAACGGGAGAAAATTACGTAGCTGTTTTAGGGATCCCGCCGCAGCAAACATTTTTCGGCTCACATCCTGTATCTGAGGCCTCCATGTAAGATTTTTATCTATTAAGACACCCAAGTTTCTCACGCTATCACAGGGAGTTAATGACACACCATCAAATGAAATTGTAGGTAACAGAGACCAGTCAATTTTGTTAGTTGTTGAGGAGCTGCCGATTATAATAACCTGAGTCTTGGATGGATTGACTCGCAAACCATATGATTTGCTCCACTTACAAATTGTGTCTAAATCGTTGTTTACATTACAAATGGCTTGAGAAAGTTCATTTATGCGAGCTTGGGAATAAATTTGCAAATCATCTGCATAGAGGTGGTAGGACGAAAGTAATTGATTTGAAATGAAATTAATGAATAAGGCGAAAAGTAACGGGGATAAAACGCCACCCTGCGGAACCCCAGCGGCAATATCACACCAATTTGAAAAATAATCATCGATGCGAATACGCTGTCGGCGTCCAAACAGGTAACTACGAAACCAATCAATCACCACTGGAGATATGTTAATTGAGCGTAGTATGCCAAGCAAAATGGCATGGTCTACCGTATTAAAGGTACTACTGAAGTCAAGTAAGCAAAGAACAGTGACTTTTCCATTTTCCATACCTGACCTGATATCATCGGTGATTTTTACTAGCGCCGTTGCAGTGCTGTGACCAGCACGGAAACCAGACTGATAGGGATTCAGGAGTTGGTTCTTAATAAGGAAGGTGGACAGTTGATTGTAGACAAGACGTTCAAGGACTTTAGAGAGGAAAGGTAGGATTGAGATAGGTCTGTAGTCAGCAAAGGATGATGGCTTGGATTTCTTTGGTAAAGGGATGACTTGAGCATTTTTTCAACTAGATGGAAAGATTCCAGTACAAATGGAGTGATTAAGGACATGTGTTATGACTGGGAGGACTACATCTAGGACAGGTAGGATCATTTTACGGCTGATGCAGTCACTGCCTACGGCTCCTGACGAGATTGACATAATACTCTTTTCAACATCACAGTCGGAGAATTGAGAAAGAGAAAAGGGAGAAAAATTAGGGCATGGAAGAGATGACAGAAAATTCAAAGTATTCAACTTGTTTGTTGAAACGAAACCATGTGAAGAACAAAAGGGATTGTTGAGTAAGTTAATATCTAAATTCGAAACCGAGGGTTCTTGGTGATTATTACCAATGCCCATGGATCTCAGAAATTTCCAAACTTTCGTTGGATTTCCATTTTCAATCGAAGTATGAATAAATTGGCGTTGTGCATTCCTACACACCTTATTACATTGATTGCGGATATTTACGTATTTTTCCCAGTTAGTAGCGGTAGGTCGGCATTTATATTTCGTTTTAGCAGCAGCTTTACGCTCGGACAATCGTTTGATATCTTCCGTGAGCCAAGGTGATGGGTGATGTTTCATCTCGACTGAACGAATTGGTGCGTGTGTATCATACAAAGAAGTGAGGGCCGATGTAAATAACTGAAGCTTTCCATCTACAGATTCACAACTATAAAGCTGCGACCAATCAGTTTTAATTACGTCATCGCGAAGATTATGAAGGTTGATGCCACTAAAATTGCGCTGTAACAGAATTGCAGGCTTGGCCTTCGGTGGACGAGTTTTATATGAGAGAAAAATCAAATCATGATATGAGAAGGCATCAGCCAGAAATTGTCCATGTTTAGCGACGTGTTGGAGAGAGGAAACCATAATAAGATCTAACAGAGAAGGAGAACAATTTGGAAAATTATGCGTAGCATGTAAAGTTGGCATGTGTAGACCATTAGATTGTAAGACAGATCGAAGATTTGCCGTGCGAGAGTCATTTTTAAGGAGACAGGTATTAAAATCGCCCATCATGATAGTGTGACTGTAGTTTCAAACGAAGAAAGAAATTAATGCGTGATGACAGGCAGTAGTATACACCTAAAAGAATTTTCGTATGTCTCAGTAGAACTTCCAAGAAGAGATGCTCGCCAGCGTTAGCTAGTGGGGGATTAGGCGACATATCTATCACTTTGAAAGGAATGTGCGAACGGAGATAAATAGCTACACCTCCACCCCCACCGACGTTACGATCTTTTCTAATTAGATTAAAACCTGGCAACGTATAGATAGTAGAAGGGAGACAGCACTCTAAAAAATGGAGGCCAACAAAGAGCGATTTTCTCTTGGTTGACATAATATTGAATAAAACAATTACTTATTTACATAAATCAACCAAAGCTGAAACATTGAACCAACTAGTTAAAGTATGGTTAAATTAAAAATTTGGTAACCCTGATTAATTCTATCAATTAATATATTTATCGTATCTATCATTACTGTATTTTTTTTGTGTGAATCGATTATTTTTAATAGTTAAATTTAACAACTAAGTATGTTGAAGCAATTTATACAAATTAATCAAAATAAATAGGTAAAGTAATAGATAAGACAATTTTTATTGTTGCAGTAATAAGTTCTCGTATTTGGTTTAACAAAGAACGTTAGTAGAACCAAAAAAACCCTTTGTTTTTCAAACAACAAAGACTATATAGTCAATTCAAAAACATGAATGATTAATCGTAACTACTTGACATTATTGGACTAACTAAAATTAAGCTGTTCATGCTACTAACAATGTATTTGCTAAAATAATAATCAAATTCTGATTGATTTAAATACTGTCTTATATGAATCAACTAAGAAAAGCGAGTGCCAACAAAGAGTGACTTTGTTAAATCCACACAAACTTATCAAATTCACTTTTCTATTGCGAGAATATTGTTTGAATATTGTTATGAAAAAGATTAATTCAACCAACATGTTGGTCGATATTAATATGAAACACGCCCATCATCTTTATAGGTGCCCGAATAGTTTTAAGTCTGCAAACTAGATGGCGTTGTTCATTTAATGCATCGCGGTATCAGTTTATATCGTTAGATTGTATAAGTAATATGCCGTTTAAAGTAAACTTAATATGGGATTGGGAACCAACCATTCCAGTTATTTACTTTAGCTCTTTGGTCAGGCTCTGAGCTGTGGTCCGAGTTAAAAATCTGATTCGCTTTGGACCAAAAGTTCAGAATTATCAAACGGCTAAAGTGGTTGGTTGTCTTGGTTGAATTACCATTGGTAAATCGATTAATATAATCATGTCTCATGCTTAAATTGACCAATATTTTGGCAGAATTAACTTCGGTAAATTGTTTGAAACTAGAGATGGGTCGTTGAGAGATTTTCCGTCGACGATACGAAGCCGTTCATGGACCTTGATCGACTAGTTCCAGGGTTGCTCGCGTCAGCGTCGGCGATGAATATCCCAAAATAGGAGCATTACACAAAGGAAAATTTTACAACTAATGAGTTTAAGTTTGCTGTACAAGCATAACTGAAGTTGAGAAGCCAAGGAATAAATTATGTGTGCTTATGTGTGATTTACTTTAAAGACCTGATACTAACCACACATCTACAATGGTTGATTAATAATATAACTGAGCTGTAAAGTAAATATATCTAAATTTAGCTACTTTGACTAACCACATGGGAAATAATGGGTGAACTGTGCAGGATAACCTGCTGTGATTTGTTCTATATATTAAAGGAAAAGTGATGATGTTTCAGTAATGTGTCTAAGAAATAAAACAGAAAGGTGATATTTAAAAGTAACTAATTGAACACACACAATCGACTTAAGAATTATTGAGCTAAATTAATACTAGGCTTGGTTGCTTTGGGCTTATCTATGAACTTTTTTTTTCACTATTAAGTAGAATAATAAACCTGCTGTTAAGATGTTGTTAATATACATGTTAAGAGTTTATTTTATTAATTGTTATTTAACATCTCCATAGAAATGACATTATATTAATATGTATTTCAGTATGAATCTGTTCACTATCACCACATTCTAAAAAAATATAGTGAGCAAACTCCATTGAAGTTGCACTAAATGCTGTTTTTGTCTAACTTACAAATGTATGGTAATACGAACAATATTTTTGCCTATTTATTTTTTGTAATACGCATAAGTGGAATCTCAGGAACATTATGTGAAAAAAATCTAACACAGCACATGTAGTATAGAGAATTATTGTTACAATAAAAAAAAATACTCTAAACATTTCGACCCTGTACATAACTGCATCCTTTGCTTGACTTAATTTGATTAGTTTAAAAGAAAATTTATATTTTTATTGTATGGCTTCTCATTCCTCTGATTTTTGATATTTCAGCAACAACACAGGCACATCCCACTGGCTCGATCCCAGGTTAGCGAGAGTACGTAAACATTCCCTCGGAGAGTGCAGTGAAGACGAACTACCTTACGGATGGGAGAGAGTGACCGACGAAAGATATGGTTCTTACTATGTTGACCATATCAATAGGAGGACACAGTATGAGAATCCAGTTCTGCAAGCCAGGAGACTACGAGGTGATTTTACTTTTAGATATCTGAATCTCTTCTCGATGAGCTTAAAAATTATAAATGTGAGCGAGATTTCATCAAAAATCACTGTTATGTGTAATAACTACTAAGGATGCTCGCATGTGTATGAGATACAAAAGAATGGTGATTTTTGTGAGATTTGTTGCCGTTTGTACACGTAAATCTATCTGTGTGTATTAGTTGCAAGATATCATAGTTTCACAGTTGAAATATAAGTACTACTTCTTAATAAAAAATATTATAAGACAATTATTTGTTTTTATAAAGTTAGTATTTTTGTATACGTTGGTCGGAGCGAATCCGATGGAGGATTTGTCAAGCGTCTTGGAATTATGAGTTATTAAGCGACGGGTCAGAGATCGATGCAAAGTTGAATATCACATCATATATTTGTCAGTCCTGACGTTCTTTCATGACGTGCACCGAAACATGTTTTACAATGTACAATTCATATAACATATAAGTATGATTTATGTAAATATGGAAGTGCATGTTCTTACACTACGCCTACGGCAATTGCTTTTGCGTGTACCGTGCATGTTCCTATGTAATATCTTACATTAATACGTTCAATCGACTGTTAACAATTCGTCTTTGTCTTTACTAGTCTGTTATTTTACTTTTACTAGTTGTTTCCCGCGTTATTTCCCTCAATTGTTTGCACAGAAAACTTACATGAAAAATTCTTCACACCTCCTGATCCTAGTTATTTATAAAAAATAGCATATGATCCAAGGCCTATTCATCGATCAATTTATAAATCAGTGCGTACATAAATATTTCCTTGTTGATATGAAACTGTTGAGCCGCCCTGACTTAATTTAAATAAATGATTGAATAAATATTGTAGCAGAAAAGCTTGCAGCAGAGAATAGTGCGAACAACCAAGTCAACGGATCATCGTCCACTAGTGAACTTCGAGGAGAACGGTTTACTCTCACGCTGACCAAAGGACCACAGGTATAATATGTAGTAACATGTAATTTGATATTGATATATTTTGCATTTCCTCGCCCACTTGATACTAAATATGTCCTTCAGTCTATTAATGACAACTCAGTAGTAGTGATGTTCCGGATATCCATATCCGTATCCTCGGATATCCGACGGAAAAGAAAGATCAGTATCCGTATATTTATTCTCGCGGATCTTTTAACTTATTTTTCAACTGATAGGATGAAATGCTACATATAGGTGATAAGGTAGATTTAAAAAACTATTAAATTCATGAATTTTTTATTTCTTAAAATCAAATATTTGACACCTTTGTATTGCAAATATTTATCGTAGTAAGTTACTACCTATATCAATAGTACATAACTCAAAGGTAAAGGTAGTACATAACTTATAAACCATCTTTATAATAAGATCAATATTTTATAAAGTTATAACATCATTTTTATAAATATAAGAAAGTGACAAAACCACTTAAATCTTTTTTATAATTATAATGAGATCAATATAATATAAAGTTATAAGATTACTTTTATAACTATGAGATGATGAGAAAACTAAAAATAAATTCTAATTGAATGATTATTCTAATGAAGTAAATTAATACTGCGTCCCTTTTAACTCTTGTACTAAAGGCATACACAAACGTTTTCTACGCGGCTCAGTGACACACTAAACAATAAATAAAACAAACAAAAGTAATACCCGCAAAATACAAGTCCAAACATGTCCTGCCTCTCGCGACGGGCGTGACGTCAACTATCGTTTCAAGGCAATTGAGTAAGCAAATAAAGATCCGTATCCGCGGATCTTGACACCAAATATCCGTATTCGGATCCGTATCCGCGGATATATATTTTTAACGATGCGGCACATCACTACTCAGTAGTAATATCTCTAATTATTGTGTACCATTATCCATATTCAAAGAAATTTGCAACTCAAAAGTAAAATTATATTAACATCGGTGTCCTATCTGACATTAGATTGTTTGTACGTTTGTTTATTTATTTTCATCGAACAGTCTGAAACTACTGAATCGATTAAAAAAAATATTTCACTTAGCTGCTTACTCGTGCGAAATGGTATTATATAAAATATTTTGTTGTTGTTAGGGTCTCGGTTTCACCCTCATCGGCGCGGAAGGCATACCAGAGGCGGAGGGCTACTTGCAGATCAGGAGTATCGTTCCACATAGTCCTGCTTGGATTGATGGTAAGCCGTTCTTAAAAATCAACAGATTACGATTTCAATAGCAGTCATAATTCATAATAAATATACTTAGGGCATTTATAATCACTCTATCCAAGGTTTCTAATCCCATCTCCTTGCTGCATTTTAGACCAATTTCTATCTTACCATTCCTTTCCAAGATACTCGAGACAGCTGTTCAGCAACTACTCTCTTTTTTCCTTTACCGCAACCCACTGCTTTCTCCTATTCAATTCCGATTCCGGCCTCGGCACAGTACCACTACTGCGTTCATAAAGATTGTAAAAGATATACGGGATGGCAAGAAAGATTCTTGACTTACTGTTTTAGTACTTCTGGACTTTTCTAACGCATTCAATACAGTTGACTAGTTGACTTGCTCTTCTTTCCCAGCTAGGGTGTTCATTTACTGTATTTGTCTGCTTCTCTTCCTATATTCGCGAGCGCCAGCAAGACGTACGAATTGATCATCGATTTCCGACTGGACTGACCTGTTTGCTGATGTAATCCAAGGTGGTGTTCTCTCCACTTTCCTTCTAACATGAATCAGATATTTCTCCATAAGTTGAAAAAAACAGTCATTATCCCTATTGATCTTGCAAGGAAGGCAGGAGCTGACACCGTCTGACACACAGATAATCTTCATGGATATGATTTAAACAACATTACTAGAACAATTATTCTATTTTGATCAATCTTCTTGATGAAAAATGCTTGAATATCCACACCCAGAGGTGGGACTCAAATCTATGACTTTCCGCAATCCAGGCAATTAGAACAATTTGAAACTTTTATAACCGTCGTTGGAGGACAAATAGAATCGGGGCTCTCGGATGTCATGTTAATTCGTACGAGTAACTTGTATCGTTTGGTCGGGCAGGTGCGCTGCAGCCGGGCGACGTGCTGGTGGGGGTGGGCGGGTGCGCGGTGCGGGGGCTGTCGCACGCGCAGGTCGCGCAGACGTTCCAGTCCATCGCGCCCGGCACTGACGTCACACTGCACGTCGTCAGAGGTCACCACTCATTACAGTTATTCGGTATCGGTGAGATAACTATATCGGTCGCTTCATTGTAATAGTGTTGCCATATTCCAGGATATCCACTGTCGTTTGATTCCGAAGACCCCAACACTCGCGTGTTGAGTACACTAGCAGTGGAAGCTAATGCCCCGCCTACGGCCGACGCGGTGGCGATGCAACAACTAACCAGAGCCTTGAGGACCAGGTAGTAAAGTCGTTTATTGACTTAACATTGATTATAGGTTATATCACGCGCATGACGTAGCTTCCTATAGGTGAATTAATCAGTTTCGGAGCCTATTTAATGGAATCAATCTATAAAATCTTTCCTCTTTATAATATAATCAGTCAGTTTGGATATTCTAAGTAGCAACGTGTTAATACACATCTGTATTCTTCTTCACCTACTAAAACGTATACGTTAGAAAAGATTAAGAAAAGAAGGTGAAAAAAGTGAATAACGACGCTGGAACCAACCAAAATTGTTCTTCAGAGTAGAAAATCTTTTATTTTTTTCGATAAATAATTCCTTTAATTGTCCATGGTAACAAAAAAGGTGTTCCTTAGTAAATTTTAACAGAAATAAGATGTTTCTTGTTTGGTATAAAGATTTTCCACTCTTATTATCCATTTTGGTTTTGCTGGTTACTACGTGTTTGCTTTCCAGCGTCGATATGATCAACGGTAACGAACGCAATAAAATTCTAGCTGTGATCGCACATGTTTTGCCGAGTCACCTTTAACGTTTACAAAATTATTCCGGTAAAAATACTATTATATTTTTTTTGTCGACGGTACAGATGTAACAGCTAGGTTCCATAACTATACTGTTGTAACCACATTGTTGTCAGATTCAACTTGGAGTCTCCGAAGCATGAAGCGAGCCCCGCGCTAGATGAACCCGACGGCCCCTACATGGAGCCCTCCGCAAGATGCTCCTCCGCCGACATCCTCGCCTTAGGTAATACATATTAAACCACAACATCATACACTAGCAATCCGCTTGCGGTTTCACCCGCGTGGATTATTGATCTGGAGTTGAATCTTTCAAGTCTTTTGAACAACAACGCCTATATGGTAGTTTCGGTAGTAAAAAATAAGTCACGAAAGACCATAAAAATGTTAAATTTACATAAATATTCTGATTTTCAGTAAAATTAAAAGTTTTATTCTATATGTGTATCACGTGACCAGCTATGATGTAACGAAGTATCGGCAGAAACATTTCTGCTATTAATTTTATAGCAGATAAAACAAGATGGCGCAGTTCTTGTCTCACTTAAATATTTTTGTTTTATAGTAAAATTGTTAGAAGGCAGGCACTGTTATCTGGTTGACATGTATTAAACATACTCTATGCGTCAGTTTGGTATACATACCCAAATTACGTCATGAATGTGTAGGACGGTGCTTTCGCGGATATAAAGTTTAAATTTTAATTTGAAAAACGAGTATATTTTTTAGAAATATTTTTTAATGCTTATTTAAACTAAAATAAGCTACTTAAATCAAATTAAAATGTTCTGTGTGTTTGACATACAATTACACCTAGTGAGAGTGAAATCTAACATTGCTGTCATTGGTTTTCAACTAAATTTCGTTGAAAATAGAGTTTTAAATCGTTTGTGGAATTTCACACGATGTATTGCTGTATGTTAATTAACTTAGTGCTGTTTTATATGTACAGGGGAGCATCATTCGCGGGACCCCAGCGTGAACAATAATGAGCAGGGTCGAGAACTGGTGCTCACTCTCAGGAGGGGGGCCGCTGGGTTCGGATTCACTATAGCGGACAGCGTCCACGGACAGAAAGTTAAGAAGGTCAGTGGAAACTGGTGAAACTTAGATCTATTCTAAGTTAATGGCGGAAAAAATGTTATATAAGAGAAAAACGTGATAAACGTGAGTTCGATGGCGATGTATGTTTTTTTTTTATGTATGTTTACCGATATTGTCGACCAAAACAAGATTTTCGGTCAATTTTCAAAGTTTTTCAATTCATTCAAAATCCGAAAGGATTTTCTACCCTCAAAGGCTATTCTTGAATTGTGAACCTATTTCTATCAAAGTAGCTGTTTCTTTGCAACTTCGCCTGAGTAAATTAAAGCCTATGTCCACGTAGTAATTTTAGCCAATGTACACGTGGTTGTAGCTTTTTGTAGATAAATTATAGTCAATGTACACGTAGGTATAGCTTCCCGTAGAGGAAAGACTAAAATAAATCGGTTCCAATAGTCTCGGCGTCTATCTAATGTAAACAAAGAAGCAATCAAATCTTTCCTCTATTATGAGTATAGAGTTATTGTAAAAAAATATGTCGAGCAAATAAACAAAATATTCTTTTCTAACACTTTCACTTTGTTAAATATTTTTATTTATATAGATATTTAATATTTTTAATGTTAAGTACTTGTCATTAAAAAGCATGATACAAAAAAAAAATACTTATTCAAAAGCGGCTTACAGGGCACCTATCATTTAATTAATAACTTGCATTTTGTTGAATAAGTAAGTCGCTCTTGAGATAAGTATTTTTTTCTCTACAATAATCGAACCACTGTTTTTTTTTTCAATGTCTCTTTTTAATTGTTTGTTAGTTTTTCTTTTATGAGGAAATTTTGTTTGATATGCCTAGAAAAAAAAAAGAAATGTAGTTGTGTATATTTTTATGTATACAAGTAACTGCTTGACTAAATTGAACTTTACTGTATTATTAAATAAGAATCTGAATACAAGATTTAGAATTACGTTGTAAAAAATGTATTATTTCACAG
Organism: Diatraea saccharalis; assembly: GCA_918026875.4. NCBI lineage: Eukaryota > Metazoa > Arthropoda > Insecta > Lepidoptera > Crambidae > Diatraea > Diatraea saccharalis. The sequence goes on along the minus strand of OU893339.1, from coordinate 24,918,070 downwards.
GTGTTAGACAGAAGCAGATGTGCTGGGCTACGTGAAGGTGATCTCCTGTTGCAGATCGGTGATACGGATGTTAGACATTCACCTCATCAACATGTCGTACAGGTAAAATTTAAACGTTAAAATTTAATACCTTTTTTTGGAAAAAGTAATTTAAAATTAAATTGTCAATAGGTATTTTTTTAAAGTTGCTATTGCATAAATGAAAACATATTTATTAATTTGAAATGTCCTCGAAATCTATCAGTCACGTGACATTTGGAGGCGGAACGTCTTATTTTAATAAACCTAAGTCCCCGTTGCGACGTTATGTTAATTATATATGGAAGCCTTTACTCCGTATGTGTTAATGGAGCGCCATACACAGTATTGAGGTTTTTTAATGTAAAGACTCGAGTAAACGAACACTCGTCTTATCTCGGCCGCCCGGGTCTCGGTGCGATCGAGCCACAAATTACAAAAAGAAAGTTAATTTAATTTATGATGAAGAAAATATATACTGCAATATACTGCACTGGCGAAGGCGTGGGAACAGATAGTTTATCATAATTTGCCTATTTAAGTACAAACGAACTAGCCGTTCACCTGCGGTCGATGGAGTTTTCGATAGGTGAAATAATTTAAAAAATCCTCCCAGTTTCCGAGTGTATTCTCGGTGTGTACAGGTGCTGAAGGAGTGCCCGTCGCTGCAGTCGACGCAGCTGCGCGTGTGGCGCCGCCCCGCGCGCCCGCCGCGCGCCCGCTCCGCCTCGCGCGCGCACCACGCCCACGCGCACGCACTCGACCACGCTGGTATTTATTTATCTATATATATAAAAATGAATCGCAAAATGTGTTGGTAAGCGCATAACTCAACAACGCCTCGACCAATTTGGCCAAATCTTTTTTTAAAATGTTCGTTGAAGTTCAAGGATGGTTTTTACGGCGAGAAAAATTAGAATTATTGCTGGAAAAACCCTAAAAATAGCCCTTTTCTTTTTCCCATACAAATGATTTGTAACTAAAACGTAGTCAATTTGAGCTTTATTGCTATGGTATAAAGTTCATATTAAATTACAAGTACTCACTGTTGTCTAAGCAATGTAGGTGTGTTCCTAACGTCAAAGATCATATCTATCAAAACAATGTGCGTGTGTGCGTTGGAGCACAGAATACATAGTTGGAGGAGTTTAATGTCGCGTTCCGAAACTCGCGTTTCTTTTGTATTAGTTTCGGCACGCGAGATAAAATGCATCAGAATTTTTTTAAATACGTAGGCAAAAAAACTGCCACATTACAAATCTTTTTGACAGGACGAAGTCTGTCGGGTCAGCTAGTTTATAATAAATATATATACGAAAATCTCAATACAAGTCGAGACAGTTTTTTTCTGGTAGTAATTAATATACTATTACCGAAAGTCACACTTATATACTTATAATATTTACCCAACTGCGCGACGCAAAGGAGGGTAATGTGTTTATCAGTCTATGTTTGTTTCTATGTGGCGTTCTAGAGACCAAATGCGTAGGCCGATTTTGATGATTCTTACGTCAATCGATTCGTCTTAACCTTGCGAGTGTCACTAAAGACATGACAGTAATCAAAATTCACCACAGCGACAACCAGACGCCATATTGTCAAAATGAAAAAAATAAAAATCGATGAACTATGTCAAGTGGGGTGTCGTTGAATAGGTATTTTAAAATTATCTTTAGGTTCCTTTTATCATTTTAAATAATGGTTTAGGATATATAACGATTTAAAGTTGTTTAACAAAACATTATCGGTAATTTTCTTACTTATTGATTTGTTTTTATTTAAAGTATAAACGATATGCAAACAAAAAAAAACAGTGAAAAAGCATGAAGAACAAATATTTTTGGTAAAAAAAATAAAGCATTTGTAGCTTTGAGCCGAGTTAGGTCTCTAGAGGGACTAATCATCAGTAGTTTAGACCACCGCAAGTTACTTAATAATCCCCACGATATTAACTCCCTCAATGAAATGATTAGATTGCGATATTTGCCATCTTATAAGTCAACGAATCGTAACTAAAAAGTATAAAATAAAAATAGATAATTTAAAGAAAAACAAAAAAACCCGACTGCGTTAAAAACGAATTTAAAAAATTACATGAAAAAATTAACTTAAATAAAAACTTAAAAGAAAGAAACAAGCCCAGTAGTTTAGAATTCTGTTAAGTAATACAGAATAGTACGACTCACAGTCGGGGCATATTCAAATTTTACCAATGTATTTTTTTAAATTCGTTTTTATGCAGTCTGTTTTTTTATTTAAGTAACTTTTTCATGTATTTTTTAAAATTCGTTTTTACGCATTCGGGTTTTTTGTTTTTCTTTAAGTTATTTTGTTTTTAAACTAATTGTGAATAAACAATTTTATGCTCGTTGTCACGTGACCGCCAGCAGCGCGTGACGGCCGCCCTTCTTACTCATGTCACAGTTTAAAAACTTCAACCTCCCGCGAAAATAGCGACGCCATGACATAAAGTGGCGTTTTCGCCTTAGAAATTTTTAGATTTTAACTTATTATATGAATATTATTTATTTTAAGATATATTTCATGTATAACTATAAAATAAAGATATATAAAAAATTGTCTACTACTATGTATTGCGGCCTTTTCGCTTAACGCCTATTTCTTCTTACCTAAATTGTGAGAAGAAATCATATACACAGTAATAAATAAGCGAGGGTGAGGTGTACGTATTGTATAATTAAAGTTATTAAATTATGCAGGACCTCTTATCCATATTTGGAAATCTAATAAGTATAAAAGAAATAACCTATCGATATGGTTGAAACATCTCAAGCTTTTTTTGCTATACAATCGGCCGCCTAGTAGTATGTATGTAGATGTACATGTATATGATCTATTTCAAACTTTCCTGTAAAAGCGTACACATAAATCCATGAATAAACTATTAACTTCTTGAAGTCTAGTGATAATGAGCGGTAATTTATTTTTATTTCTAGTATTGAAATTGTGTACATTAGAAAATAAATAGATCCATCTTCAAATAATTATAGTAGACAGTATAGTTTATGTCAGTTCCCGAGACGTTAATGGCAGGTCACAGTGTGATGGTTATTTCAATAAATTTTCATCATATTATGTATATTGTTCCGCACAGCTCCCACCAGTAACCAAATGGGCAGAAGCAAAACCCCCACTGCGGAACAGCTGCGTTCCTCATCACTACACGCGCAGGAACACATGCACGATTTGCACAACGGAATGAACTCTGGTCAGTTACATTGTAACTTATTTAAAAGCTTATAATGTTATAAAAAAAAATACTTAAAGTTTCAGGACACCGTGATGGGAGTTTAACCATTTGCTTGTGATGGAACGGAACGTAATTTATGTATAAAAAAAACTTTTTAAAAGCGATTACTTTTAAACGGTTTTTCACCGACACACAAATTTTTGTTTTCCTCTGAAATTTGATAAAGTTCCAGTAGCAAAGTGAGACTGATGGATTGTTAGTAATTTTCTCTTTGATCCAATCAAAATCAATGTGACATAGCACTGATCTGATTTATTGATAATAATAGATCAATCTTGTTTTAATATCATAACGTGTAAAATACAACCCACTAAGTTTGCGTATTAGTTACACTTGGAGGTAGTTTATTGAACAACAGGACACAGTCAGCTAAGGTACATCATTTCAAATCTTACACAGTGGACTAGTTAGTCCCATAATATATGTATTAAATGAAAGTGTCGGTTGAAAAGATTACTATAAAATTACTTGCACAGATTGCACTACCTCAGAACGCACATAATGCTCCGAATAAGTTAGTATTCAACAGCACGAGAACGCATTTCCTGACTTTCTAATCTGACATGTCTATAAACGTATATCAGATCTGTATTTTAATTATGTATATCTGTATATGGATCTCCACCAATGTCATTGCTTTTGACTGGCAAAGAATGATAATTTGATAATAGAAAATAAATATATTAATAAAAATCGCTTCTATAAGTAAAAAATTAAATTTTGAGGTAAATCTAGCTATTTTTTTTTTAACTAATATACATATATTGACAACAGAAGTGACGTACGCAGTGCCCGAGCACAAGGGGCGCGATCGCGAGTCGCTGATCGACCGGCGCAGGCGCAGCAGCACCCCCGGCGGCCGCCTCACGCTGCCCGCCGTCACGCCCTGGGTGGACGTGCCCGCACAGGGCCACGCCCACTGGCCCGACGGGGACGGCTGGGTGGACAACTCCAACGTCAGGAATTGGGCCGAGAGTGCGCACAACTGGGACCAGGGGGCGAACGGCAACTGGGACGCCAACCAGGACAGGTGGGCCAACGGCAACTGGGGGGAAGTGCCCACGCCCACTGTACACGTCGACATGAACGCCGCCTACTGGAGGGGGAATGCTAGTGTCGCCGACAGCAGCGATAACGGAGGTACGACACAATTTAATAAATTTATATAATACAACTTTCACACAACAAACGATAACAAAGAGACTTTTAAAATGTTATACCTGTACCTGTAGGTTTCCCAGAAGACGGTATGCTCCATTCCCCCACCACTGCAGCTGTAGGTGGACTCGCGCATCGACAGTCTCCGTCCACTAGTCGAATGGGACCACATTCACCTTCAAATTCGACAGGTAATTCTACGACGAGGTATAACATATTTGCATTAACATAGGTAGCAAAGGTTACACCTATGCAGATTGATATATAAATAATCGGTAAATATTAGATAAAATCATAGAAAAATGCTATACTTCGAGATAAGGCTATATGCCTTCGTATTGTGGAGTGTGTACATATCTATACACACTACTCACACTCGAAACTTTATAGAACATTTCGTTTTCTACGTTGACCCGGCCGGGACGAACCACCAAAAAATGGAGTTTGTTTTTGTTGATAAATTATTATTTTTATTAAAAGCTTTTCCGAACAATGACAATGAAAATCTAATAAACTCAAGTTCATTTGAATTCGCCGTGCCCTTTTTGAGTCACAAATGTAACTAACGTGACTTTTACACAGATATGTATGCCCCATAAATATTGTCTAATATTTTTTATTTATTATTTTAATTTGTTCTATTACATTATCAGATCGTCTACGCAGCCATTCGCCTTCGACTAATAGTGCCACAGATCGGCTGTTAGGCAATTCACCATCAGGAAGACTTCAGAGCCAATCACCATCTAATAACTCCTCCACGAGTCGAGTCAAGGGATCACCGCTCAGGTACAACTAGGCTAATTAAAATTCCGCTATCTTAATAGCATGCTGCATACAAATGCATACAAATAATCGCCCATTCGATTTAAATGCCATAAGAAATTCATCTAAAAAGATAACGCTTAATGAATTTTGGAACATCGTGATCTTGCCAGATTAAGGGAACCGCCCATTACATAAACGAATCACCATATCGCTCAATACTTATAATGTTGCCAAAACATGATCCGATTGGTGTATGTCGTTTGTTATGCCGGCTAGATTGCGTGATTCATCACCGCCCAGACACATGGAGTCGCCGGGGTCGAGGCGGTCGCCGTGCTACCAGGACGGCGTGCAACCACAGAACACTGTATACGTCGCCAACTACCCACAGGTATGCAACTGATACTACCTCGCCACACCAAAATCGAGACCATTTTTTATTTAGTAAGAAAATTTTTTATTTAGTAAGAAATTTGAATATTGTATTTAGTTTTTCATTTAATGGGGAAGTATTATTTTAAGAAAAGAACAAAGTACTAAAAAGTATCTCATTAGAAGGTGATTCTACTAAAAGTAGATTTTTGTAGGAAACGAATGGACCAAAGATAGTAATTTCCGTTACTTTTGATTAACATATTAATAAACTGAAATTTGCAAAGTTCGAAACTAAGATATCAATATAAATATGAAAAAGTATAAATAGAATATATGTTGTTTATTGAGTTTTGAAGATTAATTTACTCTTATACATGAAAGAAAACCGGAAGAGTTGTCATGGAGAAATCAAGGAAGTACTGTAGCGACATTTAGTTTGATTTCGGGAACTAATGCTTTTTTTAAATCGAAGGTTTAAATGGGGAATTTCTTCCTTTTTTTAAATTGCCTATTATAGTGGCCTATTAAAGGTCTCTATGAATGACGTCATTTTTAAGGTACCGGAGATCGTAAAGTTAAAGTAGAATGAGAGTATCCTTTCCTGCTACAATATAAATGTAAAATTAGACAGGAACGCGAGAATGGATGTTTGTAACTCTTTTTTAAAAAATAAATCTGAATTAACGGCTATTAACGGAGTAATCAACATGTAAAACCACAAGGGCGAAGCCACCTGCGGAAAGTTAGTCAAATAGATTTGTTAAATTTTCTGATCTACGTTACGGGAGAACTCACTAGGAGGGTGTGGTTTTACAGCGAAACCTTTGTCCTGTAGCGATGCTTACTGTAGCGGTGTGTACTGTATGTGCGGTGTGCAGGTGGAGGCGGGCGGCGGGCGCGCGGACCCGGAGGCGGACGTGACGGTGCGCCTGGCGCGGGGCGGGGCCGGCTTCGGGTTCCGCATCGTGGGCGGCACCGAGGACGGCAGCCGCGTCGCCGTCGGGCACGTCGTGCCGGGTAAACGACTGTTCACTATAGATCAAAGCGGCAGTCGCGTATGCTATAATCGTAGCGCCTTAAAGTTTACATATCGACGCTGGAAAGCAAACACGTAGTGACCTGCAAAGCCAAAATGGATATTTAGAGGGGAAGATCGGTATATTCCAAAAAATATTAATCTTATTTCGGTATAAATTGACTAAGGAACATTTGTTATCATCAGAGGTCGGAATTAGGTAGAGTTATTTATATACTTGCATCGAAATTTTGATATTATAATGTGGACCTTCCCGGGATTTCTTTAATTCTTTTTTATTTATTTCTTTCTTTCATTTATGTAAGTTTGGCAACATCGTGCGTGCAGCAGTTTAAATTGTGTAAAAGTAAATAACTTTTTATTTAAAAAATCACGGAATTTTTCTGCTCTTTAAAATTAATCTCGAGATTTGAGGCATATCCACTTTATTCTTTCGCTGTATGAAATCAGTGTAAGTACATGAATAACTCTACCTAATTCCGACCACTGGTTATCATGGAAGTTTATAAGAATTATTTACCGAAAAAAATAAAAGTTTTTATTACGTGTTTGCTTTCCAGCGTCGATATGTGGCAGCGTTGGTGCGAAAAGCATGTCATAGTAACAGGCTAATTGCTAATTAACAAAGTTTGCATGGCCTCCCAGGCGGTCCGGCGGACGGTCTGCTGCGGCCCGGGGACCTGCTGACGTCCGTGGACGGCGTGCCGCTGGCGGGCGCCACGCACGCGCGCGCCGTGCACTACGTGTGCCAGGCCGCCGCCAGGGGGCACGTGAGTCACTGTCAGATGTCATCAACGCTATCACTATTGTCAGAGAGAGATGGAGCATGAATGGTTCACACACAGTCTTCATTGTAAATACTTGTTCGGTGTAATGCGGTAAACAGTTGAAACCTTATTGCGGATAAACACTGATAAAGCTGCAACAAGTCCTCTCTTATAAAGAATCACATAATGAGAATGAGTCATAACATAACAAACTACCTTGTTATATCCCGCCAATGCAACCGGAACGTGTCGTATTAGCGCGTCGTATTTTGACACGGAGGGTTTGTGATGTTAATAGTTTGGATAATATACTTTTATTTTCAGGTGACACTCGGCGTCCGGCACAATCGAGCCGATATCCAACCTCTAGGTTTGCCCACGATGAGCGCTCCGCATCCACACCAAACGTTATTAGCGTGAGTGTTACAAACAGATTACTTACTTTGTACAAACGACAGCAAGTTAGTTTACAGTAGTCGAGATTTCTCCGATATTCTGAAGCCCATGTCGGGGTCGATAAGGGGTTATTCATTTAACGTAGACGAATTAGAGGGGAAGGGGTCATGTTGTATTTGTTCTTGAAAGGGAAAGGGAAAATCACGGGATTTTTTCTGCTCTTTAAAAATAATCTCGGGATTTGAGGTATATCCACTTTACTCTTTCGCTGTATGAAATCAGTGTAAGTACATGAATAACTCTACCTAATTCCAACCACTGCTGATAATGGTCTCGATTAATTTTAGTATTTGGATATCTCATTCGCTTATTTTTAAATGTCTTTAAATTGCCTTTTTTATCTCATACAGTTTGGCATTTGACCACTATCTCATCTAACTTAATAGGCCTATTACGTACTATTAATAATACAACACCTGAAGGTCTCTTCTGTTTGTCCACTAACGAAAATTCGGAAAATATCTAATCGTTCTTATAATTCACATCCGTGAAAGTTATCTATTCATCAGAGGCGGGTCAGCTACCTCCGTTGCATCATAAATTATCGAAAAATAGTTGTCTTTGGCGTCGTATTTGTATTTCGAAAATAAAAGAACCAGTGTTTCACAATAAAACAATAACATTGGATTAATTTACCAGAAATCACTCCTATAGACTCTGTATTTGAAGAGACTCAGGTTGTATCTATTAGGAGCTACACGAGTAAGTAGCTAGCAGCACCTTGCTAGGGGCGTGCGCAGAGATTTATGTTAGCGCTTGCCGGGCATTGCACGCCCCTTGACCTGTCTGGGGGGTTAGACTCGATGTTCCTGAGCCTTTCCCCTAACCTGTGGTGGGACCCGCCCTGTAGAAGAGGTGGACCGAAACGGAGACGGCATGTGTGGGAGTCCCCTTGGAACCGTTACCGCTACTCTTTTGATTACTTCTTAATTTAATCAGGTTGCGATAAACAGTGCCTCTCAAAACCGTAACACATGCATGAATTAAACACACATACAAATGGTTTTTGCGTCAGACACGAGTTTTGACTTGTCGTGTGCGTATGGCGATTAAACTGTAAGAAGTGCACCTTAAGGCCGCATGGGTGGCGGCGGCGCCAGCGTAGCGGTCGGTTGAAAATATTCTGCTCACTTGAACGTTATAGTAGTAGTTCTATCGACTTTGATAGATGGCACTTTTACTAACTTAACTAAATCATGATTATGAGTCCGTGAATACTCGTATCGCGTTAATGTATGTATATGTAAGAATTAAAAAATATAGGTTTAGTTGGGTTTTACGGGTAGGGTGTGCAGTGTCTATTTGCACGTATGATGTGCACGCCACTGCTTCTTACTATAGTATGTTTTGTTTAGTGAATACTGTTATATATTTTAGTGGTGAACCGTCAGTGCATCACATGCCGCCCGCCTCATACAACATACTACACCCGGCGCCGATGTATCCTCCCGCGCCTCATCTACCCATGTGAGTCATATTATACACTGATGGAAGTGATGGCCTTCCCTATTAGGGTAATTATCGTCGATAATATGGGCGTAGATAGTAAACGGAAATAAATACATGTTCCTTTTTGGTTGTGTTTTATATACTATTATCGATAATCACATTTTTATGCTTATTATATTGTCTATATTAATTATGAAAGAACAAATATTTTATACGCATTGTCACGTGACCGCGAACAGAGCGTGTCGTCATGGTCCTCTCACTTAGAACTTAGAAAAATCAACCTTATGTATATGTCGAAACCAAGCGGTATAATCAGCTGACCAATTGAGCGGCTATGCCTTTAACTGAATGGTGCATTTAATTAACATGCTGACTTTCGATCAGCCGAGTAGCTGAACCCAACGTTCTACAACACGGCTGAACAATTAGAAGTAAAACAGAATTTGTAATTGATATAGATACAGGACTGACCAAAAAGATGATAACAAACTGCTTATTCGCGACTGGGTGATATGCTAGAAGTTAAAGACCCAACGTTTCGCAATCGTCTCAAATTCAGAGTTTTTTTTTTGACAGATAACAAACTAAATGAACGTTTTCGCGGCTTTTAGATCAACCAACAAATCAGTGTTGAACGGTCCAAATGTCATATTGATTCAAATAGAAAACTAGGCGTGCAATCGAATGACTCCATCCAATTAAATGGAACGTCGAATAGGGAATATGCGTCTGGTTCAAAAAAGGGTTAAATATATTTTATTACAATCGTTATTGCATTAGAATAAAGTCTATCTAAATGATTTTCAAAATTCGTTCGTTTTCGTCTTGAAAATAATTATTAAAAAGTGCAAAAGAAATGCAGTAACTTCAAAATATTTAAACGCCATGCTACTTGTCAGAGCGGATGTGACGAAAATGTACACGTATAGGGATGACGTTGTTGCAAAAAGTTGACATCGATGCAAAAAACATCAAAGTATTAAGTCGCCAAATAAACAACAGATTACAATTTAGATGATGTTTTAGGCTTTTATTTTTATTTCACCAATTTGGTAAATTATATGATTTATTAAAAAAAGTTTATTATACTTTAAAAAAATCGATTAGTTGTTAATCGATTTGGGTAATTGAATAATAATCAATCATGCAAAATCTATATTGGTTCAAAATGTCCTATCCCTAGTCGTGTACTTTGACGTCACGACGAGCGCGCCAAAAATTCGGGTGCTTAACTGCTCGTAGCTATTACTTATTTTCATCAATGATTAATGTTACAAAATTTTAGTTTTTCGGTGCCAGGTATTTTTTTAGTTAAATATTGATGTTAATTATCATATAAAACCATTTTCCAAAAATGTGCATATTCCCTATTGAACGGCTGTTTTTACCAGTTGGCTGCGTCATATACATGGAACGATATTAGTTTCAGAGGACCGTGACGTCATAACGACACCATAACAGAAGTGGCGTAAACGCGGGAGATTTTGAAAATTAAATTTATTTTTAGATTTTAACTTATTATATGAATGATATTTTTTTTAAATACTTTTTTAACTATATTTCATGTATGTCTATATAACAAAAATATAAAAAAGTTGTCTACATACTTATTATCTTGATAAATACCTTGATAATTATTTTGTATTTTAGGACTTTTTGTTATCAAAAGGGAATCACATTTACACAATTATTATCAAATATGGTTTTCTGATGAAGAACATTGTCTAGGATGGATTTACAAAAACAAAAATATCAAAAGTCTACTTTTCATTAAGAAATATTTTTTTATTATTTATATTTTCGTATAATTTTTTGTAAAGTGCGATTTCAGTTATTTTTTGTTTTAAAAACAAGAAAAATAAAAGTTAAATAAATAATGAATGCATTTAACTATTAAAAAAAAAAAAGAATTATAGATATTATTGCCGGTAATTATAGATAATTATCATTGTATCAATTGTCATAATAATTATGAACCCTGTTCCCTATAGATGGAATAAAATAGAGAAATGGGTTGTGCGTCATTTAAATGTGGATCGGTGGGAGTTAACGACTGAAGATGCAGCCGCGACCAATGGGTAAACGTACCTTCCGAAGCACAGAGGAGCTCGAGATAATAAATTATCGCTACACAGACTGAACGCAGTAATAACCAAGTAATTAACAGAATAGTTTCAAAGATTGGACATTTTGAAATCAATATATCAATATTAGAGCAATATGTCGTAAGGTACGGCGGCGTCCAGTACGAGGGGGCCGGGGGCGGGGGCGGGTGGGGCGTGGCGCCGTACGACGTGACGGTGACGCGCGCGGAGGGGGAGGGCTTCGGGTTCGTGGTCATCTCCTCCACCAACAAGGCCACCAGCACTATCGGTGAGATATTATTACAATCGTAAGCACCTCAATACCACGCGACTCCGGTGCGGTTCGGTGGGTGTTAACGTGAAGCTCGAGATAGTAAGTTTTTTTTTCGCCGACGGGCTGCACGATCAAGGTGAAGTATTCTTCTTTCCGACGAGTGATAATGTCAGGCGCTCCTGTTCCGGTAAATCCAATCGTATTCGTCTGATCTCACTGACGTCGTGCAGGGCAACTGATCCCCAACTCGCCGGCGGCCCGCTGCGGGCTGCTGCGCGTGGGCGACACGATCGTGGGCATCAACCACCTGCCCATCCGCAACCTGCCGCACCCCGAGGTGGTGGCGCTCATCAAGCACTCGGGCGCCGCCGTCACGCTCACGGTGCAGCCGCCCGACGCGCGCCCCGACTGATACGCGCTCACGCCGCGACACAGCCTCCTCCTCACCTACGCACTCGTCGACAACGATGACCTGAGGTTGTACTCTCTGCCGGATATATAGTTGATGGTACTCGACACTCATGACGTCATTCCGATATGTTCCCGAAACAGACGCTTCCAGTATTTTTTATGATCGGTTGAAAGATGTCAATCAGACGAGACGATCTGGCTGTAATATAAAAAGACATAATAATGTAAGAATTTAGGAATTTCTTTTGTAATAAATAGATGTGACGGATGTTGCCGGAGTGACGTCACTCCATGTTTCACGTCACGTGATGCACGGGCAAAAAATTTTGACTCTCAAAATTGTATTTTTAGGTAGTTTTATGACTCAAAATTAGAATATCTGTGTTTATTTAAAAATAAATTTTAGTCTTTGTACCATATCGCAACTTATTTGTCACTGCCGAAATTACCATATTATTGTGTTAACTCATAAGCACATCACATAATTACAAAAAAATTGAACCCTTTGTAATAATATCATGTGCCGTCGACTGTACTTAATAAGTATTGTTTGAGTATTATTTATAGATTTGAACTGTTGTTTTATCGAGTTCTATATTGTCGATAGTAAATTCTGTTCTGCAATGCCGAAAGGTTTACTATTATATCGATATCCTATTAATATTATAAAGGCGAAAGTTTGTAAGTATGGATGTATGGATGTTTGTTACTCTTTCACGAAAAAACTACTGGACGGATTTGGATAAAACTTTACAGCAATATAGGTTATACATCAGAATAACACATAGGGTACTTTTTACTGGGAAAACTTCTCACTCCCACGGGATACCGACTTCCACGCGGACGAAGTCGCGGGCGTCCACTAGTATACTATATAACTAAAACTAAGAAAGTAGAACATTTAAAAAGAAAGCATGTTGTAATCAACTGTTTGTGTAGAACCAACATTTTATCATAAAATAATGTATACAGAAACTATATGTAAATTTAGCAAATGCGAAATAATTATATATTTTTACTATGAAAAAACTACATACAGGTTACAATATAAAATTAATATCGGATAAAGATTTTACACTTTATCCGACCTTTAAACTCTTCACTTTACATACTTCATTATTCAAGAACATACGTAGATACATACTGAAGTGTTCGTTAAAGATATTATTATTAATAAGCGATGCCAATCTAAGATTCTCTGGTGTACACCAATATTTCGTGGGAAAAACAACATAAGAATCTCTTGACTTTTACAAGCATTTGCTTATATTCTAGGTCTTTGTAGACTTTATTAATATAAGAATATGTATTCTTCGCCAGACGGTAATTCTAAAATTTATAATATTTTTTTAATACTATATTTATGTCTGTGCCAAACTTTATAGGAATAAATGTTGAAATAACTATAATAATTTATTGATCGGAATTCATTTTATAACATAAACTATATGAAACCATTCCGTGCCCCCCCTGATTGATGCTATTTTTGTAAATAATCAATGAAATAAGTAGGTAATAATATTATAAAAATTAATCGTGATTAAAAATTGAGTGTGCTAGCAATTTTGTGTAATATATCTTTTATAGTATGTATTTTTGAACGTTGGAGTATAGTAAAACCCAATAATTATGGAGCATAGTTGATCTTCGCTTGCGCAGATCAGACGACTGAACGTATAAATAAAATGTATATTTAGCCTTGCTTTAATAACTATAAGGTATAAAATACGCACTAGGTATCCGTCTCACTCACAGTCGGCGGGCGTCAGGCGTGATACTTGCATAGTTCTCATTGGTCGATATTTGTCGCGCTTCGTAATTTAGCAGCCCTCTGCGCAAGTACATCCGTGTGCGAAATTAGTTGTGTTTTACTGTATATATTTTGAAATTAATGTCACGCCATCAAAATGTGTGTTGTTGGTTTAAATATGTCCGAAATTAGTGAATTTATAAGGGTTACTTCAGCACTTCATATGATGTAATTGTATATTAAATTTTATTAATTTTACCTTGATTGTGTTTATCTTATATAAAATATAATTCTCGTAGGATTCTTAGCATATGTAAAGTGTTGTCAGTAAATCCGTTACATTGTAAAGTAAGAAATTGTATTATATTAAGTACGGATTTTTTAAATATATTTAAGAGGTGATAAATTTTGTTATGTTCGATTATATGTCCGGTAGCTCTTATTTTAACATGCGATGTGACAAAAAGTACGTATTAATAATTAATTGATAACGGAATGTTATTAATATTTTACTTTGTGTTGATACATACAAGCATAATCTTGTGCTCGATCTGGTTGATATAAGTTTGATTTTTCGATTGAACTTTATGGTAATATATATGGTAAATAAATGCTGCTTTTTTGTAATTTGCCATTGCCGCATGTTTATCATATTTATAATTACTAATTTATTTAGTTTGTTTCACATTGGCTTATAGATAGTACGTGTAGAGTTGGAATTAATGTAAAATAGGCCCCTATGGTGCGACCGCCGACCTTTCTAGCCATGACTCTAGCCATAGGATATGACATCCTAGCGGTGTTCCCTTGTTGTCTATGTCCCAAGCGAATGTGTGGCAGCTTGGGCTATATCACGCCTCTTTCAGTGCTTGTCCCACGATTGCTCTGTGTAGACGTACCCGACAATCAACTTTGAGAACTATATTAAACTATAGATAGTAAAATATTAGTAATATGTTGTGATAGTAATAATGGTGGAATCGCCGTTGTAAGTAGCTGTCCTGTACAGTCGACGTCACGTCAGTTTACCATAAAATATCAATCTCCTCAATCGATTTTCGAACTTAACCACTAAGAAATTAAGGTTCATATTGATTGACTCAGGATATTTTTTGTAAACTAATGTAATGTTGACTGTACAATTCTACGCGCGTTATGTTATATTGGTATAACTAAATTGTTCACCTCTTTACTACTTAAGTTAATTATTTATCAAGAGCTTTAACGTGGTCGATGTTTGAATAAAAATAACGACCAAATTTCCCTCGTAGTATTCCAGCACGACTTCCGTCCAAATTGTGAACTCCTATCATTAACTGCGAGACATCAAACATTAAATGTAAGATTATTATGACGCCTTTTGGGAATCGCATATCTTTATATTCTGACTTTATAATGTTATATTAAATTTTATTTCTAAATATATATACAAAAAATTATTAATGATTCGTCATTGAAATCAATATTTGAAAGGCAATACTGACTAAGTGACATGGAGCTATATTCAGAACATTTTCGAAGAATAAAATCATAATCTTTCTTATAATAATCGTACAGATGCAATTGCAAATTCGTTGCCTATACAAATATTTAAAATGTTAAGTGTCTACGTACACCAGCGATAAGGAACTAGAAAACTCAATTTGTCGATAGGATGTTATGGCAACTGACGATGATACTAGCGATGTAGGTGGACAAATTCGGAGGCCATAGTGTTTAAATATCAAAATCAATACGATTAAGTTATTTACTCGATATTGCCTTTCTAAAATAACACAATGGATTTTCAGAAAAAAAAATCCATTATGTAATTATGTTGCAATAAATTTTATAAGGCTACGTGCACACTGGTGATGTCACCGTGCTTGAGAATAGATGCGATGGCGCACGCACCTGAACAAGTGATAATTAGGTTACTTTTGTAATAATGACAGGAACACGGTACAATAACAGTGATGCGCTGCGCACGCAGCCTTATTTATAATTAAGACCCGTGCGACATTGAAACATATTCGTGTGCTCTTTTCCCGCCTTTCTTTTACTTGTGCTTTTTTCTAAATAATAGGCGTGACGACTAATTTTTGTTTATATGCCAGTCAGGTAGATTGTTGAAAGATATTAAACACGTATTTTTTTATTTTTTCATAATCATTAAATTACGTCGATACATTGAGTGAAAGTGTCCCGTGACGTCACGCTTTTTTACATTTTCTACAAAAGTGTGACGTAGCGAGCGTCCACTCCTCAACTTTACTGCCTGTTATCTAAGCCATCTCTTGTTTAAATTGAAGAAAAAGTACGTATCTAATATTTTTCTATTATCTGACTGACGAACTAAATAGAATTTCTTTTTTTTTTACTCGGTCGTCATTCCTATTCTCTTGTTTCATTCATAATTAAAAATATAAGCTATTTAATATTAATAAAAACAATACGTGTCATAGTTTTAACTTACTTTAATTTTGAGGTGTAAGTAATTTAAAATTATAGGTAGTGTAATGTGTTCCAAAATATTATTTTATCTTAGGATGTGTAATATTTACTTATTAATATTTTATTGCTCAAGGCATAAGTTGTATTCTATGGTGGCAAATTTTCTGAATGTTGTACTTTGATTCTATTTTAATATATTATAAGATTACTTAATTATTATACCGTTACTGCCAATAATAATTAAAAATATGACTTAGACTATTATGAATCTTGATATTTTTGTAAATAAATTTCCTTTTGTCTTTTAATAGTTAAATTAATATTTTAACCATTTATTATTATTGTATAATGAATTTTGTAATAAATCATTGCGTTAACATGGATTGGACTGACTTTAGTTAATGTTGTTATTTAATTATGATGATAAATAATTGTCTTTTGAAATCTCGTAAGGAAACCACCGAGCTTTGAATGTGTTTATTAGTAAGATTTTTAAACTTTATATCCATATCTAGTTGTTAAGATAATGCAATATTATATAGTGCCTTTTGATGGTGTCTTGCCTTGTAAAAACAAATAGTAAAACGGTAGATCTTGCTCACTTTGTTTAATCTATTATATTTTATTCCAAAGATATTCTCGAACAATCTGCAATTTCAATCGTCTCCAATTTATATTACAATATTGTAAGAGTTTTTATGATTAATGAAACAGATTGAATCAATAAATTTATTTTTTATTTAATTATTGGTTTTTCATTTTTACGTAATTTACTGTTTTTATCAATGAATACACGTTTACATTCTGTTATATCATATATTTATTCTTAATTATATTAGTAACTTAGAGGCCGTCCATTAATCACGTGATGTTTTTTAACCCCCTCCCCCTTGGTGAGGTTTAAGACTAACCCAAAAAAATCACGTGTATTTTTAAGTACCCACATTTTTTCAACGGTATCCTCCCTCACCCCTTTCGATCCTCACGTGAGTAATGGACGGCCCCTTAATTAATATATGACTACAATGGCATTTCAGAAACTGAAATATACATAAATAACTTATAAACTATATGACAAATAAAACATTTATCTTTAAAAGTATATAATATAGCTAGCGCTTTTGGCTCTAGTTTTGAGTTAGGTGGTCGACCTACTAAACACATTATAAAATGTATAGTAGTTTCGTCTCTATTCAATAAACCTTAGCGGTTTTTAGAGGTGTTCCTTCCCTGTTAGGGGCGGTGGCCACTTGGACAATCCAGTCCGTGTATTTGTCAATCCTGGTCAAAACGTCGGGATAGTTGTCATTGCCACACTCCTGGTAAAATGACGAGACACCCACTAAAACATCCCCTATGACGGCAGGTGCGCCCGAGTCTCCGAAACAAGTACCTCTGCCTATTGCGTTTGTGCAAATCACGGCTGAAACAATGCAATATGGTTTGAATAATGATTTTGCCATTAGGTCTTCGACGTAAAATTTTGTTTTGTATCACAATAATGCATAAAGGTCTTATTACGGTACGACCAGTCGTTATGATGATCTTAAGAAAATCGTGACAATTCATACACACGTTACTGATAGTTGTGATGAGCGATCATGAAAAAAATACTCGAGACATCACATAAATTCAATACGTGCCCTCTTTGAAAATGGATAACAAACTTCTACCATGCTATTCTGTTAAAATAGAGCCTCGAACTCGACTTCAAGCACTGAGCTGTCGCAGCATAGAGCTTCATCGAAATAAAACTTTATTACCATTCGGATAAGGTGTTTTTTTGTGATGTAACAGTTTACTAAATAAACTGTCTCTCGCATGTTTAGCTGATACGCTTAATTCATTTTCACGTTTTGATACAAATAAACGCCAATTTAAATATTTAAAGAAATATAATAATTAAAAATATCGTAATTGTAAGTACACTAGTAACGATTATTGTATGGAGGTAGGTACAAGTCGCGCTGCGTTCCTAGCAGCGCGACTTGTGATTGTAAATGAGTAAACGATCTCTCGCGCGGCAATACTTCATTTTTAAGTGTTTATCGAATATTTTTAAGTGTGTGCTAAATAACCCCAAAATTGGGTGAGCGTTCTAATTTCTTTAGTTTTTACTGCTCGCTTACATATCATTACCTTGAAGTAATTTACTTTCAAAATCACAAGTCCAATTATTAACTTTGAATTCTCAAACTGTATTTCGTTGTTTTATAATATTTAACGTTTCATTGAACATTTAATTCTGACATGAATCTAGTTCGAAGTAGTTCTTAACCTAACGTGCGAAAATATTTTTATTCTATTGCAATAAAGGTGAAATAGATATTTTAGGAAATATTATAGATTTTTTTGCTATACTTAAGGTATAGCAAAAATTCAATATAAATAATTATTAAATAGGTATATTCATAAAATTCAATATAAATAATTATTTTGTAACAAAACTGAGTTCTGAGACTACGCACAATTAACATTTTATCATTTTTCTACCTTAGATTTGATATTTAATTTTGTCTCCTAAAAATTTTATATAACCGATACATCTCAGGTTCGATTCCTGGGTTATGCTGTAAATAATTCCGAATATTTTATAACCTTAAAGTTACGAGGATTTTAAATGGAACACTTAGTGTTTTAATTTTACTTGAACTACGGGTTCGATTCCTGTGTATTTAATACATACAATAGTATTTGTTTTTTTTTTAACTTACAGATTATTTTCATAGCATCTTTTATTTTAACTTCATTCAAAATGATTTTTAATATCATTTGAAATACAATTTTTTTATATTTTTTTTTTATCGGGTAGGTTTTATAGAAGCTATTGCAACCGCAGACTCTTATTTGTTCTAGACCACAGGTAGCTAGACTGTTGGACTTCTGTTCGGGGGCTGTATTTATGTTCAAACTCACATTCGTCGATGCTGACTCCCTCGGAATTTTCATAAATCGCCTCACAAGCATCTAAAGGTATTTTGCTCAATAATATACTTTTCAGGGAATTCAGCTGCACGCTGCCGGGACCGGGCTCCTGTAGTAGTAAGTTTTAAAGTAAAAAGTGTTAAGGGTATTCTAACCACAAATCTTTCTATGCCCAAATAAATTAAAGATATTCTTCAACTCACCGATTCAAATCCCCAACTGACTATCTTTACCTCCTGCCCGTCTGGTATGTAAGTGCCAGGCGCGGGTATAAATAGGACATTGATGTCTCCAGTAATGGGGAGAGCATTGGCGAGAAACACCACCGCTAGGTCCGCAGTCCGGGGAGCTGCCTCATAGTCGGGGTGCTGCACGACCGATCTAATTGGCACCTCTATGCCGCCAGACAAACTATACGAAGAGCCGGCTCGTACGAGCATATTGTTCAAGTTGGCACCACTGCGTATACAAACAATATTATATAGTGAGGATGTAGTACTCTATGTAGTCTATCAAATATGTTATTTTCTTGTACTACCTAGTCCTAATGACGCTGGGTAGAAAGAATTTGATGTCACAAATATCTAAAAACTAGTGCAGCTAAGCTAAGAAATTATTCCTAGCTTAGCTGCGAGCGAGACAGACATTAGTCATTAGTATAAAAGTATAAAATTGTTAATGTTTTCTCTTAGTAACTTCGTTATATTCATTTGATAATGCATGAATTGCGTCCTGCGTCCAGGTAAAATGGCCGGTGGATATTCAGAGTGGTAAGTGTCAGTGAGTGTACACTCTTGTAACTCCGCTTACGTTCCCATACAAATACGCATCAAGATTACCAAAAGACGCGCTCGCTTGATTTCATATATTTTTAATCACATAGTGTTTAAAGCTGTAGGCTGTAACAACTTACAGCAAGCGTTCTGTTTACCTTTAGAGAGTACTTACGTGAAACAGAAACTTGATGTCAGAACGTGCCAGGATGAGACGAGGGAGCCAACGCATCTCTGGATGGTCAATCCTATGCTGGGGTAGTGGTACGTGATTGCCACTATGTAGGGGAACTCCCGTATGGTGGTGGGGGTACCGCCTACTAGTCGATTCTCCGATGTTGCTGACGCTTCAAGATGTTTCGTAAGTTAAAAAAAGCTTATTATTTTCAGTTACTTATTCATTACTACTTTAAGCTTGGTTGGCTTGGGTTTACAATCAGACCCGTCTTAAGCATAACAGGCGCCCGGGTGCAAGTAGTGCTCTGACGCCCTCCAGTGCACTTTTTACACATATTTATATTAGACTATCATCAGCGCACCGTCCCCCAACGCGCGGCACCAGGGTGCATTGCACCCCCTGCACAAAAGGTAAAGTCGGGCCTGTTTATAATTTATTAAATTACAGTTTGTTTGGAGTTTATTTCTTTAGATTTCAACTTACCAACACCGAAGAGTACTAATGCCAAACAAGCCAGTTTGATATACATTCTGTTGATTTTCATTAATGTTGACAGTGCATCACTTATTTATAACCGACGCAGAGGCTTCGAGGTCTGATAACTGTGCCGTAATGATTATATATGTGTTTGAGTTATTCACAGGCTGTTTGACTTTATTTTAGAAAGCATGATGCTTAGATGCTGAGGAAATCTCTTAGTTATTGTTAGATGTTCATGAACTATCAGCAGCACACAGGAAAAAAAATAGTGTACTGTAATAGGTAATTCCGTAAATCCTTAACCGTTTGTTATGTTGTTACAGAATAATCTATTAGTCTATCATTATATCAGCACACCCGGTTACTACGATTTGGTTAATTTTTTGAACTATGTAAATATTCTTTTAGAAAAGCGATTATTCAAGACATTGCTTTTCAAGTCGCGCGGAAGTTGTCTGTAGGTTATTAAGTGAAAGGCGCAGAACTTCAATTGCATTTTCTTGAATAAGACGCTTTTCAGATAAGAATTATTTATCACTTTTCTAAAGTTTGAAGTCGGTTCTATTTTTTATAAAAATATTTTATTTCATGCTTTTAAGTGATATTGATATTTTTTTAGTAGGTAATACTACAACTATTAAATATATATGTAAATCAAAGTATACATAGTGCAAGTCTAAGAATAGGAGATTTTGTTTATTTCATCACCAGCCCTTTTCACGTCCCCACTGCAGGGGCTCAGGCCTTCTTATGGATGGTTAAGAAGGATAGGCTATGACCCTCCACGCTGGCCCAATGCGGATTGGAGGGTATTTACGACTGAAAATGCAGCCGGCATCAACGGCTTCACGTGCCTTCCGAAGCACGGAGTAGCTCGAGATAATAATTTTTTGGTCACCCATCGCGTGACCGACCCTTACGAAAGTTGCTTAACGACTACGATTGCGGGCCGCGGCGCTTATCCACTACGCCACCGAGCTACTCTGTTTATTTGCTCGACATAATTTTTTCCAGAATTCTGTATTTATATTTTGAACATAGACTAATTAATAATTCAAGAATACTCATTAAACACAGAAAATCCTTCTTTCGGATTTTGAATGAATTCAAAATATGCAATATTTTGTCTTTTTGTCGAGATACACGAAAAACAATACATACCTATCCAAATATTTAGGTAATATATGGTGAAAGCGTATTTTGTTTTATTATAAAAGGAATCTACTGATTCGATTTCGATAAAATTAAAATAGGGTCCATTATTTTTTAGCTGTCGAACATATAACCTCCTCCTGTTGGATATTAAAGTTGGTTAAAAAATGATAAGTTGATGGAATCCGCGAATGATTTTATTAAATATTTATTAGTAATGTAAATGTAATATTGAACAAATATGCTAATGTATTACTAAATTAATGATCAACCTGTAACTTTTAACTTTTGTCGTTATTAATTGCCAGTCTAAGATTAGCACTGGGTGCTAATCATGCACGTACAACTTATCAGCAGAATGATTAAATCACCTGATTATTAAAAAATCATATATCAGCCAAGTAAGGGGCTATCCCCTTACTTTACCCGCTCTATAAATGAAGGTATTTCTCCAAATCTTATGAAGCTTAGCTAAGTTAGACCTCTATTTAAATCCGGTAATAGGGAAGACCATAGTAATTATAGACCTATATAAATATTACCGACGTTAAGTAAAATCTTTGAAGAAATAATTCTTTAACAGTTATAGTCTTACTGTTATTTTAATAAATTACTACATACATACTAAACAATATGGTTTCACAAAAGGTCACTCTAGTACTGATGCTGGTGTAGTACTTCTAAAACATATATTCAAGGCTTGGGAGGAGTCACAGAATGCTCTTGGAGTATTTGTGACTTATTCAAGGCATTTGATTGCGTTGAGCATCGTACACTGGTAACGAAGCTAAATTACTACGATATCAAAGACTCTGCCCTACAAACTTATATTGTCGTACCTCAGTTCCAGAACTCAAACTATCGATATAAACGGTACTAGATTACCTAGTTCATAAGTAAAAATGGGGGTTCCCCAGGGATCTATTCTAGGTCCCTTTCTGTTTCTAACGCACATAAATGATTTGCCATGTGTTGTCAAAACTTTATGCGATATACTGTACAAAGTAGGTAAGGAGCTAGCCGACATTTTTGATACATCGAAAATATTAGGAATGAGCCGAATCTTTGTGTAAAATACCATTCAAAAGTCATTAAAATCATGTATGTTGATGACGGTGAGAGATCCGGCCGACCGCGGTTTATTCGAACAAGCCAGGCCGTTAATGCAGTCAAGGCCAGAATTCCTCGAAATCCCATAAGGAAGCAGAAAATACTTTCCAGAGAAATGAGAATCCCATCGAGGACACTTTCTCGAATTTTCAAACAAGACTTAGGTCTAGGGGTTTACCGTAGATACACAGGACATACCATAAATCAGGCACTAATACAAAAAAGAGTTGAAAGATCAAAACAGCTGTTACTTCGATACGCCGACAAAAACACAGAAAAAGGGGTTACAAAATTCCATTTTTTGCGAAAAAGGAGTGAAATCTTCAGCCAAAGTGTATCAAGATACCGTGTTAGAAGCGATAGTTAAACCTTTCAACAACACCTTATTTAAAAACAAAGTGTGGACATTCCAACAGGATTCAGTCCCGGGTCGTAAGGAGCCCACTACCCAAATTTGGCCTGAGCAAAATGATCCAGACTTCATAAAGGCTGATGATTGGTTTTCGGCTAGTCTGGATTTAAACCCTTTGCACTAAAATTGTGGTTTGTGCTAGAGGACATGGCCTGCTCTAAGCGTTACCCAAATATTGACTCGCTCAAGAAAGTTTTGGAGGCAGCAATGACCAAATTTCCAATGGAAACCGTTCGTAAATCCATTGACGAATGGCTCGACCATTTAAAAGCGTGCGTTAAAGCTAAGGTCACTTTGCATAACTAGTTTATTACGTTAATATATCTTTTACACTCTACATATAATGATAAATAAAACTATTTGTTTTTTTTTAGAAATTATCCGATATTTTCTTTGTAACAGAAATTATGGCTAGACCAGGCATTGAAAGAAAGAAACTTATTATTGATACACAAAACAAATATAACTTTTCCCGATTCGTTTTTTATTTTCCATAGATTTGAGGTTAGTTTTCTGCATGTGGCAATCTCTTTGGCCTCGGCTCAGAGCCGCAGACTACCTATAGGTAAGGCGTGTTTATTTATTAGAACTACGTACTGAGTGTTTTACAACACTTGGCGGCACTTAATTTTTAATTAGTTACACATTCATATTTGTAAGTATTTTATAATATTAAAAATAAAAACCTTTGATAATGATAATAATATGATCAAGGAACAAATATGTAAACCTTATCTTTACCTATTATTAAATAATAATTTGGGGAATAGTTGAATCAATTAACCTTTTTGGGCTAGTTCATTTATGTATTATAAATAAAAATTATTGTCATAAGCACACAGTCTATTTATGTCAAAATTTTGTTATTGGAAATTGGTCAAAATTCTGAGTTTTTAAAACTTTTTTTAAATTTAAAACCTATAAATATTATGGGAAATCACAATTTTCGTAGTGTTATACGTGATATCGAAGACCAACATGTCAGTTCAATAAGTGATAGAAATTACACAAGGAAGACGTCTAGTAGGAAAATAGGAAACACAAAGAAAGAAAATTCTCATAAGAAATCATATGCTAGACTTACACGTTCGACACGTAATGAAATCCGAAGATTGCGTTCTGCTATTTCAAGGGAAATGCCAATTGTTTTGGCTATTCTATCGAGTGAGGACAATCATCTAAACTTCATTAGTAAAAAATTATATCCAATGAGACGTTGTTTTTCAGAACAAAATTATAAGCAACCTTGTGACCGTGACCTCCGCCCCCGACTTTGTGATAAAGTGAAATCGTTTCCGTGTGCATCATATTGTAAAGAATGTCATAAAATGTCAACATCAAATGTACCAGAAAATCATAGAAACCGTAGTGTATGTCGATCAGTACAGTAAGTATTGTAAACTGGAATAAACGATTAAATTAAATACTACCAAAATATTCTGACGTTTGATTTAGGGAATACAAAATCCGCCGATGGCAACACGTAGTGGCGCGCCTTCATAGGAGGTGAACGTGTTGCGTTCGTGTGACATTGGAAATCTAAAGTTTTTCATGTTTCTTTCTGGAATTACCAAATAAAATCTCGTCATTGTTTTTAAAGTGACGTTATTGTGATTATGTGTTATCAAAGTTGCGGTGAAGTCACAAGATAAGGGTAAGATAGCCATATAAATATTAACTCGCTGTGTTTGACCATGTTAGTGACAGCCGATAGGTCTAAAAAGATTATTTTATGCATTATGTACCTACCGTTGTAGTGTCTAGTTTTTATAATGGCTTAAATTTATCATTGTGTAAATGTTGACACTACAATCAGAGCCGGTGACATGTCATAGAAGATAGTGTACTATTTTATTACCACCACCGAAACATTTGTTTCATGTTTTTGTTGATAAATTATTCATATAACTATATTTTTGTTGTTTTCGACATCAGTGAGGTTATGATGTATTTTTAGTGTACATATCTCTAGTTAGAATAGCTTGTAAGACTCTTATAGGAACCTATACATATATGAAGCTATGTTATCTGACTACCCTTCTAGTTTTTTCTTATCATTTTTTGTTGCCAACCGGGTATAACATGCGTTTGCAACTTTAGGTGACAAAAACTTTGACACCAATTAATTCATAACTACAGTCCTTAATTGTAGTAAAAAACATTATTTTATGATTATAAATGTTTGAATAAAATGACTAGCAAATGATTAAAATTTTTCTACTACTTAATCTTGATTACACATAGTTTTTGGCACGGAATATTGGAGTGAAGTATTTTAGTTCTTAAGTTCGTCTTTGACATAGGTAAATAAATAAATTTTAGAATGAATCATTACTCAATATATTTTATATCACTAATTTGTCACATTTTGTTTATGGTGCTCACAGCCGCTAACTGTGTTTTTTGTCTCTACAGTGATTCAAAGCTCATCATGCCTGTTTGGAGTTAAATAATTTTTTGTAAATCTTTAGGTATGCATATCTTATAGTTACACTAGACACTTTGAAACCCATTCTATAACAACATTGATTGATATCAATTAATGTTCTCACAGTTAAATTATTATAATTTATATTAGAAAAAATGATTGACACCCATTACATGTTCTTATAGCCTGCAGACTTATATAATTTATTTAAAGTTAAAATTAAACTTGTTATATGCTGCATATAGAATTTTCTTGTAGATTATTTGTCAAATTCAAAAATTTTTCAACTAGTCAAATGTTTATTATTCAATTACATTGAATATGTACATAGTAGACGCACTCATCAGTCAGCAGAAAAATGTTAGATACCATATTTATTTTTGCTTCAATTTAACAAGAAATAGCTTAGACAAAAGGCATTAAAGTTAAAGAGTGGGGACCTGCTATGTGACAGCTTTGTAGAAAATGTTCAAAGCATGTGGTCATGTGACATTTTAACTCCAGGTATTGCAGCAGTTTACTGATTAGCGTAATTAATAAAAAAATATTTGTCTTATATTGTACAATAATCTACTTGACAGAAAAAAGAATCATAAACAAAGTTATTAAACACAATGATAACTTCAATAATCACAGCCCTACTTATTGACATCTTGATAATATATACCATCAATTCTTACCATAACTCAAGTAGTTGGTTCGAGTAGTTAACTACTACTCAGTACATCAATAGAATTGTGTATGCCTTATTATTATCATGCATATCAACTCTTAGCTTAGCAGCTTCAAAACACTGACTAATAAACTGAATGACACAATAGTATTGAGAGCAAGTCGAACAGATCTTAATTGCTCTAACTGAATGTCTACATCCCATGTTGAAATTGATCATTACTGGTCTTTATAACTAGCGCATACTGAAGTAAATAGTGGTAATTCTGTTTTATAAACTAAATAATCTAGCTTTAATTTGGCATTGTTTTAACATTATTCCATAATCACATTTAATCAGAGAAATATAATTATACTTCTGTATACTAAAATGTTATCTTAGTTCACAATAGAAAACTCAAATTTGAAGACTAAACTTTAATTGGGTTACATGAATGTAACATGGTGTTTCCGAATATCATTATTCCTTGGGACTATCATATTTTCTTGTGGTTAATAACTATTTTAGATAGATCACAAAATATCGCACACACTGATAATTTTCAATATCTTTGTTTGTACAGTTGGACCAAAATGATGGCATGATTTATAATTTTTTTTAATTTTATTGATTACCTTTAGGTATATTATATTTTTGAATAATATTAATTGAAAAGTTTTTTTTTAAAAAGAAATATTAAAAAAAACTAATGCACTAAAAACATCTAAACTAGATGGCGACTCTAGCAAAAGGAAACGAATGGATCAAAGACAGTAATTTCCATTCCTTTTAACTAACATACTAAAAACCTGAAATTTGAAAAGTTCGAAACTTAGATATCAATACAAATACGAAAAAGTACAAATAGTATAGGAGTTGTTGATTGAGTTTTGAAAACTAATTTACTTTTAAACATGACAGAAACCAGAAGGTTGTCATGGAGAAATCAAGAACGTACCGTAGCGACATATAGTTTGACTTCGGGAACAATTTTTCTTTAAATATTTCTTCATTATTTAATAAACAAAGACATTGTTATATGTAACCTAAAAAGTGTTAACCTGAAAACTACCAAACAGATTTTCATACGGTTTCGCTAATTGCTAAAATAATTTCTGGGTAAATTTAAGATAAGAAAACAAAAGATATACATGGTGGATTTGAAATTGTGAAGATTCCTCTTTTTTTATGGTCTACCCCGCACGTCAAGTTTCTAGGGTCAAGAGAGCACGTATGAGTTCATCTAGGAAATTTGACATTTGGGTGTAAACAAAACGCTCTTGAGAACAACATGCTAAACGTGCAGGTTTCAACATTACACGAACTAGGAACAAGCTTAGTAGCCAAGCAGTAGCCGCTACCAATTATTATAGGTTAAATATGCACGTTTGTGATTAAACGTATTTTTGAAGACCAAAAAAATATATCGATTTATCGGCTTGTGAAGCGATATATCGATTGTAATCGATATTTATCAAATTCGACCAAAATAATCAATACCAAAATAATCATAAACTTTTAAATAACCAAGTATGTTAATTTAAATATTGACCTTGATGGATTTTGACCTTTATGATTACCAGTTTACCTATGCGAAAAGAAAATACAAGGTCGTCAAATGCAAAATTCCACACCAACAATCTATTATGTGAATAAATCTTAGAGCATTAGGAGTGTGTTTAGCTTAGTGTATAACCAACGGTTCAGTTTTCCCCGAACATGTCTTAGTTTTTATAGTGTCCAGCAATGTCCTGGATTGTATTTAAGCTGCAACTTGGATTTTAAGGCGCTTTAATATGTCAAGTAGGTATTTTATGGTTAATGCATCATGATTGAGCTTTTTCTTTGGTTGTTAAATTGAAAAAAAAAACTGCCTCTTGTTTTTAAACTGTGTAGGATTCAAACTTTATAACATAATTTTCGTAAGTTTAGGTTGACAAATCTAATATATCTAGTAAAACTATACACGGATATTGGCTATTCTGTAAGAAAATCAGTGACGAATTCAACGTCGTGTGCAGCGCTGTTGCGCCACAGATGTTCAATCGAGTAAAGCCTTAATTACCAGGTAAGGTTTAATGAGATAGAGGTTCTCATCTGAGCTCTGACTGATGTAGTCTGTTCAATACTCGTACTTAAATGTATATGAATCTATAGCTGAAACGGGTATGTTTTTTAAATATTCAATTGTTGTAATTTCTTAAACTAGAGCTCTCATATAATAGTATAATTTCATTTGGATAAAACGAGTCAGCAACTTTCTTAAGGGCAGATCATTGGATGGGTGACCAAAAAATTATTATCTCGAGCTACTCCGTGCTTTGGAAGGCACGTTAAGCCGTTAGTCCCGGCTGCATATGCAGTCGTTAACATCCACCAATTCGCACTGGGCCCATTCTCCCTATTCGATTCTATTAGATTCCATTCAGTACTTCCATTAGGGACTTCTGTGCCGCAAAATTTCAGCTCAATCGAAATCTGAGAAGTCAGTTAAAAGCTTGCAATATTTGACCCTTCACTAACCTAGACGGGAAGTTAAATATAAACTTTGTTAAAAGACCCGGTAGCTCGAATTTACTATCAATGTTAAAAGCGTAACCAAGCTTATTTCATGTTACAGTTTATAACTCCTTGATCTAGTGTTGATTGTACATTGTTCGGTTTGTTTAACTGATAATAAGACATGTGCTATTATGCGAACGCTTTGTCTCGTTTATAATTTAAGGTATTCGTGTGGAGCCACTAAACATACAGTTTTGGATCATAATCGCTAATTTTTTTCTTTTTATTTCAAATTACAATTTTCTATTGTCAATAAAAAGATTATTTCTGAGGTAAAGTTTTTTATCGATGATTTAAATAGAGATACTTTTTTATGTAGTTTTTAATAGCGTTTATCTGCGACTACGCCCGACTACATTATAGCATATGTCACCCGTATATTAATAATAAAAATTGAACGTCCATTTTGAATATATCATTTAACACAGAGATAGTCTTCATAATTAATTTAATAAATATCATCCATTTTACTATTCTTAATGAAAAATGCTTAATAATCCACTTCGTTCCTGGCACTCTGAGATGGGACTCTAACCCATGATCTTTCGCAATCAGAGTGACTGCTCTACGACTGAGCTATCGAAGGACCGAAGAGGACTGACGAATTTTTCAAGCACTTGTTACATCGATGTTCAAACACAATAATTCAGTTTAAAAAATATATAATTTAAAAAATATCGCGTTTTTAATGGCCCCATGCTTATTAGTTTATTGTTAGTTTTTACGAGTCTGCTAGCGTCAGACGCACGAACATGCCAATCACAAAGATCCGTAATGCTTTCAGCGCTTTCACGTGTGTAATTACACGATTCGTTGTTGAACTTATATCAAATCGTACGGATTGAATGAAGGGAACCTGCAAGATAGTTACATCGGAGCCGGTTAACATCTTTAACTAGTTAATTCAGAATCGAAATTATTTCTTAATACTGATCTTACGATTTTTATAATCACCTGTAAATAAAAGTGTGGTATAATCATAGATTATTATTCCAAAGAGAATTTATTACTACTAAGTTACTTTTCTATGATATCATAGATATGGTAGAAATACTCATTGTTTTTTATGACAGCGTAATGATTGTCTTATATTTTTCCATATAAAATGTATCGTTAGTTATAAAGTTGAATTAAACCATTGGTTTCAAATGGTTTGTATCTTTTCTCATGACACCCGCGTGTATTGTAGCATTCCGTAGGTGAAAGACATTTTAAAATCAGTGAAATCATTTCGGAACCTGTTCAATAAAAGTTAAAACACATGATAAAATCTCTCCTCTTTACTAGTTGTTCGATATTTTTTTTCTAGGTACATATAATGTAAAAATGTATTTCTTTTCCTGGAATGATTCCTGTTTCATTTAGCAACGTGTCCGCAATCAAAATACGTCATACATACGCAGACAAGTTTATGTTACGTAGCCCTAGCTGAAAACACATTTGGAGTTCTAAATGGAAAAAATATAACATTCGTAGTGATATTTCGGCTGTTGTAATTTAAGAGATAATCGAGTTTGGAACGCCCCATTCAAGGGTCCTAATTGTCTTATTTCAAAATTTATATTCCTTTCAATTTGACATTTGAAAAATAATCACGAACTTCACGCTAAACGCGCAGATAAGCCATCAATAATAGAAGAAGAAGAAGAACTTCACGCTACAACCATTTGATGTGTGATTGCTATTGCGACCGTGGTTTTTTTTTAAATTTATTGGATTTATAACATCGTTATTTAACCTTAATTGGAATTGTTCGCTAAGGCACACGAACGACACAAATATCTTAGAAAGCTAATGAAAAATGCTTAAAAAACCACTTTGTCAGGGACATAGTCATTATCAGGGATATTTTTCATTATAGCATTGTGAATGGAAAATTCATAAAATATTTCTTTCAAATATTGCTTTTGACATTTTTCAATGCAAGATTTCTTGATCATTCAAATTATCATTCGATCTCAAAGCGATTGAGTCTTTAAAAGTTACATAAATCAATAATTCTCTATACCATTTTTTTATGGGATGTCATTAAAAAGGATTGTAATAGATATTTATAAAAGTATTACTAGGTTTAATTTTTTTTTAAATTTCTTACTTTATGTTCTCTAGAGGACACTGTTCCCAATTTAATGTAACATTACATAGCACGTGGGCAACTAAGACGCTTGTAATGATACCCCATTTGTTTAATTACGATGAGAAGTTTAAAAGTTATAAGGGAACATATAAACATTCTTATATACATACCGGCCATTATCATAACCCTCCCGATCACTTCGTCGTAGTCGGGTAAAAATACCACCCTAGATGACGTATATAAATCAAAACAATAGATCATGTATTTTGCTTTCCTATGGTTTGTGTTAAGTTAGCATGAAGTCTTTAAGTAGCTAAAATGGTTAAAAATATAAAATACACTTATTATTTTTCCAAGTTCTAGAGTTGATTTATTCTTTTTCAAAAAAAATTACAACCATAGCTTTCCAAGCTTATTTATGTGACCTTTTTATGTATCCCTCGCTAGTGCATTAGGGTGCAAGCAGATGACCTAAATTCTGCGGTGTCCCACTTTCTTACAAGTCGTCTGAGCGAGTCCCCTTTTGACCTTTATAAACATCCCTGAGGACTATCTATAGTTCACTCCTTGCAGCACGCTATCCCTTTGGGGCATGAATAATTTGATTGCTTCGAGTAATTTCTTTATGCATGCAAATATCTAGGGAACCTTTTGGAGGAATAAAAAGTAGGCTGTACATATTCATGACATCTTAAAATGGTTATAACTCCATATACCAATTATAGTTTTTGCGAGAAAAAGCAAGAAACATACAAATCAAATCATTTATTTGCAAATACAGGTAATACATAGAGATACACAATTAATGTCAAAGTTATTCCGTATTTCACCACTTAGTGTGCAAAATATAATACAGTACACACATGCATACATCTTCACAAGCTTCCTCATTTATAATATTAGTAGGAAAGTTCTTCCACTATAAATGTCCAAAGGTCATTTTTAAATTGATGATGTTCGTTCCTCTGGCAATCGGATAAAAATTTTTAACTTCATACCGCCGCTTACTAAGCCATACCATATGTTTAAGGGTCCTCTGGCATATTGGTTAACGCGTCCGTCTGTGATCATTCCTAAGGGTCGTGTATGCTCATTTTATTTTCTCTTTGATTTTGGAAAATTATCTGTATCTCTATCTGCCTAGCTCTAGCGTCCGCCGGGGTTAGATTATCAGCTTTTACACACCCTCACAAAAATTTGTTGCTAACGCCACGTGTTCAATATGGCTCTTAAAACGACGATATTAGCATCAGATTCAAAATAAACAAACCTCTTATATCGTGTATTACGTTCACAAACAAACTCTACTGAAATGTTTTAACGCTTCCATTACCTAGTTGTTTTATGTCCTCCGAAAAACATGCACTAAGTTTGCACGGCCAGATTTAAATCTGTACGTTAAAAGAAAATTAAAGTGATGTGTTAAGAAATTATTTATAAAAACTTTATTTGAATTTCATTTTCGTAGTATTAAAAAGCTATAAAATATCCTTTTTTTTATGATTGAAGTGCAGTGACTTACTATTAGGGTCGGAGCAAATCTGACGAAGGATCCATCGGATCATCTCACGGAAATATGCGTTTTTCAGTGATGGATCATTAGAGGATCGTACGGTGTACAATATTTGTCAATTCTGACATTCCACGACCGCATTTACAGACTCTAGCTTATCTCCAATTTTATGTATTCATTTTATTTTTCCTTTATTAATCTACGGTGCATGAAAAGTTGGCTTTTTACTCCAGCCCAAATACAGAAGCCCAGATGTTTCTTAGTAGCTTCTCTTATACACAGCAACAATAAAATATGACTCGAAGCGCTCTGAAACAAGACATCTCCAGGTCTATCAGTCGAGCAAGTCCGGTAGGCGTGTGCCGTGAATATAAATGAGATCTGTGTATACGATTACTTTAAATTGTCTATTTTCTCATGTTTCAAAATCATGTTTTAACATGACAACATTTACTTCGCTAATTAATCTATTTCTCATTTTAGATGACGCAAAGGGAAATGCTACAGATGATTTGTCCTTTTGAATGTTTTAGAATTGAATGTCTAAACGTTTCGTGACTATCTATCTAAATAGAGAATCCACTGATTTACGACTTAAAATTCTTCTAATTTAACGAACTAGACGCTATTCATACATATAATATAACAGGCGTGCCAATTCTGTTGTATTTATTTCTGAATTAAGCCATATTCGAGAAATAAATTATTTACGTTTACTTTAATATTATTCTGTTGTCAATAATAAAAAATACTAAGACAAATTAATTCACATAAATGTTGCGTTCACAGTGCTATATTGATTGTTATGAAACATAACTAAAAATTTCCCTAGTATGAAAAGGTGATAGATACCGCGTAATTGAAGCCTTGATTTATCTGTCAAAATCTTGTTCTGTATATGTAAGGCTGACAGATCAATTTGGTAGCCGATCATTATACCAGCATTGGTCTAATCCTAGACCAGGCAACAAAGTACCCCAAAGAGTTTTTTCCCTTTCATCTATAGAATCCTAAAAATAAATATTTTTAACACTCAAACCCTAACGTGTATGTGTCATATGAAACTCTGTTATATATGCACGGCTAAAACCGTCATGCAAACCCTAACGTGTATGGCTACCATTAGTCGCAGCTCAGAAGATCGTCGTGTGTAATATCCTTTAGTTTAAAAAGAGATAATATTTAAAAAAAGAATAGAGAACTTGTGCATCCTTCACACGATCCAGGTCAGTTGACTTTCCGCACTAGATAAAGACACGGTCCACAGCACGCCAAATATAGGCCGGTCCCCCCATGATGCTTGATTAGACAACACGCACCCCCACTATTGATTAGCTTTTATCTGCCTGGAAAATGGTAGTCTTAGATAATATTTATTGCCTAATGGCCGGCTTTGCTGACTCTGTGGGTTGAATTCTAAAAATCAGCCATTTTGTTTTTCGGTATTCGTAGCAATGTGAACGAAGATTGACACGTTGAAGTTTCTCTACGAAAGTGGAGTGAAACAAGTAACTTAGCAGTATCAATGTACAATATTTTTATTTAATTTCATACATACATATAATTTATACGATGAAATGTCTCTTGTGAATCATTAGATTCTTCCGAATATCATATCTAACAGTGCAGTTTAATAAATACAAACATTTTGATTATAAAACTCGAGAACACCTGTGGCTTTCCGAAAGCCTCAATGCCATAATCTTGTAACGCGAAAACGGACTTTATTTGAAGATGAATAAGGCAGAGATTATAAGAACCATAGTGTAATTCTTTTGGGAGCAGTATCAGTCAAAGTTTCCGATGGTTTTATGTGAAAAGCGGAAAATATGTTATTTTTTCACGCTGATAGTGGCATTGGTGTTGAGTTACTTGTACTTGGACGTAAAACGTTTGTGGTATAAGTTGATACTGCATCTGTTCTACATCGTGTGTGACATGCTGAAGCTGTTGATGAAGCTGGTGGAGTTATATTGAATATGCTTTGAGAAGGGTAAGCTACAAGGGGCACTAATAATGTAGTGTGTATGTTTATTAACTACTAACTGTTTTCTTGCGACTTTGCCCGCTTAAATAAAGGTATTCCATAGCGTCCGCGTATGATGTAGCTTCTCGTAGGTTAAAGAATTTTCGGGATTGAATCAGTATTTCCGAAGATTACTCCTTACAAACAAAGTGAGAAACTTTATCTCTTTTTAAGTATTTGCTTAAAAATAAAATGACGTGTACGTACCTATAATATTCGGTGTCCTGTATTTTGGTAAAGAACGAATGAGGATTTTCCATTTGTTACTTATTTTTAAAGTATCGTCACACACACTTGATTTTTAAACCGTCAGAGGTCGGTTCAAGACATGTCTGTGCAGCAGGAGCAAAGAGCAAAGTATATGACAAGAAAATCCCTTTGTCATATGTTTTTGTCACACATTCAAGATCCACAGGTCAAGCAAGCTAACGAATCGAAATTGCGAAGCCTCACAGAGATTGTCTATGACACAAAAATTCGTAAGTTAGAGCAGGATAGACGATGCTACAGTCCATGATATATGGAAAATCGATTTTAAGAGTATAGCTGCTGAAATACAGCACAACGCCGTCGCACCGTTAGAGGAGGATAATACCTTATGTCCTTTGGAGTAGGTGTTATTTGATTAAATTTATTTTTTAAATCTACCGCAATCCTTTCCAAATTGACAATTGATATATATTCATGAACTTCACGCTGCAGCTATTTGTTATAAGATAGAGATTACGATATATAATTAATGATATCATTGATTTGACGTTACTTGGGCTTGTGTAGGACAAGCATTAGACGCAAATATCTTTGAAAGCTTTCGAGAAAAGTCGAACGAAACAGTTGTATGCTAACTAAAGTAAGTTTTAATTATGTTTCTACATTGTTCGTTCCAGAAACAATTGCATCTTTAAACGTACAATGTATTATGATTCCATAAATCGCAATTCCGTTGGAAGCGATTGCGATAGATTTTGAAATTACGCAACTAGGCCACCGATTGATGTGGTAGAGCGCTGTCGTTCGCTCTGGCGCTGTGTTCGACGCTGTATTTTTAACAGAATAGGGGTTGTTATATGACGGACAGATGACGACTTATTGAAATAAGGCGTCAATAATATTTTTATTTATATAAATATAAGACTATTTCGATCGTTGTGAAATTGAAAAAGTTTATCAAAATCACTCAACGTGCATCACTACATAGTATAAAACAAAGTCGCTTTTTCTGTCCCTATATCCGTATGTATGCTTAAATAAAATGGTTTTTTTTTTCATAGATATGGTGATTCAAAAGGAAGGTTTTTATGTATAATACAAGACCACGCGAGCGAAGCCGCTGGCGGAAAGCTAGTTAAATATAATTTGTTCACCATGCCACAGATATTATAAGAAATGTTAAGACGGCATCAAAGATAGACACGCAATGGAATCAATCACTTCAAACGTGTAAACAAAACTAATAATAGCGAAGATACATTCATCGTCGTGATTGATCAATTTACTATATTTAAATACTTAGTTGTTACCGACACGTTTACATTATATTTTACATTGAACAAGCGTCTTTATAATATGCACGTTATGTTACATAGAGGGAGACACATTGCTCATATCCCAAATGAAGTAGCTGATAGTAATCATCCACGCAGACCAGAGACAATATAGAAAATTCGATTTTCTACATTGACCTCAGAGATGGCGGCACCTTGAAACCTTCGCGCGAGGTACTCAGCTACAGAGGTTGTTGAAATTTGATTTTTAATGAAAAACGAAGGTTAATTCCCCATTGGAACAAATACAAAGTTCAAATTACTATTAAAGAGAGTGGTTATGTTATGGAATTACGACGTGGTAACTATGTAGTAACATAATTGTTGATTACCTTAACTTTAAGGGTATATTTAACTATATTTGGTAGTAAAATTTGTTCAACACTAAAATAATAATCTCCGACTTCCGTAGCCTAGTGGTTCGCACGCCGGTTTCAAGGTGTCGCCATCACTGAGGTCCCGGGATCGATTCTCGATCGGGTCAATGTAGAAAATGAACTTTTCTATATTGTCTCGGTTCTGGGTGTTGTGGTACCTTCGTTGTCTCAGATACTCCATAATACTGGGGCTTTAGCTGCTCATCTTGTAATCTGAGCAATGTGTGCGAGGTTGTTTAATATTTTAATAATTAATAATAGAACCGTGAAATTGTCGAAGTTACAATCTTATCACGAATGTAGAAGGTCGATTACTCTATGAAGGAAACTAAAGCAATCAAGAAAAGGTAATCCACCACCATCTAATGGATATGGAGATTTCAATTTGTTATTGTTCAATGTGGACCTAAAACTTATTACAAAGGAGTTAGTACGGCTTCTGCATCGGCGAGGGCCGGGGTCGATTCTCGCTTAAAGTTGTGTTCAGCAGTACTATTCTGTTATAATATCAGCCTCGAACTCAACGCCAGTCAGCGCTGTGACGGCAAAGAGGTTCCATCAAATAGATCCTACCTACTTCAAAAAGGTAATTAAGATTGAACTTTGAGATGTGGAACTCAAAAAAGGTTTTGTCTAGGTACTCCTTTTTCTCTGGTCGAGTGTAGGATGGTGTTGATGTGAGCATAACAAATTAAATAAAAAGCGCCCGGATATTGCACTAACAGCCAGTTGCACAAACGTCCATTAAAATAGTCATTAGTTTAAAGCGACATTACCCATACAAGTTTGACATTCATTTGTAGTCAAAGGCGTCATCAAACCTTAATGGACGTTTGTGCAACTGACCGTGAGTTTGATCAACTATATAATAACGGATGGATAACAACGTATAGCCAATAATTGAAAACTAAGTTATGAAAAGGGTCGAAAATCAAACATCTATCGCTGTGACATCGTTGTTTAAGACACAGTATGTTCAACAGAATAGCACTGAGAATATTATTTACTACATTTGAGATTGTGGCAATACTCATCATTTATCTTAAATTTGCATAAAAAAAAATTATGATCACCCCAAATTTGGTATGTGGGTAGTTAGGGGCTTGCGCCATAAGATAAATACGCCTCTGTTACCTATTCCGTTATTCAAGGTTGATGCGAGAAAAGTACAACATTGCGACATAACTCTTGGTTGGCTTCCTTTGTTTCCAGTTTTCGCTGAAAGAATTTTAAGAGAAAGTGATGGTTAAAAATAGAGCTATAAAAGCCGTTGAGTTATTATGATTCAGTTAAACTGGTCGTTATATACCGAAATATTTGATTATACCTAGTGTTACCAGACTTTCCGTATTTCAGACATAAATACATATGTCCCGTATATCAATTAGATTTTACAAATAGTGTAAAAATTGATAAATATACGAAATAAATGTACCCCCGACTTAATAAGAAGCGAATTAATGACCAATGACCATATGTACAGTTAGGTCATTATAAAAGCCACATTTGACATCTATCGATCCGAACTTGAGAGTGAGGTGTCCTTTATAAAATTTTCGATTAATTTAACGAATAAATATGGTTTTCAAAGAAGTGAGTATTGAATGAAGTTGTTGGGCAAAAATAAAATCAATTTTATGATTCTTATCAGCAATAATAGCTAACCCCATTGGGGGCCCAGGGCGGCAGAATATGTTAAAATATACTTTACAGACACATTACATCCAATGGATGCCTTATGAAAGGCAAAAGTAGTAATACACGTATGCGAATCCTCAGTTACAACCAATTTCTCAAAACCCTTAAACCTATATATTATTCATTAAATCGTGTAAAATACCTGAATACAAAGTTTCATGATTTTATCTTTGACAATGACGAACTTCCATACAAACTTTAAATCCCTATTATCTACCCTTTCATCACAATAAAGCAACCTATGACCTTTCTCATGTACACTAAGATACTTTGAGCGACATCTTCGCTACACTTCATCGATATTTAACAGAACGCGGCGGGGGACTTTGTTTTTATAATATGTAGTGATCAAATGTGAATTAATTAAAAATAAATTTAATCGACATTATGTCATGTTTCTCATCACTAAGAATACGTGTCCTTTGTACCTTGTACTAGCCAATAGCGCCGCCGCCTACCCCACCTCTTAAGATTGGCAACTTTTTTTAACAAAATAATATTGGCAGCTCGCAATTATACCTGACCGGAATAATAGTACTTTATATATTAGATAAATCATGTTTAGAAAACCTATTCATTAATAAAAAAACGATAGAATACATCATTTTATTTGCCTCGAAATTTCCTGTGTTAACAAAAATTAAAATTCACATTCGTATATTTTGTAACTAAAAATAAAGGATTAAATTGAAGCTGAATGAATGGTAACCCTGTTGGTAATATATCATTCATCAGTTTGATGTTTAGAGAGAATTTCTGTTATTGTAGATTACATTTTTAGCCGACTTTAAAATTTAAAAGGAGGACTGGAGGAGGTCACGTGTCCGACGGCGATATATATATTTTTTTGTATGTTCACCGTCTTTTTCCGAAAATCGTTGACCTTTTTTCAATTTTTTTTCATTCGACAGCATAATGGATCGAGGTATTCCCTTTTCAATTCTATCGAAATCGAATCAGTGGTTCTCTTTTTATGAAATAACAAAATATGCCTTTTATCAGATATGATGTCAATACATCGATGACATTTTTAGCGTTACCTTTAAATGCAAGCATGATTTTTTCTTTCAATAAGTAGAACCGACTTTTTTAACAGTGACTTTTTGAAAGTTTGAAATCGATTCCAATTCGTTTTTTTTAATATAATAAATAATTTGGACTTTGACGTGCTATTGCAAATTAAATAAACTGGTTTAAAATAAAATTAACAAATATTCCATCTATTATAAGTTCTGCACTTCATCAAACTTTGAATTTTCAGTGATTGGAGGAATCGCAATAAGAGCAGTTATTAATTAATTAATGTATGTAGACCGTTTGTGGAACTGGATGACCAATAAATACCAGTATTTAATTAACTTTCGTTAGCCCCGCGTTATCTAGTGGACTCGAATGAATCACGCTTTATGAGGTTATCTATATAGCAAAGAGTTATTATTGACGCATTCGAATATATCTTTCCGTACGTAGGGGGTATGAATAAAAAACTAATCATAAAATAAGGACAACAAGTAAGCACAATCATCAGGCTCTTTTTGTTTCGTTAAGATAATTAAAAATGTGGATTATCTGCAAACATACATTAAAAGAGGTCGTTGCGTTATTAATTATAAGTTCGATATCGTTTTGAAGTATCTTTACAAAATAAGAAGAATACGCAGTGTAGGTCCACGATTATATTGTGCCAAAATAATAAAAATTTGTAACATTATATATATGTATATTTTTTATTTTCACATTAGTGATTAAACTTCAAATAATTAGATATCGGTTTTATTATAGAAATCTATTTGCCGCATTATGGTCTTACTCACTGAACTCAAAATACTAACGTAGTACACGTTAGTATTTTCAGTGAGTAAGACCCAATCAGTCCATTACTATTTATAAAATTCCCGATAACACTCAAAAGTCGATCTAGCTATAGGTACAGAACAAATGGTGCCGCGGGCGATATTTGAACTTCTAAATTCTGAATATATTTTATTTTGGATAGACTCGTTTGTTTATAGAATTAGTTGCGAGTAAAAGCCGTTTCCTTTCGAATTTGTATTTCTATGTTTACATCTCAAATATATATATGCGTTTAGTACGATTCAGACACACCTCTTTTGCTTCTTTCATATTCATCATACTTTTCATATTTGGTTCGCTCGCCGTTATCGCCGTCTTTGAGGGCCCAAGTTCGATTCTCGGTCGGGTCAATACAGGTCAATATAAAGAATGATCTTTTATATATTGTCTCTGGTCTGAGTGTTGCGATTTAATCTATGCTCACTCCGATGCATCTCCGTTGTTGGAAGTGGTAATATTACACGCCTTTTTAACGTTGCCAAAGCGTCACTTTTTTCACCTCGCGAGCCACATTATCTTAGCATACTATCTTAATTTGTAAGAATTGTATCATTCAACACAATTCCTTTTCAGCGCTATAATTTTTCTGCACTCCTAGTGCTTTCATGTCGTGTATATTTTTCATAAATCAATTTCATAATAGAACCTTGTGTATGAAGTGTTAAGTAAATAAATAAATATTGCTGTTAATTACTTTTGGCGATGTTGTTTTCTTTGCCAACAGGCGTTGTCGCATGGTGGAGGTACGGAGCAGGTGCCAACATGGGGGACAGCTTTCTGCACCTGGGGGATATAGTTTCCCTCTATGCAGAGGGCTCTGTAGCAGGATTCCTGAGTACCTTAGGGTGAGTTCACTGTAATATTATAAATAACGCCAATAGTCTCTAGATCTCGCAAATTACGAGATCTCTCGAGATTGGCACTTTGTGTGTTTACTGTTTTACTGTAATATTTATTCAAATAACTAAACAAATTACGAAAAAATATAGGTATTATGAAATAAACATTTATTTTTACGGGTATTTTCAATAAAGTTTTATGTTATTAACATTGTTTGACGCAATTATATTTTTTCATGACATTAAGTATTTTATAATAGTGCCAAGTAAAGCTTAGTCATCCAGGTACTAATCTTTTTAGAAACAAAACTTTGACGTATCTAATAATAATATGAAATAAACAACCAGTCTTCTCTGTTAATTTCAAACAAAAGTTTAATTATAATACACATTTGTTTATAACAAAATAACAAAAACTAAAATAAAACTCACTAAGCAACTTTAATTGATTACATATTAATCTAAGATTATTATCAATGAAAGAAAACTATGTGTACCCAGAGATCTATTAGAATTATAGAATAAATTGAAAAAATATGCCAATCAATTTAAAAGCTTATTCAGTTCACTTCACATGTCATTATTACGAATAATTTTAAAATCAACTTCTTAAGAAGCACAAAATGTCTAAAGAATCTTTGCTATTCGTCTTATTATAGTGCTGGCAAGATAACCAGCCACTGAGAATGAGAAGACCCTTTCGAAAACAAGTATTGTAAAAGTGTAAAACTTCGCCTATTAACCCCCCGGACTCGCATAAATTCGCGCGAGTGCTCGCCCATTTTTCTACCGAGGTCAATCTCACTAAAAAAGGCCGAGATTTCGCGAGAACGAGATTGCATTCCCTAGTACTGACTAATGAAGATTATTGGGAAATTAAATCCCTAAAAATAGGGGTTGAAAGTTTATATTATTAACTCCGTCAGTTTTGTGTTTAGAAACGTGAAACTATATTTTAATTAATAAAAAACCTTTTCTAGCGTATGTGGAAATTTTACTTCTTAGGGGGTGAAAAAAAATTTGAAAGTTTATATGAAAGTCCGTCAGTTTTGAAGTTAGAAATGTGAAACT
Source organism: Diatraea saccharalis (assembly GCA_918026875.4). Classification (NCBI taxonomy): domain Eukaryota; kingdom Metazoa; phylum Arthropoda; class Insecta; order Lepidoptera; family Crambidae; genus Diatraea; species Diatraea saccharalis. Next base: position 24,876,146 of record OU893339.1, on the reverse strand, counting down.
TTACTTTTAGGGCGCTTGTGCACTACACTGAATTTTCATGTCCGGCGGTCCGATTTTTTCAGGTCCGATATGTCAGGCCATATGTAGGTAATGCGCGCTTGTGCACTGTCAGGAATTTTACCGTCCGGAATTTTACTTTTCTCTATTCCGGATCGGTTTTTTCAGGTTCGTGATGGCGGCAATGAAAAACGTGTTTACGCTTGTGCACTGCTGTGTCCGAGATCCGGAAAATTCATAAGGAATAGGCTTGGGAAAAAATAATCGATTTGAATCGATATTTATTTCGGCAATATAGTTAATTTCCAATAAACTTATAATCGATATTTATTGTTGATTATAAAATGCTATATTTTATATGATGATTCAATATAGTTGGTATATATCACAACTCGGTAAAGTTCTAATTTGATCAGCGTATGGTTCTAGTATCGATACTTAGCTAGATTTTAGAATCGTATTAAAAGTATCGATAGTTTAAGGTAAGATAAATAAGTGTTGTTACGCTTAGATGCCTAAACAACTGAACCCATCTCAATGGAAATTAATATAGTAAATAGACTTAACTCTAAGAAAGGACATAGGCTACATTTTATCGCGAAAAATAGGGGATGAAAGTTTGCCTGGAAATCTGTTATTATCAATTTTTTTTTTAGACAATTGATAAGTATAGATAAATATTCGACAACAGAAGTAATAATAAAGAATAAACAGAAGATTTACAAAAGTAATTAAGTGACACTCAATGTCTTTTTCGCATTTAATAAAATTGTTTGTGTCATTAATAAATTTTAAAAAAGAAGTATTCTAAGGGAAAAATATTTCTGCTCAAAGAAACTACACCACGCGTATAAAAATTATGCCTATATATAATACAGTCAACTGATCTCGTAAAGTTCATTTAGCATAATAATTCTCCGCTAACACGTCACTAATTTCGATTTGTTTACGAAATGGCGCCACCGATTGGTCTATCTCTGTAATCGCTGAAAGTTGTTTTTACAAAACTTCAAAATAAAATTGCACGTTTAAAAATTTAAACATCAAGTACTAAACATAGAGTATGTGAATAATGCTGTTCCTAAATAAGTAAGGGTATAAGTTTTTACATCAGATAGTAGTCATCCGATAGCAGTAAAAAAAATGCATTCGTCTTGCCATAATTTATTATGGTTTATGTAAAACGATCAGATCATTATTTAGGTACCTTTCTACGTCTTCGAACGGAATTACCGACGTTCCAAAAATCTCATCGTACCTAGCGTAAGTGACGTGTAGCTTCAAAGAGAGCTGCACTACACTGCGCCGCACACTGGGGCAAGATAATTAAAAAGTATCGTTTATTCATAACGCTTTATTGGATCGAAGTAAATATTTCTAAATGACAGGGAATACAATAAAAACTCGGAAAAATATTTAAAATAGTATAATCAAATATATTTATATATTGTTATATATGTATTATGACGATGATACTGATTGTAGCGAGGAAAGTGATTAGGGTATATATGTACCCTAATCACTTTCCTCGCTACAATCAGTATCATCGTCATCAATTTGTGTATCAGTATCAATAGAATCTTCACTTGGCTGTATAGCCGGAGCAAGTATAAGTTGAAGAACTTCATTAGGAAGTGAAGTTATCTTCTTTTTTGGCAGTTGCCTTTTACTAGTTATCACTGGGTCTGAAGATAACAGAAAGAAGTTAAAAATGTCTCTGTTAGATTTTTCCCGACAACATTTTTGAGAATGATGTTCCCTGAATTTTTTGAAATCTTTATTTCGTGCTTCTTGGGCCTCTTCACTTAATTGTCCAATTGGCAATAGTGCGTTTTTGATAATTTCTGGTTCATGAATAAAAAACTTGTGAACTGTGGGCGGCATATCATACCATGGGTACTTTTGCACAAAGTATTTGGCAGTTTCAGTCGCATATGTGCGGAATTTTTCCACGTCAATCTCATAGCCAGATGAAACAGCAATTAATATATTATGCATTCTCTGTATCAATCGCACATCTAGATTGGTTATTTCTGCGGATATAACGGCATTTTGAAAAAACTTTCTCGCTGTGTTCCCGTCATTAGAATTGCCGAAACTTGGCTTTGGCTTGTCTACTATCAATCCTAGCCTTTCTTTGAACACAACCTGTAATTTTTTTTTGTTTCCTCGACTATATCTTTGTCTGAAACTCCTTCAGAGTTTTTCTTGTTTTTCCGAGCCTGTTTTTTTTTCAATCGGAAGTCTGTACGCCAAATGTAAAAGACACTCAAAGAAACGTATCCATCCGTGTAACACGGAAATTCCAAATCCCAAATTTTCGGTATTAATTGGTCTGGAAAGCACTTTCTCTATATCATTGAAGTCTTTGGTCGTGGCTCCGCATAAATAGCACTTTTGTGTTGAGGTCGTGTTTGTGACCGCGTTACAAACTTTCCCGTCAATCATGGCAAAAACCATAGAATGATTTACTTTTATATTTTGTCCATCTAGAGTTACGTTACTCGCAATAAGATTTTTTATTTGATCATCCATCCTTTTCTTTTCTTCTACGGAAACTGTGGTACTTTCTTTGACAAATTCTATTTTTAAAGGTCTACAGTATCTCGTTGAACTTGATCTAGGGTTTTGCCAAATAATCTTCGATCCAGAGGCCATCCGAAGAGGAACAAAACTTATTATAAAAACAGCTGCATCACTGGCTTCGGACCCATAAAAAGCTTGTTTGTAGGAGCTATGGCCACTACTGCCATCGAATCCCCATTTTGAAATCAGTGTCACATTTTGTAGCTCGTCACTATCCAATGTAAGTAACACTTCTCTTTGAACAGAGATCAAACGCTCTGTAGTAAGGTCGAGCATTTCTTACAGATCAACGTGGACGGAAGTTTCACTAACACTAATTTTATTTTGATTCGGATAGCATTGTTTTTTTGCAGCCTGTACGGTCTTATAAGACGGGTATATTTTTGGAGATTTTGTTCTTAATACATTATATTGATAACGAGATAAATTTGCTTCCACTAAAAGACCCACAGCATCTTTTCCAGTCATGGCAACACTTTCAAGAGATTGTCGATAGGCTTTAGAATATTTCCTCGGTTTTGATGGACTCGATAAAACATCGGTAATTATTTTGGATGCTGCATCTTGTCCCGAAGCTTTCAATTTCATTTTTGTTGCATATATCAGCTCAGGCAGAGGGGTAGATTTTCTCAAATCTTCAGTCTTGTGCCGTTTCATTCTGTCTGTACTTTCCTCGAAAGGTATTGCTGGACGACCGGAACCAGAAGTGCTTCGTTTCCTTTTATTTGTTGGAAAAGAAATCGACGAATCTAGCCACGTGGTATTTTTCTCACAAAACCTACTTTCTATACGCTTTGCTGCTTCCCATCTTGACTTATATTCAGATTTAAAACGTTTTATTGTGTGCAAAATAGTTTTCTGAGATTCACCGATACATTCTGTCCTTTTTTCGATTTCCTTTCGAAGACAATTTATTTGATCTTCAAGTTTGTTGTGTCCAGAGTTCTTCATGATCATGAGCAAGTCACGTCTTGTCACAAAATAGGCATTAGATGCCGTACCTGTGGAAAAAATATATAATAAATATTTAATAATAAAAACTATTGATTTTTAGTATGGGAACCTTTCTAGTTTATATAGACATTTATTTCAATTGGGGCAAATATGGGCAAAAACTTAAAATGAAATCATAAACTAAAATAGTTACTGCCTCTAAAAACATCTAAATGTAAGCCCGACCAGCCCCGGCACATAAATAAATAACTGGTAACTTTATCGTGTTTTTAATTTTAATTTAATTTCTTAAGCATATATTTACTCTATTATTATGAATAGAAACCTGTATGAAAATACGCATATCAAGGTTTAGATAATATTATACATACCTGAACTTGACGCCTCCATATTTTATTTTGGTTTATAACTGGTTGATTTTTGAAAAAATAAAAAACACTTTGAAGTTGCCTGACGCACGAATCACACATGTAAACACCACGAGCGATTGGGTCGGACTGACCGGTGCAGTATAAAGTGGGGGGCGGGGGAATGGCGTCCCTCTCCCCACAGTGATGTGTCACAGCTATTGCACTATGTTATGGCATGCAAAGCTACCCGCTAGCTTGGTTTTATTTTTTTTTAGTTTTTGTATAGATTTCGTTGATCTTGCCCCAGTGTGCGCCGCTCCGATCAGGAAAAAAACGGACAAGTGCACAAGCTACTCATCCGAGTTTTTCATGTCATTCCGGACCGGAAAAAATCGGACCGCCGGACCTGAAAATTCAGTGTAGTGCACAAGCGCCCTTAGATTACTTATAAATAATAGTAAGTACCTAATTCAGGATTTGTGGAAATTTTATGCCTAAGGGGGAAAACAAAGGAATTCAAAAATTTTATGGAAATACAAAAGAACTCGAACTAGAAGTTGATTCCAGAGACCAACAGTTTAAACGTAAAAGAGGAATGATAGAAAAAAGTATAAGGAAATGGAATCTCAAAATTTAAATTCTTTGAGGATTATAATAATAGTCAACGTCCTTTTTGGGTTCTATTTTTCCCTTCGAATTTAAATAAAATAACTTTATACAATGTCAAGTGTGTTTCTTATCTATAATTTGATAACATTTTCATTAATGTCCACTACCGAGTTTAATTCCACCCAGTGACCTTTGCCCGGACAATATGCAAAGGTCTACCCGGACAGGTGGACGGAATTAGGACAAATCTTAGGGAATCCAAACGGATGGTAAAGTTAAAGGAGAATTAAATTACTGGTAAAGATAGATATAGCCGATAATATTCTGATATTAATCATATTATGATTTGCCTGATTGTCTAATTTTGAAATCTATCGCAACTCTTTAAATTTAGCATTTGAAAGATATTCACTAACTTCACGCTACAAGTATTTGGTAAGAGCGGCGCCCGAATTGAGAAAAATAATGGGTTTGAATTCTATATCGGGCACCTGAAACAGTCGATTAGTAAGTTAATGGATTTAGTCTGCTATGGTTTTTAGCTACCCATCTATCCGTTTTGTGACACAAAAATCCGTTTAGTGATTTTTTTGTGAAGGACCTAAGAGAATAAAACATTTTTTATCGTTTTCAACAGGTTGGTAGATGACAGATGTGTTGTCTGCCCGGAGGCAGGTGACCTGACTGATCCGCCCAAAAAGTTCCGGGGTTTGTATTTATTTACTTTGATATTTTTCAATGCAAATACATATTCATTTACCAATTACAGTTGGATAATAAATTGTTTGTCTAAAACTATTTAAAAGGAAGATTTAAATGCACTGAAAGTTTTAAATAACCCGAATAAAAAACATATCTAAAAGTTTCTCGGTCAGTTGCACAAACGTCCATTAAGTCTTGATAACGCCTTTAAGCTCTAATGAACGTCGAATTTGTATGGGTAATGTCGTTTTAAACTAATATCAATTTTAATGGACATCAGTGCAACTAGCAATCTATGAAACAGTAATCGCATAGAAATCGGTTTCTTAACCGACTTCAAACTACAAAAGGAGGAGGTTATATGTTCGTCGGTGATGTATGTTTTTTTATGTATGTTCACTGATATTTATACGCTAATTGTTGATCGATTTTCAATTTTTTTTTTGCTTATTTAGAATTCATTCAAAATCCGAAAGGAGGATTTTTATATGTTCAAGCTGTTTGTATATTTTTATGGTACTATGTCAATCGATTTCTGCTTGAATTTGTGAACCGATTTCTATCAAACTAGCTGATTCCCCGCAACTTCGCCTGCGTTAATTATAGCCCATGTCCAACGCGTGGACAAAGATGAAAGACTTTTATATTTCGGAGCCTATCCAATGCAAACAAACAAGCAATAAAATCTTTTCTCTTTATAATATGAGTATAGGATTATCGGAATAAAATATGTCGAGCGAATAAACAAAATTTTCTTTTCTAAGACTTTCACTGTGTTGAATATTTTTATTTGTATAGATCTGAATCTGTATTCTATACTTATATTATAAAGAGGAAATATTTGATTGTTTGGCTCCGAAACTACTAGACCGATTTAAAAAATTCTTTCACCTATTTACATACTTAGTTACATCATATGCAGTGAACAAATGCTAAATTTTATCCCAAAAACAGCAAATAGCGGATTATATATGAGAGTGGAAGTCTGTATAGGGAATGAACACGTTGCCATAGTGACGGTTGTTTACTATACGATTTGTCATTGTAATTATATCCGTGTCATCGTGTCATGATATGAATCGATTACCGAAAAAAACACGCGGCCGAAGCTGCTAGCGGAAAGCTAGTATTTAATATTTTTAGTCACAGAACACATTAGTTATTTATTATAATAAAAATATCAATATAATAAAAAGCATGAAATAAAAACTTAAATAAAATAAAACCGACTTAAAACTTTAGAAAGATGATAAATAATACATATATAAAAAGCGACTTAATAAGGAAAATGTTATTGAAGTCGAGCGAGTATCATTTAATTAATAAACATACAGAAGACCTCCGCCCGACTTTAATATTATTTATCATTTTTTACCCGACGACGGCGAACAGACTATGAGGGTTATGATTATGGCCGGTATGTAAGTAAGAATGTTCATCTGTTCCCTTATAACGTTTAAAGGTAGAGTTAGAGTAGGTGCATATCTGACGGAGGATGCGTCGCGGAACGTCGGAACTGACAAATACATTTTCTGACATTCCACCATGGTCACATTCTAGCGCACACTTTCATGAGATGCTTGATTTATGACTAATAGATAGACATTTTTCCTTTATTCAGAAAACTATAATTCGAAGAATTTGTAGTAAAAATGAAGAAAAGGCCAATTATGAATTTCCACATATAGGATATAACTAATAGTATAAATATTTCCAGATTGCCTGTTTAAGATATGCCCCATGAACCGGTATTCTGCTCAGAAGCAGTTCTGGAACACCGCGAAGCAGTCCGCAAACTCCAATACTGACACTGGACTGCTGAAGAGGTTACACGTAAGTTGACAGATGATTAACTTAATGGTTTTCGAGTGACAGTCGCCTTGTAGTTTCATACAAAATGTATTATTTTGAAATGCAGGCTAAAGTTAATACTTGGTATAAAACATTGGCCGCCTAAACCAACTAACAATGACAGAAGAGAAAACATCAAATTGAGAAGGGTTGACTTATTTTGGTAAGATAATGGTTTAAACTAGTTAAAGACTCCAAAAATACTAGACATAATAACATAGGTGGTTAAACAATTTCTATCGCACCGGGTAGTTGAATCAGTGATGTCCTTGAGTTAAAATTTGTGAAAATAAATCTATCTATTGAATGCGATGGCCTAGTTCCGGCGTTGATGGCGCGGCCGACGGCAGGAGCGGTGTTCTATAGCTTTCGTCGACAGATAAAAATGGCCTCTATCGATCGGAATTTTGTATAAGTAATGTTTGTTTTTTGATTCTGTATTGAATCACGTCGACGTTATTGTAATACTTATTGTAAATAGAGATGTGCGGGTCCGTTAAAAAAAAAAATCCGCGGATACGTATACGACGCTGATCGTTGGTGTCTAAATACATCAATTTTCTCATAAGTCACACAGCCTTTGCACAAAAGTCCATTCAAATTGCCATTAATTTAAAGCGACAAATTTGACGTTCATAAGAACCTAAAGGCGTCATTATAACTTAACGGACGTTTGTGCAACAAACCGTCACTCAGTTTATCGTGTCATGTGGGGCTAGAATGTGCACGTTGTGTTTAAATATTTGAAAAATGGGAAAAGATACAAGTAATTAAAGAAGTATGAGCCAGATTCGGCGTCTCGTACTCTGTTCGAAGCGATACTAGGGTAAGGTGGGCGTCCCATGTTTTTATGTTTCCTTATTATTAGCTATACGAACACTTGTCCACTGCTTTACATTTGTGATTGATGGTTGGGCTAAATAACAATTCACTTTACAAAAACAATTCAATCTTATTTGAATTTAATTGATATCTAATTACGTTTTAACATATATGATATAGGCATCTAGTGAAATTTGATAACGTATAAGATCCTTTCGAGATTAATGCAGATCTTTCTCCTGTGATATCTGCGGATATGAGTACGGATATTCGGCACATCACTGATGCAATTCACTTCTATCATTAGTCTTGTGTCAGTGTTGTCAAAAGAGAGGCATCTGTCAGAATGTGCATGCGTTTTTTCACAATGTAGGTGTTTTAAACTTATATGAAATAATCATAAAAAATAAATGTTAGATGATATTACATACTTAAAATTAAATTTTAAGTACCTATCGACTCCGAAAATTGACAGTATTTTTTAATCGGTTTTCGTAATAAATTCGTAACCTATAATATTAGACGCGATTTGATGTCTAATACTTGGCATTACAAGTATTTAATAATGCATTTTTCGTAATTTCCGAGAACGCCTTGCGATTCTGTAAAAATCCGAACCCGAATTCATTCGGTATCCGAATTCACTTCAAAAGCGGCATCCGCTCAACCTTGAATTGCTTATTATGACATAGAAATAGAATATCTGAGACGTATGAATCAATCAATGTTGTATTGTATTTTTATACAAAAATAAAATTCGCAGTAAAAACCTGAGTGAATTCGGGTTCGCAGATTTACATCTTCGACTAGTGTTTTAAAGGTTTGTTCTGTATTATAGTCAAGGCTGCCGAACCTACTTCTGCTGACTCACGATACACTTGGTTTAACATTCAGGGAACCGTAGTTCCCTTCTGTTCTTGTCGTCCCTGTTGTTACGTCGTACCTACTTGTTGACGTTGCCCACACGCGGAGACGAGTGTGGATTCGTGTAACGGTGTAACGCATACCATAGAGTCCGTATTCGGGAAGTCCGTTTCTACCATCATTTCAGCTTCTTTCATCTTGTTCGTAATTATTTTTTTCAGTAATACAATACAGTACGTACATTATTCGTTAGTAGTATAATGTCTATAAACATTTTCTTATTTTTAAATAAATGTTAGCAGGTTAAAAAAGAGAAAAAAAACTGCACTGATTTGAAACTTTTGCACTGATTTCATGTTTTCCGTATATATTTTATTATGATTACAATATAAACAGTTGTTCAATCATAAGACAACTATTCCATTCACCCCAAATGATACAGTTAATTTCTCATCCTCCTGTTAGTAATAAATTTGTTTGTGTATTCTTAGAGCGTCTTCATATCCCCATTCGGTCTCTTATAAATCAACAGATGTGTCCGTTGGCACGACTTCGTGTGATCGATCGTTACCGGCCCAAATCAAAGATAAATAACGTAAGCATACATCATTCCGTCCAAGGAATGGCCAGTCTTGTTGACTGATAGGTCTCTTATCCTCAATTGCCTATATAAATCTTCTCGAACTGAATGAATTTCTCAGCTAAATGTGTGGTACTATTTTTATAGCGACATTATGGCGACACAAATGCGGTGTTGCAATGATTTGACGCCATATCGTTATAGTTATTTTTTTAGTTATGTTTATTAATTAGTTAGTTTGTAAGTGGGGCGCGGTTTGTGTGGTTGGTGAATTATGACTGCACCGTTTTCGATGTCATTATTTTTAGAGATCTAGCTGCTTTTTTTATTGATGGATTTACCGTTTTATTATGACTTTTAAAATATGCCAGCGTTTCAAAAGAACGAAAATAATTTAAAAAGCTTTTTTTACAAAACAATTGTGTGTGTTGATGAATTTGAGAAATATTGCGAAAGGATATACAGGCGAATCTCACAGTTATTATTATGTATTTATATTGTAAGACCCATGAATTGCTGCACGATATATTATTCGTTGGAAGTTTTGTTTTAAATAGCACTTGAAAAGAAATGTCTCCTCGTCTCCGTCTTTTTATGAATTTACAGATTCAAAAGTTTCGCACGGGAAATGAGTTTCATCCAATCTTACTCGAATAAGTACGTTGAAGTTCCGTTGTTTATTTTTTTTATATTCGGTTAAATGGATTTCATATATACGTTTCAGATATTTATATAACTGAAAAAAGTGTTCAAAAACTTAAACCCGACTACACTAAATAACGCTGTTGAAAGTTGGAAAATAGTAATATATTTTATAGTAATAGTGGTGACCAAAGGACAGCGTAGTCATATGCCACTGATCATAATAAAACAAACTGTTGTGTCATACGTTATTGTTTTAGTTTTTGAACTTATTTTGTAATAACTTGACATGATTCGTTCGTACTTTATGTTTTATTTCAATAATTTTAAATTAAAGTTATTACGTGTTTAATATTTGCTTAACTTGTTACACTCGATTGAACTTCAAAACTTTTGAACTATAAAATATGAAAAAGTTTCATAATGTGACTGTTTATTATTTATCAATTAAAACCTAATTTAGGAAAAGTTAATAAAGGTTTTATTTCATTTTAAGCTCTTTGTACATGCTTAGCACAGGGGTCGGCAACTTGTTCTGCGAGCTGAAAGTGCCTCTTTCGATATAAAGTTGCGGCTCTCAAGTTCCATTTGTAAAGAAAATATTATTTTACTATTGAATTCCTTTAAATTATGTGATTGATGCGTAATTCAGCAACCATGAAATCTTTCAATCGTTCTTCCATCATTTAAGGTTGCCGACCTCTGGCAAAGCGTGTCTATTTTTCTCAACGACTGTTCTTGAACGACTGGACTGACTGATTCAGTGACGTGCTCTCTTTTAGTTTTTTTTTTATTCGCAATTTCAATAAGTTACATGTTATTATAGCATGCAGCGGAAATCGAGAAGAAACAAAATGATATGGAGAACAAGAAGCTGTTGGGCACACTCGTGCAGTACGGCAGCGTCATACAGCTGCTGCACGTCAAGTCCAACAAATACCTCACTGTGAGTGTATTTCTTTTTATATTTCAATTACCTGTGCCGGTGACCATCTAATTTTATAAGATTGTATTCCTGTGTTGTTTTATAACAGACTTCAAAAAAGAAGCCTGTGCGTGTGTTTATTCGCGATCATATTACATTTGGCTGGACCGGTTTTGATGTGGTTTTCGGAAGAGTATTTGTTTCACTTAGTTAGGGCAAGGTTTCAAAAAGAGGACTTTACATAGTTTCATGATACTTATACAATAAAACGACTACCTATTCACTTAAAAAAATATATAGAATTGACTTTTAACTTCAAAAGAGAACAGAACAGTTTTGCCCGAGTTCAATAGAAATTACAGTGGACCCCCGGTGATCCGACAAACGTTTTGCAGGGCAGTGTCGGACTATCGAATTTGTCGGATTATAGAGTACTGCCAAATACGCCCTATAGTTTTTTTTTTTTAATTACAGATCAGTGATAAAGATCTATATGTTATGTATATATCTATATTACTCTGAAGTACAAATCATACTTCATTATGTATATCGAATCTAGTAGGTAAATTAAAAAACATAATATAGAGCTTACGTATTAATATAATGTAAAAGTGATGCGAGTGAGTAATGTGAAAAATAATAATTTGCATTAGGAAATAATTGTGTACAAACAAATGTACGTAATAAACAAACAAACCTACGCGTCGAGCGCAATAATGGTGGCGCGCACAAATTATGACCTGTTCAATCATGCATTACGTATCTACCAAAAAATATTCGGACATGTCGGATTACAGGGGGCGCCGGATTAGACAGGGGCCGGATTACTGGGGGTTCACTGTAATTATTATTTCTGACTTTTTCAAGTATCATTTCGGTTTTGTTTTTTAATAAAAACAAGCGGAATAACGTAATCACGTCCTGCCAGACGTAGCTTAAACGCTAACAATAATTGTTTTAATGGTCACCATACATTATACTTTTTGAGAACATGACTCAGGTATAGATATTAATTTAATTATTTTCAGGTAAATAAAAGATTACCCGCTTTGTTAGAGAAAAACGCGATGCGTGTGCATCTAGATGCCAATGGTAATGAGGGTTCGTGGTTCTATGTAATGCCTTTTTATAAACTCCGGTCCACTGGTGAGTATGTTTTTTTATATATTTACTTTGTTTATGTTGGTAGTTTAATTTAAACTTGTGAAGTTACCGACATATTTTTGACTAGTATCGTTAATGCTAGAATGTGTGAAAAACGGAAAAATAAATTTGTTAATAATATCACTGAGTAAAGCCTGATTCACACATATCAGTAAAGTTACAGGCCGTATCACACTGCAGTGAGGCGGTAGTGCTTCTACTTAACACGCAAGATTCCCTCTTCTTATAACATTTTTGTCTTTGCCTGTTTTTCCGGACCAGTGGGTGTCAAAGTATTTGTTTTGCCAACAGGAGACAACGTGGTGGTTGGCGACAAGGTGATAATGAACCCCGTGAATGCAGGTCAACAAGTCTTACACGTATCGCACAATCATGAGTTACCTGACAATGTCGGCTCTATGGAGGTTAATATATATACAGTTAGTTTAAAGACCTACCCGGAGATTTTCCGATGAATACATATCCACAAAGCGCCCTGAAGTTGAGGAGACAGATGGCGCTGTAGTAAGCGCGGTCTGTTTTCGATGCAGAAGGCGACTTTCAACGCATGTCAAAGTTACTACTCATTAATTCTCATTTACTATTATATTTTGAGAAGGCGTTGTATTAAAATCGGGTTTCGTATTCTACTAGGTGAATGTAGTGAACTCATCGACGTCATGGAAGGTAACCCTGTTCCTGGAGCACAAGGAGAACCAGGAGGAGATCCTGAAGGGTGGCGACGTGGTGCGGCTGTTCCACGCGGAGCAGGAGAAGTTCCTGACGATGGACGAGTACCGCAAGCGGCACCACGTGTTCCTGCGCACCACCGGCCGCTCCAGCGCCACCGCCGCCACCAGCAGCAAGGCGCTCTGGGAGATCGAGGTTACATATTATATTATTGGCTTCATTTCTAATTGAGATCATCGATTTTGAGGTCAATGCGTAAAACAGGATTTCAGAAAAAAATCTATTATCAATGAAAGAAATAAACCCGAGTCAGAAAAATACATAATTTAATAATAGTTAAGTTTACAATTCTTAATAAAAAATGCTTGAAAAATCCACTTTGTCCCTGGCACTCTGAGATGGGACTCAAACTCATGAACTTTCGCAATCTAGGCGACCGCCCTAACAACCAGCTACCCAGCACCTAACAGGACTGTCGAATTTTTCAAGCACTTGTTATTTTTCGCTACTACAGAGCGTATTTCATCAAAGAATATTTTTCAGTATAGCATTGTGAATGCAAAAATTGCTCAAATAACATAAGTTGTTAAGTTTGATTATTACGGAAACATTAATTTAAAAAAAATGCAAATGATTTAGCAAATACATAATTATTAAAAAAAAAAACCTTACAATTTTCATTACAAGTATTGATGTTTTAAATTGTAAGAAGGTTTGAGGTTAGATTTAAGTAATTATCAGTCTGTTGCACAAATTTCTATTAAAATTGTCATTAGTATAAAGCGACATTACCCATACAAATTTGGCGCCATTAAACGTAAATGGACGTTTATGCAACTGACCATTTGGCTATTACAAATTTATTTGTATTTTATATGCAAATTTAAATAAATATGTAATATACACAGTCAAACTATTTTTTATAACGACGGTTTTTAATAATTGAAATTTTTATTTGCTAAATATTTATAAATGGATTTGTTGACAAACATCATCCACTCACAGGTGCACATAGTAAGGGTAATGCTTTGTAAATCGGATTATAAAAAAAAATGTTCGGGTTGAGCATTTTAGAATATTTATCTAGCAAAATTAAATACTATTATATATATATAAGAGTGATTGTTTAATAAAGGTGGTACAACACGATCCGTGCCGCGGCGGCGCGGGCCATTGGAACTCTATATTCAGGTTCAAGCATCTCGCCACTGGACACTATCTGGCCGCCGAAGCGTGCAATCGTCCACAGTAAGTCAATAATACAGATCACATATTCAGAAGCATTTATCTAAAGTTATTTGAGTGTGACATACATGTTATGGAATCATATTTATATATCAAGGATGTAATTATAGTTACAAGGTACTATAGTTGAATTTTTCTTGCCGGTTCTTCTCATTACCAGAATTTCCGTCGTAATTTTGTGAATCACTATCGATAGTATTTCTACATTTCAACTACTCTTAACAGCCTAGACAAGGAGTCGGTAAACTATTGGGTTGGCACAAAAGTAATGAGACACATTAGAAAAATCTATAACATTTCCTTTTTAAAATCAATTTTTTCGATAATATTCTAGAATGTTGTAGAACATTCTAGGTACTTCTGGTGTAGGGTATATAAAGCCGCGCTCGCGGTTTGTTTAGTCAGTTTGAAGAAAAATGGACGAGCGACAAGTTCGAACACTATACTTATACGAGTACTTGTTAGCCCACAGTGCGCGGGCTGCGGCTGACAATATCAACAATGCATTAGGCGCTGGAAGTACAAGCCATGCGACGGTGTCCCGATGGTTTGACCGTTTTAAATCAAGAGACAGGAGCCTTGAAAGTCAGCCACGCTCAGGGCGACCACCCGCAGTGAATGATGACGATTTGCGCCGCGAACTGCAGTTGAATCCGGATGCTACCACTCGTGAATTAGCGGAAGCACTTAAATGCAGTCACCACGCCGTGGAACACCATCTGCATGAGCTTGGTTATCGAAAAGTTTTGGCTCGGTGGGTACCGCACATCCTTACAGACGCCAGTCGTGCAGTCCGTGTCGCTATCTGTCAGTCACTTTTGCTGCGACCCCGACGTAAAGAGTTTTTGTCAGATCTGGTTACTGGAGATGAATCATGGATTTATTACGAGAACGATACACGTCGTGCTTTTTGGCTGCCTCGAGAAGAAACGCCACCAACTCAACCGAAGCCGAGTCAAAAGAACCGCCGAAAAATTCTGCTTTGCTGTTTCTGGGATGCGCAAGGCATACTGTTTTATGAGCTATTACACAATGAAACTATAAACGCTGACAAATATTCAACCCAGCTTACCAAATTATCTGCCGCTATCAAGAAAAAACGACGAAGACGAGTCAATGTAGTTTTACTGCACGATAACGCTCGACCTCACGTCGCATCTGTGGTTCGCCGGCAGTTGGAGAACTTGGGCTGGGAGACGATACCCCACCCACCTTATTCCCCAGACCTCGCCCCATCAGACTATCATTTGTTTAGAGCCCTGAAACAGCATTTGCGGGGTAAACAATTTAATGATTTCTCTGACGTAGAGGCGGAGTTGAACAACTTTTTCGAGGCACAGCCATCAGAGTTCTGGGCAAAAGGCATCCAAACTTTGCCGGATCGTTGGCAAGAAGTCTTAGATACTAATGGCTATTACATCATTGACTAAACTTTTTTTATTGTAATAATAATAAAAAAGTAAAAACTTAAACCAAGTGTCTCATTACTTTTGTGCCAACCCGATAGTAAAATTTCTCTAAAAGTCCATTTACAGAAACAGTGATTTTTCTATCTTTAAACCTTTTCAATCATATAATCAATTCACAGTCGTGTATCTATTCTAATATACTATTGAGATATACTGACTGTCACTGATACATAGATACTCGAAATCTCATCAAAAGCTGTTGTAAATTGTAGCTTTTGGTTCTTCAATCTCATGAGGTTACCGTGCCGTGAGAGCGAGACTGAATCGGTGATATCGAGTTTGAGCATTCCTTTGATTACTCTACAAGTGTACATGAATGATTGAATAAATGTATTGGTAATTTGCCAGCGATGCGGTGGTGGAGATTGGCGAGCCGGCGTACCAGCTGGTGTCAGTGCCGCACTCGTCGGAGATCGCCACCCTGTTCGAGCTGGACCCCACCACCATGACGCACTCTGACGCACCTGTGCCACAGAGCAGCTACGTCAGGTATTATTGTTAGATCGCCACCCTGTTCGAGCTGGACCCCACCACCATGACGCACTCTGACGCACCTGTGCCACAGAGCAGCTACGTCAGGTATTATTGTTAGATCGCCACCCTGTTCGAGCTGGACCCCACCACCATGACGCACTCTGACGCACCTGTGCCACAGAGCAGCTACGTCAGGTATTATTGTTAGATCGCCACCCTGTTCGAGCTGGACCCCACCACCATGACGCACTCTGACGCACCTGTGCCACAGAGCAGCTACGTCAGGTATTATTGTTAGATCGCCACCCTGTTCGAGCTGGACCCCACCACCATGACGCACTCTGACGCACCTGTGCCACAGAGCAGCTACGTCAGGTATTATTGTTAGATCGCCACCCTGTTCGAGCTGGACCCCACCACCATGACGCACTCTGACGCACCTGTGCCACAGAGCAGCTACGTCAGGTATTATTGTTAGATCGCCACCCTGTTCGAGCTGGACCCCACCACCATGACGCACTCTGACGCACCTGTGCCACAGAGCAGCTACGTCAGGTATTATTGTTAGATCGCCACCCTGTTCGAGCTGGACCCCACCACCATGACGCACTCTGACGCACCTGTGCCACAGAGCAGCTACGTCAGGTATTATTGTTAGATCGCCACCCTGTTCGAGCTGGACCCCACCACCATGACGCACTCTGACGCACCTGTGCCACAGAGCAGCTACGTCAGGTATTATTGTTAGATCGCCACCCTGTTCGAGCTGGACCCCACCACCATGACGCACTCTGACGCACCTGTGCCACAGAGCAGCTACGTCAGGTATTATTGTTAGATCGCCACCCTGTTCGAGCTGGACCCCACCACCATGACGCACTCTGACGCACCTGTGCCACAGAGCAGCTACGTCAGGTATTATTGTTAGATCGCCACCCTGTTCGAGCTGGACCCCACCACCATGACGCACTCTGACGCACCTGTGCCACAGAGCAGCTACGTCAGGTATTATTGTTAGATCGCCACCCTGTTCGAGCTGGACCCCACCACCATGACGCACTCTGACGCACCTGTGCCACAGAGCAGCTACGTCAGGTATTATTGTTAGATCGCCACCCTGTTCGAGCTGGACCCCACCACCATGACGCACTCTGACGCACCTGTGCCACAGAGCAGCTACGTCAGGTATTATTGTTAGATCGCCACCCTGTTCGAGCTGGACCCCACCACCATGACGCACTCTGACGCACCTGTGCCACAGAGCAGCTACGTCAGGTATTATTGTTAGATCGCCACCCTGTTCGAGCTGGACCCCACCACCATGACGCACTCTGACGCACCTGTGCCACAGAGCAGCTACGTCAGGTATTATTGTTAGATCGCCACCCTGTTCGAGCTGGACCCCACCACCATGACGCACTCTGACGCACCTGTGCCACAGAGCAGCTACGTCAGGTATTATTGTTAGATCGCCACCCTGTTCGAGCTGGACCCCACCACCATGACGCACTCTGACGCACCTGTGCCACAGAGCAGCTACGTCAGGTATTATTGTTAGATCGCCACCCTGTTCGAGCTGGACCCCACCACCATGACGCACTCTGACGCACCTGTGCCACAGAGCAGCTACGTCAGGTATTATTGTTAGATCGCCACCCTGTTCGAGCTGGACCCCACCACCATGACGCACTCTGACGCACCTGTGCCACAGAGCAGCTACGTCAGGTATTATTGTTAGATCGCCACCCTGTTCGAGCTGGACCCCACCACCATGACGCACTCTGACGCACCTGTGCCACAGAGCAGCTACGTCAGGTATTATTGTTAGATCGCCACCCTGTTCGAGCTGGACCCCACCACCATGACGCACTCTGACGCACCTGTGCCACAGAGCAGCTACGTCAGGTATTATTGTTAGATCGCCACCCTGTTCGAGCTGGACCCCACCACCATGACGCACTCTGACGCACCTGTGCCACAGAGCAGCTACGTCAGGTATTATTGTTAGATCGCCACCCTGTTCGAGCTGGACCCCACCACCATGACGCACTCTGACGCACCTGTGCCACAGAGCAGCTACGTCAGGTATTATTGTTAGATCGCCACCCTGTTCGAGCTGGACCCCACCACCATGACGCACTCTGACGCACCTGTGCCACAGAGCAGCTACGTCAGGTATTATTGTTAGATCGCCACCCTGTTCGAGCTGGACCCCACCACCATGACGCACTCTGACGCACCTGTGCCACAGAGCAGCTACGTCAGGTATTATTGTTAGATCGCCACCCTGTTCGAGCTGGACCCCACCACCATGACGCACTCTGACGCACCTGTGCCACAGAGCAGCTACGTCAGGTATTATTGTTATAATCCCATATTAAGTACATAGGGGTTGGTGAATTTTTTAAACATTTTTCTTTAGGACTAACATCAATATAGCGTTATGAATGCAAAATTGATCAAGTATAATATTCCTTTTTTATTTACACAAAAATACAATTCTAAAGTACATTTATGTATAAAAAAAATTACTTTATAAAAGCAATACTTATTCAGGGTGTTTTTAATCTAAGCACAATTATCTTGAAATTTAATATGCAGCCGTATTTATAAAAATAGGTTATTAACTACAAGATACAATAGGTTAACCATACATAGCAATGTGATTTTACATTTATTCTTTATTTTCAGCGTTGGATTATAAAAAAAGGTGGTTTTGCAATGACGAACTGTTTAAATTGGTTCACTGATATTTTTTTACATGTATATGTATCGTATGTAATAGTTAATGTTCATTTCAGGTTACAGCATCTATGCACGCACACCTGGGTACATTCGACATCGATTCCCATAGACAAAGACGAAGAGAAGCCTGTCATGTCTAAGGTAATAATAAAACAGATTCCACTATTTTTATGTTCAAAGTTGTTGACGTTTTATATGACCGAGGGTTGTCCAAATTATTATAACTAGAAGGTATAAGTGTCAGGTGTAATTTGTGGTGGAGTGGACCGCAGAATATTGGCAGTAGGCGGCATTGAAAAGGCCTGAACTATACTCAATAATAATAAGTATTAATTGCTCCATTGCTCAGATTACAAATTAAGTATTTAAAGCATTAGTATTATGGTAATCTTAAACAACGAACGTATATCAACATCCCCGGCGTTAGATTATGTAGGAAATTTTATTTTCTACATTAACCGGGAATCGAACCTTTGATATAACCTTGAAACTGGCTTTCGAGTATTTCGATTACGGACATTGTTCCTTCAAAATGACATTCAAGTTCAACTTATATTAAGGGAAAACGTCATCAACTAATATAGTATTGGATGAAATGTCAGCTGCTCCTTAAATGTTTTGGTGGTAATAATTAGTGATGCGAATACCGTATCCATGAATATCCAAGGGAGAAGAAAAGTCGCCAAATATCCGTATTCGGATCCGTATCTGTGAATAGCCATTTTTAAAGATCCGGCACAACAATAGCATTAATTTATTGTCCAGGTGGGTTGTTCGGTTGTGAAGGAAGATAAAGAAGCCTTCGCCCTGATATCAGTGTCACCTAGTGAAGTGAGGGATTTAGATTTTGCGAATGATGCTTGCAAAGTGCTATCTGCCTTGTCGACTAAACTGCATCACGGAAATATAGAACACAATGAGAGAAAGTAAGTATTCAATGAATTAATATATACTTTATTCTATATCATAATTGGTTGTTGGTTTAAACACAACCAATAACCAATTATGATGTGTGATGTAATAATATATATATATATATATAAATATGTTTTATCAATTATTATAAAACATTATTATTATTATCTTATGCTGTATTCTATACCACGTGATATTAGCAATTTAACTAAGTAATTCTCACACTAGATGCGGCTAGATTATTGAAAACCATATTTATACTTCAAGTATCTATTAGTGTACATTTTAGT
This sequence comes from Diatraea saccharalis, assembly GCA_918026875.4. Taxonomy (NCBI): domain Eukaryota; kingdom Metazoa; phylum Arthropoda; class Insecta; order Lepidoptera; family Crambidae; genus Diatraea; species Diatraea saccharalis. The sequence goes on along the minus strand of OU893339.1, from coordinate 24,856,293 downwards.
CTTGCGTTCATTTCCTTACCTACCTATTGAATCTTATTAGGTGGTGTTATAGTCGAAACTTGCAAATATGACCTCTACTATTTTATTGGTGGGTCGAAAATTGTGTAATTTACGGACCAGGTACTTACAAAACCTATCTGATGTCCAGCTTAAGAGATTAAGCGTTTATCGCTGGGGTGGAATGAGTGACACAACTCTTACGTTCTTCTGAAGGCAGGTTATCACGTTAATCCCGGTTACACTTGACAGAGTCCGTGATTGTGCTTATTCGAGTAGGTATAGAGACTCATCAGTGGGGATATTAATAACCAATTAAATTTTATTACGTTCACCACAGAGCGCTTACTAGCCTACTGCAAGACATAGTGTACTTCATAGCGGGCTTCGAGAACGAGCCGAACAAGTCCGAAGCCCTGGAACTTGTCGTGGAGAACCCCAATAGAGACAGACAGAAACTGCTGAGGGAACAATACATACTGCGGCAGCTGTTCAAGATATTACAGGTATGACTTGTAACCATAGAGTTATTACTGATAGCGATGGACAATCAGGCTCCGAGCGATTTATTGGTTAGAAACAGAGATCCTACCTGACCCTCGCTATATATCTACTAGCGCACGCGTAGTTACCGCCGAAAGTGAGTATAGCAGAACGATTATACGGCGTTTTAAAAGATGTCCTTTACTGCGCACGCGTCAGTATTACATTACAGTAGGCATTGCTATGCCTTAATAGACCATACCGTTTGCTTCCGAGCTTGATACCGTTCATAACACGCTATTTTACTACGATGTAATGGAGTAAGTCCTTAAAATGTGATAATTAAATAAAAATAGGTTATTCTACTCTGTTTGCAATAATACATGTAACTGTTTATTTTCATTAAAAAAGCCATAATAATATTACGGAAAAATAAACACATTTAAACTTTTTTTTATACCCCCGAAAACGCTTTCGGTTATATTCATGACGACATTCTGATATGTACACAAAACAGAAGCATGGTGTAAAGAGCAATGCCATTTTAAGATCGATTACGAAATAAAAAATATATAAACAAACTTAGAACAGTGCCATCTATGAATTTAATTTATAATTAATTTATTTATGAATTATATCTTAATGATTAATCTTTATGACAGTTGTTGCACACAATGGCGGGACTTTTAATTTTACGTTATTAAGATAATCGTGCGATTTTATGACTCAAAATCAGAATCTCTCTGTTTATTATGATGTAAATTTTAGTTTTTGTGCAATTACATGGCTTGTTTTTCACTACCGAAACTACCCTATTATATAGTAGAAAACGTACATATTTTTCCAACACATGTACGTAAATAATGTTAGTTTTCAATTCAATAACCTTTCTTGAACCCTTCTATAGTTAATTCCTTATAATGATATATCTCTTCTAGATAGAGCCACTGCATTTTTTTGCCGTAAACTGCCTTGAAGCCTTTATTTAGTTTCAAAATTGTTTGTAGCAATATAGTGTCGTTGAAATCACTTTACATTGTCACTATCCAGGGTCCATTTCAAGAGACCACGGAGGGCGAACCGTTTTTGAAAATAGAGGAGCTATACGATCCCCGCTACGCCCCTTATAAGTACATCTTCCGTCTCTGCTACAGGATATTGAGACTCAGTCAACAAGACTACAGAAAAAACCAAGTAAGTGATATGTTGCCGCATTTGGTGATGATATGTTTAGTTACGAATTTTTACACAAATACCCAAAAAAGGAGTGTATTGTTTTAAAAGTTAATGTGTGCATGTAAGTATGTATGTGTTTTTTTATTACCTTTATTATTCACCGTAATTTTTGAAATAACTTGACGTATGTAAATGTATGGTATCATTAGAAACGTTACATCGTCATCGTTAATAAACTTGTATTATGATGTCTCTTTGCTTGACTTTGCTTTTATGACGTAACAATTATTAAAATACGCTTAATCAGAAATTATAAAGCCGCATCATAATATATATCATAAACTTGTTTTCAACAATTTTCCAAGTGTTTTAATAGCTATTCTATGCCATTCCGAGGCTAAACAAAGCCAACAAACGGCAAATCATCAAAATCTGTGTCGCTATTTTCGAGTTTTAAAGAGGTGGAACTGACACGATTTTATCTCTACTAATATTATTTTATTAGATTTTTTGTTTATCTAATAAAACTCAACTGATTTTTCAAATCTTTCACCAACATAATGATGCGGTATGAAAAACGCACAGGCAGCTAGTATTATATACTCATACAGTTGATTGAACTAATAAATTGTTTCCTTTAGGAATACATAGCGAAGCACTTCGGGTTCATGCAGAAGCAGATAGGGTATGACATACTGGCAGAAGATACCATTACTGCTCTACTGCATAACAACAGGAAGCTGCTGGAGAAACACATCACCGCTTCAGAGATTGAGACGTTCGTAGGTCAGACTAATAAATATCTATTTTAGCCTTAGACTTAGAGTAGAATGGGGTAGAATTCATTTATTTTGACAACACACACACATCAGTACACAATTTATTATTACGTTGGACAGAGAGTATGTTGTAGCTCGGTGGCATAGTGGATAAGTGTCGCGGAAGGGTCGGTCACGAGATGGGTGACCAAATAATTATTATCTCGAGCTACTCCTTACTTCGGAAGGCACGTTAAGCCGTTGGGTCCCAGCTGAATTTGCAGTCGTCAATACCCCCTAATCCGCATTGAGGCCAACGTGGAAGGTCATGGTTCATCTTCCTTAGTTAGCCATCCATAAGGAAGGCTAGAGCCCCTGCAGTGGGGACGTAAAATAAGGCTGATGATGATAAACAAAGAAGAAAAAAAAAAAAACAGATTTTGTACAAACAATTAAAATCTGTTTTTTTATAAGATATTATATCCCTACCTCGTTGTGATGGGTTCTTTTTCCCCATGTGATTTTAAGGTTGAACTTCTTCATCTCACTCGATCTATAAATTATAGATGTTTTAGACCTGAAATAAAAATCAGCGGCGTTTTCATTATGGATCTTCTTCCTTAGGCCTGGTCCGCAAGAACATGAAGACCTGGCAGTCACGTTTCTTGGATTATCTAAGCGATTTGTGTATCTCGAACAAGAAAGCAATCGCTGTTACCCAAGAACTCATCTGTAAGAGCGTTTTGTGCGCTAATAACTCGGACATACTCATAGAGACCAGGTAAACAAGACTATTACTTTAGCTAAACTCGAATTCGAAGGACCACTATAAAAGTAGCATTTTATATAAGTTTTTTAATCATGTCTGTTCGTTTGGAGGCTTTAACTTAATCTAGTCTAATAATAAATGAAATTGCATTATAGCAAAAATGTTTATCATCCAAATAAGTACTTTAATTCGAATAGGTAACTTTGAAACCACTATCAATACTATAAATGCGAAAGTAACTCTGTCTGTTACAGTTCCATGCCTTAAACCACATCACCGATTGTAGTGAAGTTTGCTACGGCGATAGAGTTAACCTAGAGAAAAGACAACGTTACCATTTTATCGCGAACAAAAGGAGTTGCAAATATATAATTAATATATTTTCTATCATTTTACAGATTAGTTTCTACAAAATACGAGAATACGTCATTGGATCCCGACGACAAAGACAAATATACAGTCGAAGACGACGTGATACTAGTTTGGAATAATAAAAAGGTGAGTTAAAATACATCGAAACGGAAAATTTCGATATAATATTATGCACATCATTAATTTATAATATAAAATCTGCTTATGCTTTAGATATCATAACGCCATTGAGTAATATACAGCAAAACCTTTGCAAGAGTAGCACCGCAACCAAACAGTGTATATTTTTTTAAACATATCACAAGCCACAAATATATTGATAATACTGTTAATTAATCACATTTCCATAATATTCCAGCATTTTTAAAACTGGGTATAAGATCAATATTTAAATGAATATACGTAAATTAAGCGTACCGCTATCGTCGATAAATCTTGAAAGAAATATGATCGCGCCATTAGGCACTAAAACCTACGCCATTAGGTTTTAGTGTAATTTCGGCCGTGGCCGGTAACTCGCAGTTATCCCTGGTTGTACGCAGAACTCCCGGCTGCTGTCCGAGCTGGCGGAGGAGGCGCGCATGGAGCCCGGCGGCGACGCGGCCGCCATCTTGGAGTACTACCGGCACCAACTGGACCTGTTCTCCAACATGTGCCTCAACCGGCAGTACCTCGCGCTCAACAGTCTCAGCCCGCAGCTGCATATAAATCTCATACTCAAGTAACTAATAGCAGATCACTTACCTTTTTATTTATCCCAGAAAAAAAAATCATTATAATGAATTCTGGAGGAATATCTATATAAATGTATACGTATCCAAGCAATTATCTCAATGTTCCTACTCCAATCACTGTTAATGACTGGTAAAGGGATTATACCTGGATACAAATGGATAAATAAATTATATTTATTATACTGTTACAAAAAAGAAGAAATAAGTTAAATCGCTTGAAGTTAACAAGCAATTACTTAGATAGTAAGTTAATTGAGGAGATAGATTTTCTACAAATGGTTGAAGTCGTGTGACATATCCTCAATGTATCGCCATAATTTATTTATAACGTTTAAGTATTAATAATCTTACTGTCAAAAAAAAAATTAATAAAACACATACTTTAGAAAGTTTAGTTTTCAACGGAAAAACAATCTTAGACCTATGAAAAAGCAAAAAAAAAAAATTTTTTTTCTTTAATTCATTTGTGCTTATCAAGTATTATGCGTGTCGTGTATTCAGATGCATGTCTAACTCTGAGCTGTCGTACGAGCTGCGAGCCTCGTTCTGTCGCCTGATGCTGCACCTGCACGCGGACAGGGACCCGCAGGAGCCGGTCACGCCCGTCAAGTACGCCCGCCTCTGGACGGAGGTCTGCGACCGGATACATATACACGAGTCAGTACACATATCGACTACAGCTTAATGTCATTGCATTCGGGGGACCGTTGAATTCTCACTTCTGAAAGTCGAAAGCTACGCCATCGGTTCGTAAATCTACGGCGGGAGAGTTTGTACAGAGAAGAAGCGGCAAGAAACTCGGCGAGGGCCGCTTTTTCTCACTGTTTTATTTCATACAGAGATTTCAAATTGTTTTTAAAAAGTGACTTCATTGAAATATGAAAACTCTTTCCATTATATAAAATATTACAGAGAATAATACTGATCTGACGCTCGTGCACTACACTGAATTTTCATGACCGGCGGTCCGATTTTTTCAGGTCCGATATGTCAGGCCATATGTAGGAAATGCGCGCTTGTGCACTGTCAGGAATTTTACCGTCCGGAATTTTACTTTTCTCTATTCCGGATCGGTTTTTACAGGTCCGTGATGGCGGCAATGAAAAACGTGTTTACGCTTGTGCACTGCTGTATCCGAGATCCGGAAAATTCATAAGGAATAGGCTTGGGAAAAAATTATCGATTTGAATCGATATTTATTTCGGCAATATTGTTAATTTCCAATAAACTTATAATCGATATTTATTGTTGATTATAAAATGCTATATTTTATATGATGATTTAATATAGTTGGTATATATCACTGCATATGCTTTGGCAAACTCGGTATAGTTCTATTTTGATCAGCGTATGGTTCTAGTATCGATACTTAGCTAGATTTTAGATTCGTATTAAAAGTATCGATAGCTTAAGGTAAGATAAATAAGTGTTGTTACGCTTAGACGCCTAAACAACTGAACTCATCTAAATGGAAATTAATATAGTAAATAGACTTAACTTTAAGAAAGGACATAGGCTACATTTTATCGCGAAAAATAGGGATGAAAGTTTGCCTGGAAATTTGCCACTATCAAATTTTTTTTAGAATTGATAATTATAGATAAATATTTGACAACAGAAGTAATAATAAAGAAAAAACAGAAGATTAAGAAAAGTAATTAAGTGACACTCAATGTCTTTTTCGCATTTAATAAAATTTTAAATGTATGTTTGTGTCATTAATAAATAAAAAAAAAATAAGTATTCTAAGGGAATAATATTTCTACTCAAAGAAACTACACCACGCGTATAAAATTATGCCTATATATAATACAGTCAACTGATCTCGTAAAGTTAATTTAGCATAATAATTCTCCGCTAACACGGCACTAATTTCGTAAAGTTAAACATCAAGTACTAGACCATTATCAGTAATTTTATTCTAATGTCACAGATATTTTTAACTATTGTATGTGAATAATGCTGTTCCTAAATTAGTAAGGGTATAAGTTTTTACATCTGATAGTAGTCATCCGATTGTAGTAAAAAAATGCTTCATTCGTCTTGCCATAATTTATTATGGTTTATGTAAGACGATCAGATCATTATTTAGATACCTTTCTACGTCTTCGAACGGAATTACCGACGTTCCAAAAATCTCATCGTACATAGCGTAAGTGACGTGTAGCTTCAAAGAGCTGCCCTACACTGCGCCGCTCCGATCAGGAAAAAAACGGACAAGTGCACAAGCTACTCATCCGGATTTTTCATATCATTCCGGACCGGAAAAAATCGGACCGCCGGACCTAAAAATTCAGTGTAGTGCACAAGCGCCCATACAGTATTCAAAATAATAACAGAAAACTAATAAAATTAAATAGTCCAACATTTGTAATCTTAGAGGTCCCCCGACTGCATTGAGAATTTCGTTTAGTCAAGCCAATATGCAACTTATTTTCTTTTGTTTTATTTTTAAAGTGTTTTGTACATCACTTAGATTTATTTGCTTATCACTTATATGACAGTTACCAATGCGTGAAAGGCGGTCCGGACGCGAACCGCGCGAAGGTGAAGGAACAGTTCGCGTCCACCATACGGTTCGTGGAGGACTACCTGTGCAACGTGGTCACGCGCACGTGGTACTTCAGCGACCACGACCAGAACAAACTGACCTTCGAAGTGGTCAAGCTGGCGAGGGAGCTTATATACTTCGGCTTCTATAGGTAAGTCGGGAATAAGCCTCCTCCAACCCCCGTGGCTGAGTGGCTCGCTTGCCGGTTTCGAAGTTTCACCCTCAGGGTTCGATTCCCGATCGGGGCAATCTAAAAATATACTTTTCTGTATTTTCTCTGGTTTGTTTTTTGTGGTACCATCGCTATCTCAGATACTTTTTATTACGAGAGCTTTAGCTACTCATTTGGAAATCTAAGTAATGTATGTTATCTATATTTATTCGCCAAAGGGAGTACAACCACCGGATCCCGGATCCTTATCTAAACTTATAAATCTCTTTTACTAGAGAGTACATTAAACAACGAAGGTATCACAACACCCATGTCCGGACCAAAATTCAAAAGTTCATTTTCTATACTGACCCGACTGAGAGTCGAATTTTAGATTTTCCTCCGACAACGGAGGTCATGCGAACTATTTTATGTTAACTATTTAATTTCGTTTGTTTGTTTAGCTTTAGCGATCTGCTTCGACTAACAAAGACACTACTGAGCATATTGGATTGCGTGACAGCTATAGATTTATTACACGAGACCAACGCGCTGTCTGGTGAAGTTGAATGTGAGTATACATTGCATTATATTGTTTAAGAACTTCTATTCGTGCGTCCGCAATATTTTATTAATATTATTTAAAGATGTTCATTTGTTATAATAATTTGCAAGCTACTCAAGACGTCAAGGAAGTGCAACAGCGTAAGTTTATGATAGATGTAGTTCCAATAACTGTGTTAGAACAAAACATTAACACACTAGAGTTTTTTTCACAGAAATAAAAATGAGGTAAAAATTTATATAAGCATTTTTTATATTCATAAATATGCTTTATTAACGATATGAAACCGTAGGCAACATTTTATGTATATGTGGTTTCACGTTAATGACCCTTGTTATTATTTTTTCAATTATAGCTGAAGGAGGCGTCTTGCGCAGTATCGGCGATATGGGCGCAGTCATGACTTCCATAACACTCGGATCAGTCGCTAGAAACGTAAGTACAATGTACGAGTAGGTTTATTGGAAATGATTCAAAGCCTCATTCAATTCGTTTTGTTATTTGTAATGGTACAATATTGTATGCGCGGAGCTGCAGCAGTGTGCAGCAGAGTACTCTACGAATGCTAGTCTGATATGCTACTGTCGGTAGAGTCAGGGCGTGGGCGGGGGCGGGGGCGGAGGCCTACAGCGGAGCGCCTCCGCGCTGGTCCTGGCGCGGGAGCACCCCCTCGTGATGGACACCAAGCTCAAGATCATTGAAATATTGCAGGTAACATATCTTACACTGGTTATACTGGCACGCGCACTGATATACAAATATTATAACAAACACCACACGCACAGAAATAAATCTAGTTAGAAGGAACATGTTCGTCGATTTATATGGAGACCGAGCGTGCCACATTTTGTGTAGGTATCATGACGTCACGATCTTAATTTAGTGATGGAAGACATAATTTCACATGCATCGAATACATGTTGTATTTGAAACGGCATACCGATTCTTATCGATTGAAAAACGATATCGATCGACGGAGACCAACGTGTACAGTCTGTCTATAAAGTCATGAAAAGAATGTTTGAGGAACTAACATTAGACACAAGTATCACAACATTGAATCAAAGTACATCGACTGTCAACAACTTGATTTTTTAGCTCGATTTTCTGCATTTTTGATTTGTTTTGATTAAACTGAAGCTACTTCTTCTAAACTCCGTCGAAAAGTGTTAAAAATGAAGAGAATTAATCAGAGTGAAGCTCAGGATATTATTTATAAAGTTTTTCAGTGATGTTTATTGGAATAAGAAGCTGGACACATTTTATCATATTTGTAGAATGTTAAAGCTCGAATGGCAGTAATCGTGTTACTGATTGAGTTTTGGTTACCAGAAGTTTCAAATTTACTAAATATATGAATTTAAGTCTAAAAGAAGTATTGATTACATTATGCATTTATAGGTTAGATTGAAAATGTTAGAAGGCTATATTGTAGTGCGGCCCGAATTTTCAATACTTTTGGATAATCAAATTTATCATTGATTTTAATCTGAATAAAAAATATACCTTTTAGGAATGTACGATTTTTACCTATGTACGCCAATAAAAAGTTTGTGCTTTATATTACTAAAATTATAGCATTAATTTGATCATTGTGGCGATTCCATTCTTTTTGCCAAATACCTATAGGTATTATATTTTTAAAACTTACTTTCAGGAAAATCAGAGAATATAGTGCTACGTATTGTAGATGAAGGTTATAAAAATGGTGGCATATTTGAAACCCCTGGGAAACATAGATAGTCGTCCTAAGAAATAAATGGTTAACTGCAACATTTGTGCACTTCGACAAAAGATTCAGTTCTTTTACTCTGTGAAAAAAAGAGGTACCTACATGAAGAAAACATCAGTGGATTGCCAAAACCGATCTGGATTTTAATTGTAGCCTAGAAGTTATGCGTTTAATTCTGAAATATATTGGGTTTTCTTACAAGGAGTGTCAAAAGTAACAGGCTTTAATCGAATACAAGCACACATTGCAGTAAAACGAGAAAACAACTTGGCAATTATAAAAAAAAAGATTTATCAAAAATTACGATTACTATATTGTAATCTTCAATGTAGAATAAACTCATTGTCTACGAATTATACGCCTTTCTTTACCTTTTCTGGGGTAATAAAAGTAAAAAAAAAATCCTACTATCAAAATCATTTGTCTCACTACACAGGGTTGCTACGTGCACGATCGAAGCGCCCTTAATTTTTTTCATGACTTTATAGACAGACTACCATTTTGCTTAAATATTATGTATATGTCACGAACTCACGTATGTAATTTAGTGAATCGGCGCAAAAAAGATTTTATGCGATAGAATAGAAATCGGCATTTTTCTGTGGGCAAACACTTTGTAGTAGCCGCTACCCCCTCCCGACACGCTACACATTTTTACGTCCTGTGTTGTTATGTTATGTTTCACGGCGGGCTTTTCTGCAACTCGATACTCAGTTCCTATTTTCCAGACACGGGGTTGCTTTAGTCCTGCCACCCCAGCTCCTCCAGGAAGCCCGTAAGATCTCGAACTCTGCCGCATGCTTCCACTAGTATCCTTGGGCTTCATAGATATGTTGTCCTTTTGTCTTAATAGACTCCTGCATTCCAGTATCACATGAGTGCACAAGCGCTTATGTGATACTGGAATGGAGACTGAGGAGACAATCTCCTCAGTCTCCATGCACGCCCTGCTCAGAGGACTGTCAGAATAACCCATGTTATATAGGTGTTTGTTAAAGTTTCCATATCCAGTAAGTATACCTACTATTTGCTTTAGAGTCCTGTTGCTTCAATCTATTTATTTTTAATATTAGGATCATACGGAAAACTAAAACAAAAATTACAGAGTAATTCAATATAAAATTAATTATCCTTTCTTCTGCTTTCAACGACGATATTTTTTTAATCGGGTAAAAAAATCGCATTGCACAGCACTATTCTCCATTTTTGGCCTCCAACAAATTGACCTTGAATTATACATCGATGGTTTTACAAGCACAGCAAATTTGGACTGTCAAATTAAAGCCGCAATGGAAAGCTATTACTAGACACATGACCGTTTTGATAAAAATAATACGGAGCAACAAAACTAATGATTTTTAATTCAAAATAGATATATCAAGGTAAATAGTTACTTACCGATGGAAGGAAATACCTCGACTATAAGATCCAACCATATTGGTGGTGTTTGAGCAGGTAATTATCGAACAACGCATCATTTTAAATTTCGTCCAACACCGATTGCGATCGAAAGTGGACTGAGCCTCGCGGCGAGCAATGAAGATGTCTAGACGTCGTTTCGGCACGCGAAGTACGTACACTTTTTCCTTCTAACTAGATATATTTCTGTGACCACACGTATCAAAAATAGAAACGGTTTTCGCTATCATTTAAAAATATAAAAAAGGTATACTTACTTTGTTCTCAAACTTATTATAGCTTAGTAAATTGTTTTCTGAATTAAAGTGTGTTTCTAAAAAACCGTTCCGCAAAGTACATACTGTATTTTGCAGTAATAGGTTGCGAATCCGATAACGATACTGAATCCTATCGATAGCGTTACGTATCATCATCTTGAAACACTCACATAACACTGTGGCTCTGTTTTTTCACCTGCCCATTTGCCCATACCTAAATATAAACACTGCACATATTACAAATTTAAAACTACCTCCCGAATAGTAAATATATAAATGGTGTCAGTTTATTCTGGACGTGAGACTGGACTACCGCATCAGTTGCCTGCTGTCGATCTTCAAGAAGGAGTTCGAGCAGGCGAGCGAGCGGAGCGCTGACTCGCTCGCGCGGCCCGATGTCGAGGCGATCGGGCTTCAGGCCGAGGGCATATTCAGCTGCCGGTAGGTATTGTACACGGTGAGTTTATAATCAGTGCACAATATATATATTATCACAGATTAATTTCTTTAATGGAACATAGAAAACAAATACAGTATTTCATATTCACATTTTTATAACTGATGGTAGATCGCCAAAATACGATCTTAACCTCCAAATAAAGTAGTTAGTTATTAGCTATAACTTGTTTATTGATATAATTTGTTTATAAATATCTTTTCTTCTTTATCACCGATGCTGATAGGTTAATAGATAAAGATAGAATACAGATGCCAATGATTTCTCTTAAGGAACATAATATTATTTGTGCACTGATTACAAATTATAAAAAATCCGGTAATTGTATCTGTTTTGGGCATAACATTAAAATGGTTTTCTACAAAAGTGGCTAAATCGCATTTTTTTGTTAGTTCGTTAGTTTTCATTCTATGGAGATGATATGATTTATTTTTAAGAAACTTGTTAATGACCTTTTCGTACGGTTGTCGTGTTTAAAAATGGGGTTTAAACATATAAAAGGTTATACGCATGTAAGTATTCTTATTGCAAATAAGTAGATAATATAACTCATTGAAAACGTAGAAAAAGTGACTAACGCATGCTTTAACCGGTGCGGGTATTTAGATAGGGATTGCTGCATAAGGGCAGAACACACTGGCGCAATATACCGTGCAACGTGACCACACCATACAAGTGTTATGAAGGAACAAATGTTGATAGATGTTATGGAACACGATGTGCCTACGCAGAAGGTTAAATGTCAGCAATCAAAATGATTCAAGAAGCGCATTTGACATCTGCCGAGTGTGACTGAAACGGAAACCTGGCGCGTTATATAAATATACATAATTAAATATTTCAAGATCTGTAAATGTGTTCCATGAATACGTGATTTAATTTGATGTCATAGAATATTTCGTACGTTCTTGTAGTAGTAAGTATATATACTTAGTAAACACATACTATTTGCAGCAGATGTAGTTAAACTCTTATTTTACACTTTGAGGGTTACTCCTTTTGATTAAATTATACATTCGTTATTTGGGACGAAAGGCGTCTAACGTCACATGTCACATTGCACCAGTTGTCTGTACCTACCGTTAGATCCTATCTAAATACCAGAAAATGGTAATTAAAATTATATGTTGGTTACACAAAGTAGTTGGGGATTTATTAATCTTTGGTCTCTATAACAGTGCTGGAAAGTAGAATATGTTTGGTAAGTACACCAGTCGAATGACAGGATGGTCAAAGGCTAATGTCCTTGCGATATACAAGTTAAAACTTTCTCTATATAAAGAAGTGCAGCTTACGGAAGCTAAAATCATGGTAATAATAAAGGACTAATTCTTCCTTATCATCATATTAAGGTACTCACTGCTGGGGCACAGGCCTTACCTATGGATGGAATGGAAAAGGGAGAAATGGAACATGACAGAAAAGTGGCTTAGTGGGTGTTTAACGATTGCAGACGCAGTTGGGATCAACAGCTCAACGTGTCTTTCGAAGGACGGAGTAGTTGAAATAGTAAATTTGTAATTTGGTCACCCATCCAATGACCGGAAAGTTGCTTAAATTCCGCCCGGCAGACTAAACGCTCTAACTACTACGCATTGAGCTCCTCAAAAGAACCATATAGTTTCTTCGATTGCAAAGCCTAAATATATTCTTCTTTTTTTTTGTATTGTGGCACTCCCAAACGTTGGCAATACCTTATATTTTTCGTTTCTTTTAGATTATACTGGGTTATTTGTAAAACTACAACAACATCTCGGATCTAGTTAACGTTATAGCTAACGTTATTAATAAACGTTAGTTGCACCAGTTTTGATAATTAGTTACATTTAATATTCTTAAAAATAAAATTTAATTGACTCCAATATGTCAGTTTTTCACACGGCGTGCTAGTATAAGTTTGCTCATTCGTTTATGAATAAAACATAGATTTATGACACGTCATGACCTCATTATGTTTTTGTATTTTGATAAAGAACCCTGTATAAACAAATAAGAATTATTCCATGTTTTTAAGGTTCCATACCCAAAGGATAAAACAGGAACCTATCACCAGGCCGTATCTCACGAGCCGTGATAGTTAAAAAGTTGAAATTTAAATGTTATGATGACACAGATGTATTGCTGTTGCTACTATAAAAACACATAATAAAAAAATATGAAATAAATTTTTATGGGAGTCCCCCATACGACAAAAGTATATTTATTCGGTTTTTTTTAGATTTCGGGTGGTTTCTTTAATTATACTTTCCAACACTGATATCAGATACGAGCAAGGATAACTTAGTCACGAGTAGATATGTTCTAATACCTTGTACTAATTAAACAAATTATTTCAGAGCAATTCAGACTGTGCCTGACAGCTGCCTCCCAAAAAATGTAGATTTGTTAGTAAGATGAATTACGCATAGCATGCTTTGTTGACATACCCGCTACTAACCTATAATAATATCCAATTAAAATACAATTTCTTTACGTCTTTACACAGGCAAATAAATTTTCTTTTTAAAAGAGTTCGAATTAAAGAAGGTTATCAATTTGACCTTCATATATTTCTGGAATTGCGCATTACATGTATATAGTCTATGTGGGCTTTTCAAAGTGTGTGCCAAATTTGAAGAGTACGTCTGTGTGTGTACGTTTGTCCGCCCATTTCTCAAAAATAGAAATCCTTACTAAATTTAATAAAATTTGCATTCACAATACTTTATTGAATAAGACAGAATATTATCTTGAAAACGTTCACTTTTTGTAAGTTGTCTTGTATAGAAAATTTTACAAGATTGAAACATAATTTTATAAATCATTTTAGTTTTTTTTTTGTAATCCTCTTATATTCAGTAACTAAAATTTTAGCTTATATAATGCACACCATGCGTTCATAAAAGGTCAACTATTTAATTTGCACCTTAAATAGAGAGAGGTACAATACGAGTTTCATCTAAATAATAATGAACTGTTTACATTGTTTCTACGAGTATAGTAATACGATGACAATTTCTAAAGAGTTTTAATTATTTTTCACCTTTGGATTTCATCTTTTTACGATTAATGTGCATAATATATTACACAAATTATATATTATTTTGGTATATACCTATTTAGAACTTTAAATTATCTATATGTATAATATTCATTCTTGGATGTAAGAATTTAGGTTCATTTTGTAATAATATTAATCTCAATTGGCTGATACTTCAATTAACCAAAGTCGATATAAGTAACAGAATGTGAATATCTCTCACTTTTTATTTTGTGCCGTTCTTATTATAGTGATGTCTTTCCAGTGAATATGTGATGATTCGATAGTGTTGTGTTGTGCGAGTGAACATTCCAATCCAGTGGTAATTCTTTTTTCTCATGAAGAGTAAAAATTTTCTTTTAATATACCTTAACAATTTTCAGCTTTCTGCATGGAAACCCAGAATAACAGTTATATTAAACCGCAATACAAATATACATGGATAATTTATGTATATATTTATAAGCTTGTGTTGCCTTTAAAGCATGATAAATTAATATGAAAAGTATTAACCGTCATTTTTGCATTTGTATTTAAGGTGGATACTGATTTTGAGTAGGTAATTGAACAATTTCGTTCACTTTAGACTAAAATATATTTTTTATAATAAGCTTAGTGAATCTCTTTTGACAATCTCGTTCTGTTGACAAGAATGTGTACTAAATTTTATCAGATTTAAACAGTTCCAATAACACTGCGTTTTAATGTAAAATAAACTCTAACGTCAGAGTTGTAAAGTATCTATCTGTGTCTATACTATTCGCTAGATACCATGCTGGACGTGTTACTGCAACTTAATATCAGATTGCAACACTAGAACGTGTAAACATTTTTCTGATAAAAACTTCTTTAAAAAATTAGACCCGACTTCAAACTTTAAAAAAGTGATAAATAATACTTACTCAAGAAAGTTTTATTGAAGTCGGGCGGAGTTTTCCTGTGGGTTATTAACTAAATGATATTTTTTTCCAAAATCCATGTTCATTTTATAAAGAGGAAAGATTTGATTGCTTGTTTTTTAAAAGTCCGACCGATTTATAAAGTCTGTCATCTACGGGAAGCTACACAATACGCGGGGGATATAGTTTATAATTTGCGCAGGCGAAGTCTCATGGAAAGAGCTAGCTTAATAGAAATTGGCTTACAATTTAAGAAGAGTCGATAAACATAATATATATCTACTTTTTTATAAACAATTACATCAAAGGGTAAAGTATACATACTCGTTGAACCTAGAAATCTTCCTTTCGGATTTTGAATGAATACAAAATACGCAATCTTTCGTTTTGTAGCTGAAATGAGCATACCATCTAAATATTTAGATGAAATCTGATAAAAAGCGTATTTTGTTTTGTTATAAAAGGAAAACTACCGATTAGATTTGATAAAATTTTAATGGGACCACCTGTGTCCATTAAGCTCTCGTATAAAAAATAATTTTTTAAAATGGTCAACAATTGGCGGAAGTATCTGTACATACATAAAAAGAAACATACATCGCCGTCGAACACATAACCTCCTCTTTTTGATTTTGAAGTAAGTGAAAACGTTAAACGCCATTCACAGAGTAGTTTGCAAAGAGTAAAGTAATAATGAGTTAATATTTGTTGAATTAACAAGATCGTGTAATTTTGTCAAAATATCATGTGTCATTCATTTACAAAAGACGAAATGTTGGAAAAAGTTTATATACTTCTTGTACTAGTGCTGCCATCTACGCCGAGCTTTGCGTAATATTCCCTATTAATTTATGTGAAGTAGACGAGTCGTGGTCTCCCTCGACTTTCACTTTCGCTTTCATAAGGTATGCTTTCCTGTATTGACAGTAATTTTACGTTAATAAATTTAAAGCTGCTTTTCTGAACCTAATTGTTTTATTATAACGAAACACTCGAACAGTATCCGCCTTCGGCAATAATTATTTAAACGCCTGATTGTTATTGGTGGTATGTCCAGGGATGGGTTAGATTTGGACGAATGCGGTGGACGTATGGTGCTCCGGGTGCTATTGCAGCTGTGCTCTCAAGGAGCGTCAGCCGCGCTGGTGTCCGGGGCCCTGGCGCTCCTGTTCAGGCATTTCAGCCAACGGCAGGAGGTGTTGGCCGCATTCAAACAGGTATTTGATAATTTTTCAACGAAGGCTGATTTCGATTTTGGTTTCGCATTTTTTGCACTTCGGCATGCAGCACTACAACTACATCTCGATAAACAGACCTGTGCACGACCAAAGTGAAATGTTGTTTGCGGTTAAGGATTTTGATCTTGCTATTACAAGTTGTATCTTTGTTTTTTTATCAGTCTCCCGTTAGAAGCGTACAATGAAGACATTTTGTGTTTGTGTGTCCAATTGTGTTTAGAGTTTATGTCTGAGGGTAGATGTATATTTGAGTGCAGATCTATTGCGAATCATTGGTTGCGATAAGAACTGGGCAATATATACGTAATATGACATTAAATTTTGAATACTAAACTGATGTTTGCCAATTGGATATGACAATCTGTCGAGCGTACCATATATACTGATTATATTGATACGCTCCGAGGATTTCTCACCAAATATGGACCGATAACTGATGTCTTCTTTTTGTAAGGGTAATTGTCACATAGCCGTGAGATTCACAATGACAATGATTAAGTTTCTCTGTTAGGTTCAACTGCTGGTGTCCGACGCGGACGTAGAGTCCTACAAACAGATAAAAGCCGACTTGGATCTACTGAGACAAAGTGTAGAGAAATCCGAACTGTGGGTGTTCAATAAAGGCCGGGCGGGTCTCCTAGATGAACATTCAGGTGAGTTATAAAACTTAATCGCCTTTAATGAGATCTAACTGAATCTCCTTTCTTACCAGATGTGCATGCAATTAAAGAGCATGTTAATTGGTGGTAAGGCACCGTCTGCGAGGATTTCTATAATGCAGGCAATGATACCGGCATCCGGAGAGTCTCACATTTAATCTCCCCTTTTTGCCTCAAGATTATTCAGTGCTATAAAATATGAACTTATGTTATTAAATAGCCACTCGTATTTGTAATAGCGACTATTTAAATTTAATGGTATTATTACGTTAAATCCGAAAATAAACTCCTTTTTTTTGAGATGGTGCACATAGATCTGACCTATTCTGGTACATCTCCTTTGCCGTGTATATCTCATCGCTAACTTATCATCTATGTGTTTCCTTTAGTGATAACGTACGTACTAAAGAGATATTAAAGATAGAGCAGAGAAAATATACGGCTACTTGTAAACGGAAATTCCCCTTAGCTAGAAGAAGAGAGTTAATCGCGGCACCCTGTCTCAGTCTAAGGCGTATATATTGTTAAGGGCATCTACAAATACATACTCTATAAATAATCAAATACAATAACCGTCAATATACGTTATTCAAAAATTCGTTACTGAGAGCAGGACAGACTATACAGTCAACGATATATAAAAGTACATTTTTGTTAATATTTCAAAAAATTACGCCAACTGCAGCGTCGATTACAGTACTGTCACATGAATAACATACAACCTTTAATTACTTTTTGAAGTAAAAGTACCGTTCAACGCTAACTTTTTTTTTATATTAACTAACACTAAAACCTGACTTCCCTGCTCTATTTATAATATTTTTATATTGTGTACACGATGCGAGTGACTTGCGCAGGCTATATGCATTGACTATCGTAAAATAGTGTCTGGTAACACCAAGACACAAAACATTTACCAACGCAAGCTAGTGGCATACATCTTGTGCATTTACCCTACGTCTTTACTTACCCCAGTCTTTCGCAACGTGTACAATTTAGTGATAATAGTTTTGTTTTTAACCCGATGTTTTTTTTTGTTAGTGTGTTTATTGTCCGTTTTGCATCTTGTTAATATTGAAGATGAATTCACAAATCAGTAATTATAAATAGTAGTAATTATGTTAAACAAACCTCTTTTGAAATTGTTTTTTTTTTTTAGAAAATTTAATGAAATTTACTTGTTAAGGTGCTGATAGACTTCATTATTAACATGTCACAGAAAAATGTGTTTTTAAATTTGTTGAACTTAACAACGAACAGCTAAGCATATATCGCTATGAAAATTATATTATTATAATATAATAGAATATATTCTATACGAAAATGTCATATGTGAGTGACAAAATTATTTGTCTGCAAAAACTTAAAGCAAAATTTAATATCCATTAGCTAATACTCGCTAAAACATGTTCGTTTATTTTGTGAGCTTTTTATAACATTCACTAGAAGGCTCATTATAAGTGAATTCTTAAGTCTATCAGCACCTTCATCTCTAACTAATTCTGTTCTAAAAATAGGACTTCTATTTATAATTTTAATTCCATATTCTTAAAAGTGTGGATTGTCTCTACACCCTTCTTTTGTTGTCTAATACCTTATTTATCTGTAGTGGAACACTCCTTTGGATACTGAGTGAGTTTCAACTAATTGCATGTCAATTTTTTTTTATCCATTAAAAGTCAATATATTTTCTGTTTTATTTGCTACAATATTGTTGCTTTTATTAAACCAAGCCATGTTCCTAATTAGGTGGAACTTCGCTGTTTCAATATATTTTCTGTCGTTAGATGCCGCTGGTGTTCAAATATATTAATAAATTTTTTGATTATAAACGAAAAATACTTATTTAATTTTACAAATATTAAAACAACACAAATCAATAAAACATATTTCTATAATGTGAACATTTTAATTGAAATCGAACCGCTAACTAGCGTAGACCAAAACAACAGAAATCATGACGTTCCACCTTAAACGTCGGGTCGGTGCAAATCTAATGGAAGGTTTGTCAATTGTCTCACTGATGTACGCGTTAGTACGCGACGGATCGTCCGTCGAGTGTTGAATATCACACTCTACAGTTGAATATCATATATTTATCAATTCTGACATTCCACGACAGACGTGATGTGACGCAACTTCCGTCAGATATTTGCCGATCATAAGCGTATTTTCACACCAAACGTGTTGGCCGCTGCCGACTGTGTTGTGTTGTTATTGTGCTTGACGTATTGTTAGTTTGCTGTAAAAGAAATAAGTACATATTATGATTGAAAATGCAAACACTTGCATAACGTTCGCTCACAGTCTGCGGGCTGACAGTCAGTTTGGTGTGATCGCAACCTAACACTCGCTCGCATTGTATCTAGTCCCCCTCATGGTGTACGTTATATTTTTTTAACACAGAAAAATATCCGGCTTCTGTCCGCATTACCGGTGATTTGACTGTTGTCTTCAATTTAAATCGACTGTTGAACTAATTATATTTTAATATTCTTGCAGATATGGTAATTAATCAAGAATAGGGATGATGACTAATTTCTGTTTGTTTGTCCGTCAGGTAGAGTGTTAAAAAATGTTAAACACTTATAAATATTAAAAATAGGTTTTTTTTTTCGTAATCATTCGTTTTCTACTCAACTGTGACGTAGCGAGCCCCCACTCCTCAACTTTAATGCCTGTTATCTAAGCTATTTCTTGTTATATTGAAATAACAAAAAAATACGTATCTAATATTTTTCTATTATCTGACAGACGGACTAAATAGAATTGCATTTTCATAATTTATCATCCCTATTTTATTAATACTACAATTTGAATAAAGAGAATTCGCAAGAACGGACAGAAACTTAGCAAAGACCATTGTTTTCTCCTTGTTTTATTTGCAATATTAAAATAACCTAATTAGATTTTATGCATTACAATAGTTGACACTGAGGGCAATCCATAAATTACGTCACACGTTACAAGGGGGGGGGGGGGGGGGGTCGAGCAACTGTGACATTAGAACAATATTTAGTAGAATTTGTATAGACAAACATGTGACGGGGGGGGGGGGGGGAGGGGGTTAAAAATCATGAATTTTGTGTGACGTAATTTATGGATGGCCCCTTGTATAATGCGTGCACAAGGCTGTTTGGCAAACACCCGTGACTGACCGACAATATTGTTCCCATCTCTGTTTGATTACTTAAACATAATATTTCACCAAAAGTTATCACTCGTTCCTCCGTCCTAATAAAACAGAACCTGCAGTTATTAATACTATTTGTGGTTCTGTTTTTCGCTATATCAATCCTAAAAAAGATGCTCTGGAATGCTTTGCAAAATTGTAATACTTTAATGTTCACAGTATATAAAGGTGTTATTGAATATTACATCTTATGTCTTTGCCCTTAAGGTATAACTGGTACAGTCGGTCCGGGAGGCGCTATATTGGAACGGAACGCGTCTCTCGACAACGTTCTAGACACATCTAGAACAAGCAAACATGACCACAACGAATATAAAAAAATAAAAGAGGTAAATCATTATTATACTATATTAATATCCCCATTGCTCAAAATAAAATAACGCGGGCCCAATAAGGTTTGGTATGTACTAAATGCGTATGCAGTCGGGCCCGACGTGCCTTCAGAGGCACGGTGAAGCTCAAAATAACAACATTTTGGTCATCTATGTTTAAATTTCCTTTCTTGTAACTTCACAGTAATTAGTTACATGTTGTTCCCAATATGCTGCAGCCTTAATTCAATCAACATTTACTTTATTTTTGCTATCTATTTTAAACTTAACCGTTAACTAATCAGGGCTTAAAATCGATTGGAGAAATGCGAAAATTAAACTTGATTTTTTTAATCACCTTCCGGTAACATTATATCGATACTTTGGAAGAAATGTCAAAAATACCTAACTATTATGGGCAAAATTAATTCGATGATGCAGTTTTGTTTAAAATTTCAAATCTCATCGATCAATCAAAAATGAGACCACTTTATAATTACTATTAAAATAAACAGCTAAAACTGTTCTATGGAGTATCTGAGACAATGAAGGTATCACACCCAAACTTTATGTTTACGAACCTTCTTCCCCGAGGGATGAGCACGTTTTTTTACGGTACAGATCTTAAAACGAATGATAAAATACTGCACGCAAGGCAACAGCGGCGGCGGCGACACTGGGCGACCGCGCCGCCACGAGCAGCGTCTGCTGAGGAACATAGGCGTCCATAATATAGTGCTCGATCTATTACAGGTACATTATTAATCATTTATAGATACATATGTGTTTTATAAATATATATCAGAGTTTTATCCAAAATATGGACACCTCCTACGTATAATGTCGTAAGTGCATTTTACTTGTTTTATATGGTCTATTCGGGAGTTGATAAATATTATATTCCGATTCGGAATAGTTATCTGTATGTATGTAACAATCTGTGTGTAGAGTAACGATTATTTTTTCAGCAAAATGAAATATATTAACTTTTAATGAAATGTCCATGATATGGCCCTTTATTATAAACATAAGAAAATGTTTTGTATGTGGAATTTGACAATATGCGATGGTTATTTGTTCGGTCCGACCAAGAGAAAAAAGAAAATAAAAACATGTTTAATTTTTCTACATATTATCCTCTTGTATCAATACAATGGTACTTGACATACGATTAAATAAAGAATCGAACTGTGGAAGGACATTATACCCTTACATTATACCCTCGGGCAGGCCGAGAACATTTCAAACCACCCTCGAAGAATAATGTTCTATCTGCAAAGTCAAATTAACGTTTGACCTTGCAATGAAAGATAAATAGCTGAAAATACAATAAAGAACGAATATGCTTTTCATTTAATTCATCGTTCTAAAAGTTGTTTAAAAAGTCTCAAAGTGTGAAGGTCAAATTTTACCAACAGAACATTTATTTTGCGCCGAATATTCCTCTAAACATTTTTACACGGTTATCCTTTTTTCTTTGCGATAGAGGTTTGAGAAAATAATGAATATGTACAAAAGCTTTTAATTTATTATGTCTCGTTTGGAGGTTGACATTGTGTTTTTTTTCACTAGGTTTACTAATGTTATCTACATAAATATAGGCTTAGGATGTTTCGTTTTTTTTTTTTCGAATATTTAGAGTTACTATTCTTGCAATATATTGTTTTTTATTTTATTTTATGTGTTACCACGCAAAGGTCATTGAGGTAAATCTTACTGTTTATTGGCTCGAACTCTGCACAAGATCCCAAATGCAATACAGTTTCTTTCCCGTTCCTATTGAGTGCAGACACAAATACTATAATTTTTCACAGGTGAGTATTTATGCCTGTAAAGAAAATCTGTAATTTTCTTGTATAATTATCTTCTTTTTGAGCACTTAAAGAGTAAGGACCAGTTAATGCAAGTATATTTCTGTGCTATGCTTTATAATAGAAGAATATGTAACCGTATTTGCTAATAAAGTTTAATGTATTGACATAACCATTTTGGCATAGTTTTTTTCCTATAATTTTAATTCAGATAGACATGAAAGATCGGATCAATAGATTACGTTTGGTTAGAGCTCTGACCACAACAAAATGCGAGCCCACCGTTTGAAGCGAATATGCCGCGGTAGAGGGCAGCTCTGAAGTTTGATTAAATATTAGTATGCTTAAAAAAATGCTGAGCCGTTGTTCGTAAATATAATTAGGATCTATATATGCTATGTTATATGATGTCCTAAGATTTTATGCAAATGCATAGCTACAAAATTTGCTTACACTAGGTGCCACACGATGAGAATGATGCGGCGATGGACGAGCTGCTTGCGCTTGCGCATGAGTTCCTTCAACACTTCTGCCACGGCAACCAGCAGAATCAGGCGATACTACATAAACATTTGGACCTGTTCCTTAACGCTGGGGTGAGTCGGAACACTGAATTTACGTTGCTAATTTAGTTGAAAACGTCTATAATCGTATAAGGATGCCGCGATAATATACTTTGGCAGAGCGCCAATCAGAACGCGGCAACTCGTATTACAACGTTTTTAACCTGACTATATAAAATCGCATAAATTATTAAATCTTCAATAATTATCAGATAAGGGAAGCGCAGACGGTGTGCGCAATATTCAAAGACAACGCGTCCCTCTGCGCTCACGAAGGCAACGAGAAGGTGGTGGCTCACTTCGTCCACTGCATCGAGTCCCGCGGCAGGAGGCCCGCATACCTCCACTTCCTGCAGACCATCGTGCACGCGGACACGCAGTACATCCGCCGCAGCCAGGACCTCGTCATGCAGGAGGTAACCTCCACTTCCTGCAGATCGCCGCAATAGGACCTGCAAGACCAAATGAAATATCTTAAATTACAAATGATGAGGACCCATTACACATTATTTTGAATTAAATATATACTTTATAAGGTTCGTGTGCAAAAATATACGAGCCTTATTTTATAGAGACAACAAAAGTCCCTCATACAGGATTACTTATAAAAGACCAACAGCCTCGCAGGACAATATAGCTAACATCATAAATAACACTTGTATGGCTTTTAAACATGTATATTCTGCTTTCATACTTTTTTTTTATGAAACGATCAAATGTTTTTAACTCTCAATCAACACACAACATGTAGGTATAATCCCGCAAATTGCTAATGCGGCTGGCGGTCATTTTGGTGACGTAATTGTATTCAACAATTAGTACCGTTAACAGATAAACACTGATGACGAGTATACTTATTGAGTTGGGTTGTGTTGAAATCACACAAAATTTTTGTTATGTTTTTGTTGATTTCTATTGTTATTATTAAGTTTTGTTATTAATTGTTATGGTTGGCTAAAACAGCAACTGCTACTATGATTTCCACAATGAGTAAACCCGACTTCATTAAAAATAAATATATCTAATGACTCTCTTTTAATCATTACTTTTTTAATTAAAACATATCTTACGTTTAAAAAAAATGTTCATTTGTTGTCGCGTTATTACATAGTAAATGTTATTTTTCCATATACTTCAATATTATCACATAAATTAACCTTTTACAAAAAAAAAATTTGGTTAGCCACAAAAATCAGTATTTTAATCGTTTGATCAGCATTTAAAGATTTTGTATGCAAGAAAAATAAAACAATCGGCAATCCTTGTTTCGCAAATAATCTTGATAATGATCAGTAATTTAATCATATACAGTCAGCTTAAAATAATATGTATATGTCAAATAAACAGTCTATCCCCAAAATAACTACTTGATCAGAAAGATTCAGGATTGGTCAGCAAGAAATATTTGTCCGGTTAGCAGTTCATTTGATCGGTTTGCGTATTTAAAGCATGGTTAGAAGAATAACTAATTGGTTTGCATTTTTATTGAAAAGTCTGCAATGTACGTTAAAAGTGGGCAGAGCAAGAGTAGTCGCATGATACTAGTAGCCAATCGCGTGCGTGTATTGTCATTCGGTGTCTATGCGGCGATTAGTAGCTGTCAAATTACAGTGATAACAACTTGTTTTATGTTAATTAGTGTGAATTTTGATATTTTGCGAGTGTTATATGAGTACTGTAGGTAGCAGCCGGGACCGACGGCTTAACGTGCCCTCCGAAGCACGGAATCATCTTACTTTCGGACAATCAGGTGATTCAGGCCTGCAATGTCCTAACCAAACTGGGAAAAACTCACAAAGAAATATTTGAGAGTGTCCCCACCGGGAATCGAACCCAGTACCTTCGGATCGAGAGCCTAACGCTCTAACCACTAGGACACGGAGGCAGTTAATTTTATTAGTTAGTTTACTCTATATACCCATTCATTATTTTTGTAAGGAATGCGCCCATTTTGCGCCAGTCATTATTGCTATTTTTATATGCTTCACAAAATTAGATTAGTTGCTTCCCTCTAAGTGCTGTTCAAAATTGTATTTAACATGCGTCACTCATTGCAGCTTATATGATTATTATGCTAATAAAAAATAATTACAGCCGTCCAGAATGTAAAAAATTGTCGATTGATTTGATATTGTTTGCTAGCCATGGTTTGCTGACCAATCATATATTTCAACTGACAGAATACATTTTTCTGCTAGCAAAAATGTGAATACTATGCTAACCCGTTAAATAACACCCAAAGTTTTTTATGTATAATAACAATATTTTGGGGGATTATTTAAAAATATTTCGATAATTAATTAATAATTTATCTCTTGCGTGTGTGCTATCTATGCTTTCTATTTTCATATGACGTCACGTAGATGATATTAAGACAAGATTATAGTGCATTAGCAATTAACGGGACTTATAGTCTCGACAATTCAATAAAATTTGAAAAACTATTTTTGTTCCAAGCATTGAATCATTTGTTGTTTTGTAGTCCTACGAGGTCAATTAGATGGTATTTAATTTATAACTCTGTATAAATTGTGTAACGCGTTTCAGATGGTGAACGCAGGTGAAGACGTGCTAGTATTTTACAACGACAAAGTATCATTCAATAACTTCATACAAATGATGAAACAATATAAACAAACCAACGAGATGCCAGAAGCGCTAAGGTGCGTTTTATACTTTTTATTACTAAATATTTATAATCTATAATTAACCTCGCACTCACAATAATGTTAAATATATAACTAAGAAAAACTTTCCGATGTATATTTATAAAAAGGTAAAAGAATCTTGACTGAAAACAAGGTGAAATCAAATCAATAAAACTTCTATTTCTGCAATAAATTTTGAATGTAAATGTCAACAGATTATGGTCTAAAATCGATTGAAGATATTTATTTTTTGTAATAAATAACATGCTTATCCACTGTACCTCTCTATCCCTTTGTCGACCATACTGCCAAACTACTGATAATTAGTGCGAGTACAGTATTTTTCTTGCGGTAATTTTATTTTAGTATGTTGTACTATTTAATAAAATGTCGAATAAGTTTGTGGTATTCTTACATGTATACATATAAAGACGATTATGCCTTTCTGATTCGTGTTACTAAATATATTCTACCAATTGGCGTCACGTGAGCGATGATTCTCTTGACATATTCCAGGATAGTTTGCTATATATAAACAAAATTATAGCCAGCACCCATATTTCTAAAGATTAATTAAAGTTGTAGGTTATATAATTATGTATTTTAAATTGGTATTACATTATGAATGTATAACTTTGTTTTGAAGTCAGATATGATTAATGTTAAGTTTACCGTGTTATCTGTCGAGGCTTGTTATTTGCTCGTTATTGTAATAGGTCATATGAGTTAGCCCCCCCACAAAATAAAATAAAATAAATAATGGCAGGTACCATATTCAGCTGGTGAAGTTGCTCACTTGCTGTACGATGGGGAAGAACGTGTACACGGAGATCAAATGCCACAGTCTGTTGCCGCTCGACGACATAGTCGCCATGATCACCCATCCTCATTGCATCCCTGAGGTAAGCCGCTGATTCAAAATATCGATGTATCTACTGCTGGGGTACCGGCATTCCTTATAGATAAGGTTGCCATACACGCACTGATCCGTTATTTCGCCACACACGGTTCGTGTTGATCTCGGGCATCAGTTGTAATCACGACTTTCTTAAAAGCGGACGTGATATCTTAGTAGCGAAATAAAGTTAATATGTACTGGATTAATCTACCTTGAAGAAAGAAAGAGTTTGGGTGAATAATTGGCTAAAAACGATAGCGATATAGCCATATGAGATTTTTCAGTCCATGGGCATGTCGATTTATTATTTTTTCTAAGAATGAATCACACACACGCACGCTTAGAGCTCGAATTTGACGTTCCCGCACCCGATCCTTTAGTTTTGAGCACAGGCAGCGGGCAGGCGACAGACAGACACATCTGTACTATTCTCCTACCTTTACTAACAAATATTAAGATAAACGGTGGGTGTCTGAAAAAAAACGCAGTAATAATAAAGGTCATCACACATTGTAGTAGCATTATACAGGTGCATAGTTTTTTCTGCTTGAATAAAGTTAATTTAATTTTGTTTAACATTTATTTTAACCCTGCATCTCATGGTTTATTGTACAGGACGTAGGTATATAATGATGGGACTGAGAGGAACGCTACTCCCTCGTGGTCCTATTAATGGTACAAAGTACTGGGACTACAAGTAAATAGGCGTTTTTTGTTCCTTTATAGGTAAAGGAAGCGTACGTAGGATTCCTGAATCATTGCTACATAGACACTGAGGTAGAGATGAAGGAGATCTACTCAAGCAACTACATGTGGGACTTGTTCGAGCGCTCATTCCTACAGGATATGCAAGCCATACTACAAGAGCCCATTGCTGGTAAATTGCGTATTACATTAACTTTGTTAGTAATATGATTTATGTTTAATTAAATTTTACTAATACGAGGGTCAAACTGAAAGTTCTTAGAACTGGCCACTTATAAACAATATAATAAAAAAATAATTCTAAAATTTGAAAATATAACTCTTTGCCAATATTACTGAGTATATATTTCATTCATTTGTCATTTGTTTTACGATTTGGCGGCAAATTGAAAATTGTCTGTGTCACGTCATCATGAATTTAACACGAGAAAATTTTCATGCAATGATTTTTTATGACTTTCGATGTCATTTAAGTCAACAAGAAAGTTATGATAGACTACGATTGGCCTTTCACGATGAAGCCCCATCTCGTGCGACTGTTTACAACTGGTTTAATGAGTTTAAACGTGGTCGCACTAATCTCACTGATGATTTACGTGAGGGACGGACTTCTACGGCGACGACTGAAGATAACATCTGTGTTGTGCGGCGTATGATAGAGACTGACAAAAGAGTGACCTATCAACAGATTCGGACAAGCTTAGGCATCGGTATGAGTCAAGTGCACAAAATCCTCCACGAACATTTAGCGGTCAGGAAGCTTTGCGCCCGGTGGATACCTCATAATTTGACTGAGGCTCAAAAACTCCATCGTGTGGATTGGTGTCGTAAAATGATTGAAAGATTTAACGGAGGTGACTCAAATGCTGTGTTCGACATACTAACAGGTGACGAAAGCTGGATTTACTGTTATGATCCTAAAACCAAAAGACAATCTGCTCAGTGGGTGTTTCCTTTCGAGGAGTTGCCAACTAAAGTGAAGAGAGATCGAAGTGCGGGAAAAAAAATGGTGGCCTCGTTCTTTGGAAGGATAGGTCATTTTGCAACAATTGTGTTAGAGGATCAAAAAACAGTTTCTGCAGAATGGTACACTACCAATTGTTTGCCACTTGTCTTGGAAAAAGTTCGAGAGAAACGACCTCGCAGTAGGATCCTCCTTCACCACGACAACGCCTCGTCGCACACCGCCAAGCGAACGATCGACTATTTGGCGACATCAAACGTTGAATTACTGGGTCACCCGCCGTATAGCCCCGACCTCGCGCCTTGTGATTTTTATTTATTTCCAAAAATTAAAGAAAAACTTAAAGGAAAGCGGTTTATGAATGCTGAAGAAGCGGTGGCTGCGTATCGCGATGCCATTGAAGAGACCCCTAAGGACGAGTGGGCAAAGTGCTTTTCCCAGTGGTTCCATCGCATGCAGCGGTGTATTGACGTGAATGGACAATATTTTGAAAAGATATAATAAAACTAATAACTGGCTAATGTAATCAGTTTTTGATTTTCTAAGAACTTTCAGTTTGACCCTCGTAGTATATTCATCATGATGTTAACCTATGCTGGGGAGAATCGGCCGTAACTCGGCCCGCGGGCCCAGTGCCGATTTATGAGTGTTGACACAGATAACCAACAGCTTCATATGATAAATCTTTGGATCTCAAAATACAGCTCAATATTATAATTTTTTTAGTCTAACTTCCGCTCTGCAGGATTTTGATAATAGGGGTGTAGACAACTGGTATATTTTTTATTTTATACATGAAATATATCTAAATAAATATCATTCATATAAATAAGGTAAAATCTAAAAATAAATGTAATTTTCAATTTTCCCGCAAAAACGCCACTATGCCATGTTCGTTCTATGCATGCATAAGGTTGAATTCTCTAACTTCTGATATGAGTAAGAGGTTCGTGACGTTACGCGCTGTTTGTAGTCACGTGACAACGAGCATTAAATATTTATATATAATATTTGTTTTGGCATAATTAATCTAAACAATATCCTATTAATATTATAAATGTGAATGTTCCTTTGTTTGGATGTTTGTCGGTCAATCATGCCGAAACTACTGAACGGATTTTGATGAAATTTGGTATACAGATAGGGTATTAGCTGACTTTAGATAATAGGACTTTTTATCCCATTTAACATATCCCACTCGGGCTGCTGGCGAAAGCTAGTTATAAATATAATAAACATAAAAGTGTGATTATCGGTAATAGTATATTAAACACTACCAAAAGAGAAATAATATGTATTTACTTTCGTTTACTATCATACAATAGTAAAGTTAAATTTACTGTTCAAAATGTTAATAATTACAAATATAAAAATAAACAAAACAAACACACTTAGATTTTTTTTTTTTATAAATACGAGTGATGATTAAACTCGTATTTCAAAGGTCGTTTATGATGTCAACTATCAAGGCGGGGCTGCAATGCAGTCTCATAAATAACCCTGTATTGACTCAGGGTCTGTTAGTATGATACTGTGTATATTGCAGGGCGGTCGTCCCCCGTGGCGGGCGGGTCGCGTAGCATGGCGGGTGGCAGCGCTAGTGCTAGTGGTGGTGCTGGCGCTAGCGCTAATAGCGCTAGTAGTGCTAGTGGTGGTGGTAGCGCTACGTCGTCAGAGTCCCGGCGCGCGTGGGTGGAGTACGTGACGGACGTGCTCATGCACACAATATGTACGTTCTTCAATTCGCCGTTCAGCGATCAAAGCACCACTGTGCAGGTGACAACATTTTTTTAAAATAATATCTATATTTTCTTGTTAAATTTTGTTGTTACACATTAATACAGCTGCAAGTTCACCCTCATAACATTAAATCTTATAATCAAGTGTAGAAATTTGACAGATTTCTATTCTTAATACAAAATGCTTAAAAAATCCTCTTGGTGCCTGGCACCCTGAGATGGTAATCGAACCCACGACCTTTCGCAAACCGGGCGGGAATTAATCAAAATAGAATAATTGACAGATTTCTGTCAAATACAAAACTGTAAAATTTCTGCATTTGATTTCATGCTTTAATACTTTGAGAGTAGAGTTGAAAATCAATTGAGGAAATCTGAGATCGTAGTAACTTTACATGCAGCCTTGAGCCATGAGAAAAATAAAAGAACATACACATATTATTTTTAGTTATATAAAGCATACATAGGTATATTTTATGACTGAACCATGATTATGTATTTATGTAAATGCTCTAAAGAAAATGTATTGATTAATGCTGCCGTTATATGCGCGTCGTTGGATTTTATATGTGAGTATGATAAATATAAATTGACCACTAAAAAACGCGTTTTCCCGAGTCTCAGATAATTTATATTATTTATCAAACCATACATTGAATGAAAGAAATAAGGCACATCCGTTCTTACACAATCTGAGAGATAACCCCTGATGCAGCCTCCTATTCAAATGTACAATATTTTCGTCCAGACCCGACAGTCAATCTTCGTGAAGCTCCTGCAGACTACGTTTAGTATCTACCAATGTCCGTGGCTGACGCCGCCGCAGAAACTCAACGTCGAGAAATGTATACGCACCCTCAGTGAAGTCGGTTAGTTGAATATCAATACTATTAATTCTTTTATTTCAGGGCACACCACTCTATTAATAACTAAACTAATCATTTATTTATTAATTATTTACTTTTTATTGCTTAAAATAAACCAGTATTCTTTATCAGTCAACCTAAGTGAATGTTGGATATGCATTTAAGGCGATAAGAATAAAAAATACTGCTAAATGATCATGAATAAAGATGGATAAATTTAATAACACTTACAAAATCGAAATATAAAAGTAAATACTAAATAATTACATTATACTAATCATTATAATGCAGGTGTTTCCAAGTGACTTACGTACAGTACCTTGTCTTAATGAAATTGTACATTATCTTGCGAGTTTTTTAAAATAAAAAAATGTCTGTCAGCCAAAACCAGGAGCATAGCTATCCCTCTGGAGCTGGAAGCTAAGATCCATACCGTGTTCGAGAAGGCGGCGGCGCTGTCACGGCAGACCAGCAAATGGCTGCAGGCATCCAAGACCTCGAAGCTGGAGAAGATGGCTTCACAGGTCTGTACTTAACATCTAGGAATTACCGTGTACACTTAAATAGAATTTCAATTCACTTTTAAGTCATCATAACGTTTAAACTAACTGCTCTAAAGTAAACTTAAATGTCAAAAACAAAAAGTTTTATTTTTTATTAGAAAAAAAAAACTGCCATAAGCCTTTTATTGTAACAAGTTACTTATTTTTTTGCCATCCAAACAGTCTGGATTTCGAACTGGCCGAGGTACGGCAACAGCCTTATTGGATGTTGTCGATGACATTCTTGCTGGAATAGATGTAGGAGAGGGATATGTTCTAGCTCTTCTTGATTTTTCTCGCGCATTCGATGCCATTAATCATAGTCTGCTTTTGTCCAAGCTTTCCTTCTACGGATTCGATGCCCGTGCTTTGAAATGGTTTTCTAGTTATCTAGTCGCTTTAGTGAAGATGGAAGCCAAACGGTCTCTCGTGCTATTTGTCTGGATCGGGGGGTCCCACAGAAATCAATACTTGGTCCACTTCTTTTTAACATACAGTGCCGATCTAGTTAATTGCATTCGAAATTGTGGCTATCATATGTATGCCGATGATTTGTGAAGTATTAATATTAAGTAATCCAGAATACATGTGCCTGATTCTGTTATAATGTTCCACGTAGAGCCCATATTACCCCATATCTGAATAAGTGAAAGCTATTAAATATGCAGTCAAGGCGTTCTTTTCACTTTGCTTGTTTATTGTTTGGAATCATCAAAACACGGTCTCCCTCTTATCTGTTTGGTGAGCTCTTTTCGATATTCCACCACGAAATGTTGGAATAACATAGCTCCACCGATAAGAAGTTGTGTTTGCGAGTTTTAAATTTAATTAAAAAATAGACTTACTTAATCTACAACAGGCTAAAGCCCTGTGATTGTGGGCTGCTCTCTAATTTCTGCGTGGGTGGTAGCTCTGCATGTGACTTATTGGAATATTTATATTGCACATATGTATATTGGTTGTAATAGTTACGTATTATGTAATTTTTATATACTTTTATGGCATATTAAGTTTATTGTATTTAAATATTGTTATGAGCGTGGATTAGTCGTACTCTCAAGAACATAAGGTTGCCACGGAAGATCAGCGTCATACTGCGTATTGCGTACGGCTGCATTTTCAGTGTCATATTGTAATATATCCTTTTTGTCTATGTTTTTCTTGTATGGTCACTGAATAAATAAGTTTCTTTCTTTCTTTATGTTTATTTTATTGCATTTTTGGGAATATTGAACTAACGATTTTTTTTATTTTTGTTTATAAAAGTGCTTAAAATATAACTATTCCGCCATCTTTGGCGATTCGCTGGCGAAGTTATTTTACTGTTTTTGATTTTTAATTACTTATAAAAATCTTTTGTTTGATATCAATATTATGGCAGTGCATACTAAATACTTTTATTTAAATCACCGCTAAGTACTCAGAAAATTATTCATACTTGTAACGTATAGAAATGGCGGTCTTGTATGTGTCAAAATAGTCGTCTAATCTTGTTGCAGTCGAACTTACAAAACGACAGATCTGTTATGGAAGGTCTCCAGGAGATAGTGGCCTTACTAGAGGAGCAGCTCCGTCCGCTGCTGCAGGCCGAACTATCTCTGCTGGTGGACATCCTCTACAAGCCTCATCTGCTGTTTACAAGCTCCGGGGAGCTCAGCCAGCCAGATACCAGCGGGATCTTCATATCCAGGTGATCATCACTATTACGGACCCCATACTAGTGATGTGCTGAATATCCGTATTGACGGATATTCGAGACAGGAAAATGATCAATGTTAGGCATTCTAAGTAGTATGCATTTATCTGTTTCTAGGTGATTCGACAAACTTAACTTTCATATAATTAATATTTAATTACGTTTGCGAAATTCTGAATATAATTAATGAAAACGTGACAATGTTATACCCCGTAAAATTATTAGTTCTTAAGGTCAAATATTTATATCATTAATTACATTCTGTAAATCAAATACACACGTGTCTGTTTGTTACGCTTTTACGATTAAATTGTTTGATTCATTATTTTATGTTTCATAAAAGAAAGTTTAAAAACATAACGGATTTTTTTATTATATTGGAGCATCGTTATAACTAGGACTTTTTGTCCCTTCAGATTGATTAGACATACAGAAAAGCTTCTAGAAGAGAAGGAAGAGAAGTTATGCGTAAAAGTGTTGCGCACTCTGAGAGAAATGATGGCGGTCGACCCAGAGTATGGAGAAAAGGTACATATTAAACTAATAATTAAATAATATCATCATCATTATACTAATGTTCCCGTTGCTTGGCAACAGGCGCTCTTTATAAATAGTGATGCATACAATACAGGGTGATATATACATATACCAACAACCTCATAGGATGAGATAGTTACAAAAATATTTCTGAAAATAAACATGTTTTCTTGAGTTAAAAAGAGATGAAGATTTAAACTTTTTTAACACCCACGATAACGCTGTTTACCTATAATCTAAAAATACAGCAATTATCCTGCTGAAGCGACGTCACACTATTGCAAGTCGTGTTGAGAGTCACGTAATACACAGACAAAAAACTCTACTTTTAATTTTAATGTATTAAGATAATTTTATAAACTAAAATCTACTTAGGCTTTAGTTTTTTTGTTTGGCTGACTCTTATAATATTTAATATTAATTTAGTTTACTACAGAATGATAATATCTGTCGATTAAAATGATCCATAATTCAATTTGCAAGCCCAGTGTTAATTGTAAGCTCTAAATGTTCTGCAGATATATCATGTCTTTAAAAACAGTTTTTTTTAATCTATCGAAAACGTGATAACGGTTACGACCGCGACGGTATTTTGAAAGATGAATGAACGATACCGTTAATTAGGACGCCATTGATTTATTGAGGAATTAATGTAAAACGAAAGAGTTGAAAGCTACCTATAATCTTTCGAAGAGTTCAGCAAAATTTTTATTATGTTTCTTAATCATTAAAATCACAATTCGTTCCAAAAGCGATTGCTACTTTAAAAGTTACACAATTCCATTAATTAATTTATTGGCCCACCGCACTTCAACAGTAGGATCGATTTGCATGAATGTTGGTAAGACTGCGAGTATATGTGTGTTATCATGATTAGGGCAACCAGTTGCGCAACAAGTTGCTGTCTCAATACTTCGTAAGCCGCAAGTCCGAGCCCAAGCTCCAGCCCGCGCCCGCGCCCATACACGTTGCCCAGCACGCACACGGACCTGGAGGTAACCACACAAACACACACACACACATACACACACACACAGAGAGAAAGAGAGACACAACATACACACCACTGCACACGCGGCTCTGGTGGTAACCATATACACACCTGCACACGTGGACCTGGAGGAACCATACACACACCTGCACACGTAGACCTGAGAGTAACCATACACACACCTGCACACATAGATCTGAGGGTAACCATACATACACTTGCACACGCGGGCCTGGAGGTATCCTCAAACAAACAACATACGCGGGCCAAGGGGGTAACCATACGCACACCTGACAACGTGGATCTGGAGGTAACTAGATACACACATCTGCACCCGTGGACCTGGGGGTAATCATACATACACATCATACACACATCTGCTCACTTAAACCAAGAGATAACCATATTACGCTTCGTACATACATTTGTACACACACGTACATATACCTAAAAGTAGCCTTAAGTAAATACATCATCATATTGCATTGTTAAAGACAAATTTGTTTCATATGATAAAATTCCACAAAACTTATTCATAGAAAATAAAGTAAAAATGGAATAAGCATATATCTAGATAAAAATAAATATAATGGGAATAAAAAATGAATGAATGAATATAAAGAAATCAATAAATTCAGTCTGAAACGAAAAAAATTCTGGGGAAATTCCACAAATTGTTTATTCAGTCTTAAATAAACAATTTGTGGAATTTCCCCATATTCTAAATGTAATAATGAAAAGTATGATTGTAACAAAATTTTGTTGCACATAATTTCGTTTAGTCTTAGACGTGGTTAAAGCACTAGCCGAGTTACTACATCTAGATAAATTATTTCTAATTATAACTTGTTTCACTTTAGATCGTCTGCCTTCGACAGGCAATACTATTCCGTGATTAACTACTACTGTTATAGTTTAGACGCACGTATGAACTTCGTTACAATACGTTATTGATAATGCAACATCATTCGTATCTCACATTGTTATCTCTCCTTCCGTCAATATCATTTATGTAATGAAGTATGTACTTTTGACATAAAACTCGCCATATATATGATGCCGTAAAAATCTAAAAACTATTGAAAAATTGTGTTCCGCAACAATTTAGAAGCCGTCGTTGGAGTGAAATAACGCTATATTTTTTAATTTTCATCACTTTCCTAATTCGCGTATTTAAATTGAATCTAGGTATAATACACAAAACTTAATATCATTATATACCTCATGAAAAGGAGGCTCTTAGGTCCAACATGATAACTATTTAACTTCGGTTTAGTTTTGTTTTGGTTTTATAACGTCTTATCCGTAATGAGCTCGTAAATTGACGGATGATATAAATTATCTAGAGTACACCCGATTGACTAATGTTGATTTTGCTTGAGACTAATGAAGCGAAACAAACTTATTTTAACATAACTCATACTATTAATCGGGTTTTTGTTAATTAAAATATTGATTTAATAGGAGATGTATGCGGGTCGGATAAAAGTATTTTATATTATCAAAATATTAATAATAAAATAATAATTTTCTACGACGTTACCTGGAAACCTGCTTATTGAAAACAAAAACCTATCTAGTAATTACTTTGGGTTTCGATATAATACAATAATTTAACACATTATATAACAAGTAAACTCTAAAAACAAGTAACGTTAGTGAAATCGTTTGACACAATCCTTATTCTTATAAACAAGTTTTGAACGAATGGTTATCAATAAATACACAATTGCTCGCAGGGTAGTATTTTGGGTCCTACGCTTTTCCACGTTTAAATAACCCTAAACACTTGTAACACCAATTATTTTAGCTTTTTCATGCGAAATCAATATCATACACTTCATTATCACACAACAATTACTCATTATAAAAGCTGGAAGTGTATGTATGGAACGCGTCGAGTCTATGAAATAATTGGTGACTACTTCTACTTCAAAATAAACATTAACTTATGTATGTTGAAATTACTTCAACATGTCACTGTATGTTCGAAATATTTTATTAATGATTATATTATCTAATGTATGTATAAGCGTCGTCAGTTTTTATAGATTTTGAACGGAAGACAAAGGGGGACGGAAGAAACTGAATATTGTATAGTTTTATGTAAATAAAATACACTAAAATTTGACTTTTGATAATAATCACTTGGTTCCATGCTCAAAATACATCTCCCATTAGAACAATTTTCTAAAATGAAATTACGCTCGAGTTTAAGATATTAACATACTGTAACGAAGTCATTGTGAGCACATGTCTAGATTAGATTTAGAAAAAAGTTCTTTTTCTTTATTTCACCGCGCATGCGATGCAGAGATTCACCAGCATCAGCCGAAGACAGGTGGGTCCATTCTATAGAGGGCAGCACTGTTTGATGTTTGTTTAACATAGACAAATGAACTTTTATAGACAATGATATGTTTCAAATATGTTGGTTACATTTTACGAATAATTTTTTCAATACTAAAACGTGTGAGGCACTTATCGGAAATTCTTAGATACAAGCGATTTTTCTGGCGTATTTTGATGAATACTGGAATGTTTCATGTAAATATTTGCACAAAAATCGTTTTTCTGTGTGAATAGAATTTGAAATATACAATGGTGGCCATCTGGCCATATAATTAAGAACCTTCCCTTGAAAATAGTACATTTACTTATAAAATATATATATAGCATGTTGCATATATTATTTTTTATTATTGTGGTACTCCAAAATCTTTATACATTGTTGGTACTTTCTTCTATAAATTAGATTTAATAAATCATGAATAAAAAAAAATATATCTACAAGGGAGATTATATTAAAACTTTGGGAGAAGAATAGGTCTTCTAATAAAATAGCTGACCATCTAGAATGTTCGAAAACCATGATGTTCAATGTTGTGAAATATTTTAAAACTTATGACAGTACTTTAAATATTCCGCGCAAGCCACGACCGGGAACAACCTTTCTTTGAGACGACAGAAGCATTATTCGTCTTGCGAAATGAAATTCTTTCAAAGGGTTAACGATATACGAACGGAATATTTTGGGGAAGGAAAGCCCTCTGCGATCTCGGCACGCTCGAAGGCGTTTTGTAGAAGAAAAGTTGTACGGTAGAATAGCAATTAAAATACTCGTCCCTACGTACGTACGTACGCTAAAACAATGCAAAAGTACATATGACCACTATTTAACCTGGACCGTTACACAGTGAAGTTACACGTCGACCCTCTAA
The DNA here is from genome assembly GCA_918026875.4 of Diatraea saccharalis. Classification (NCBI taxonomy): domain Eukaryota; kingdom Metazoa; phylum Arthropoda; class Insecta; order Lepidoptera; family Crambidae; genus Diatraea; species Diatraea saccharalis. The sequence goes on along the minus strand of OU893339.1, from coordinate 24,818,372 downwards.
TAAGGCATTTGACCCTAAAATTACTAAGGTCAAAATTACTCAAGCAAAATGTCAAAAATTAATAGAGTCAACGCCTCGGTGTAAAGCAGTTATTAAGAGTCGTGGACATTAATTTCGGTTTAAAATATATTCAATTTATTTTTCATGTACATTTTTTATTATTATGATAATATAATTACTCTGTATTTTATTTTAAAAAATTACCAATAGCTTAAGAGTATCGTCTTATTATTTGTCCAGCTTCATTATCGTATACTATAATACAGCCCACAATAAATATTCTTTTACCAAAAAAAGTTGCTAATTTTATATGTCTATCCTAGTTTAGTTTATCTTAACTAATTGGATCTCTAAATAAGTAAGTAACTACTTACAAAAAGTCATATTAAAAAAAAATGGGCAAGTTTCATTTAAAACATTCTATAACTACAAATCGTTTTAATTATATGGCCACCACTGTATGTCTTCGGAATTAAGTATTAGAACGACTTTACAATCCTTATTCGCCATCGAGATCGTAATCAGTAATAAATAACCCGACATTATTGAACGTACACACATCAGCACATCAGGTCATTTAGTACAAAGGGCCAAATTTCTGCAATCAATTTTAACCTTAACTATCAGTAAATTTAAGCGGGAAATCTTTTGAAATTTTTTTTATACAAAGCAATAAATAAAGTACATCGAGTTAATGGAAAGAAATGTGTACATATGACTGGAATAAATAGATATCTCGATTATTAGTTACATCACCCTCTAAAGTTAATTTGTCTATGGTTTTTTCATTGTTTGGTGTTGTATTTAATTACAGTGCACGTTATTGACGCATCACAAGCGATGAAGTTAATTTAATATTACAATTTAAATACTAATATCTGTGCAATTTGATTTGGATCACTGTCTTGATGTAATAAGAGCTATATTCGGTTGACATCAGGTTAAACAGTGAACGAATGCTTGATTTGTTAAAATATATATATATATATTACACGTGCTTTTATGACGCACGACAGTTCAACTAAATTGTGTAAGCACCAACTAAATGTCGCATAGGGGAAAGCTAAATTACTAGAAATTGAAATTATTGCTATTTTCTCGATTAAAACTAAATGGAATAAAACTGACATCGAACTAGCATCTTTTCATTTAATATAAGCTATTCAATATGCGCTGCTTTATTGAGAACAATCCTTTATATTTAAAGAATATAACTTATAAAGATGGCACGCTATAGACTCGCGCAGCGTCGCAAATAAAAACTACAAACTATCCTTTTACGTTGGCTGCTTGCCCAACCTTGCAACTTGATATGCTTCCAAATATTGTCTGATATCTGCTTTAGTTTCTCACAGAAGCCACAAAAAATTGTCGGCGTCTCTATCAGGCATCTTATGAGATATAGATATCTATGCGTGCGCTATATTATTAATTAATGTTTAAAAGTATTTAAAAGTACAAACTTTGTATACAGTCTGGAATTGTGGCTTTAAAAAAACTTTATTTGTAATGTGTTATGCTAACTCTATGCAATGAGATGATAAATTGTCTATGCGTACTACAAATTGCTCTCCTTAATAAGAAAAGAGATGGAGAGCCTCCAAAAGCTTATGTATTCGCGAAACCTCTGTTTGTGTAAATATTAGTATGACTATGATGATATTTTATTACGTCACCATAACTTTCTTTAGACCCCCATCCCATTGGGCAGTGAGAACTAAGCCTCACAAGTATATTTTTAACTCTTTTGTTCAAAGCCACCGGCTTTTGTGGTTTTGTACTCGTACATCATTTAGATACCTTTAGATAACACGCGATCAATTTGACCGAGAAAGGGTCTTACCTTACCTGGCATTTTACTATGCAGGATGGCTGGCTAGTATCTACATGGGCAAGAAAATAGTTTTACCTATTTAAATGACTTATTATCGATCGAATATTATCATGGTCATATTAAAAGTAACACATATTCTAAAACGCCATCCGTGAATTGGTTTTAAAGCTTCCTTAGTTGGATTTGGTATTGTTTGATAACTGGGCATAGTAAATGTTAAGCTGTTTATTGTTGAATGTTGCTGAAAACAGTGTTTTATTGTCTAAGTACTAAAACATCCTATGGGTTGTACAGCCAAGGTGTTGATGCGCACGGGCCAGACTTTAGCTCAAGTGCAAGCTCACCTTGACAAGGAAGGCGCTTCCGATTTGGTGGTGGACCTCGTCATTAAAAGTACCAACAGACCTGCAATCTTCTTGGAGGCAATACAATTAGGTGAGTGTTTTTTTTTTGCTAGTAATACAACAAATTTTTTATTTTTTTATTTTTAGTATTTATGCAGTTATTTATGCATCTCCTCGTATGTTCGCTATTCACGGTAGATCTTTTGCAAGGTAATCGTACAAGTCAAAGTTACACAAGGCATGGTTTTTGTAAATATTTTTCTTCAGTGTAATTTGTGAATTCATTTTCTAAATTATAAATTATTATTTCATATCATTACGCGGTTGACGAAACCTACGTTTAGCCGACTCTATTTAAGAAAAAATCTATTTCATGTTATAATGGATTTCTTCTATCTGGATTAGTTTAATAGCTTTATGCATTATAAAAAGTACGCTTTCAAATAGTTGGCCGTGTATTAAAGCATGTTGTCTTATGTCCAGGTATCGCACTTCTCGAAGGTGGCAACCCTATCATCCAGCACAGCATTTTTACGAAACTACAAAACGGCGAGATATCGCAAGCATTCCTTAAAGTGAGCAAATAAATTATATTTTAATTCAAAATAATCGGTGGATATTAATGAAAGGAAAAGCTCGAAATTAGTGTCATTCATCTTTTGACTTGGACCCTAGTGAAGGTTTTTTCTGTTGACTGTTTCAGGTATTTTATGACAAAATGCGAGAAGCGCAACAGGAAATCAGATCGCTAGCCGCTAGCAGTACCGCGGCCGCGAGCAGCGACAAGCAGCGGCCAACACAAGACAAACAGAAATCACCCACCGATGGTAACGAAACGTTAACACCACACCGACTCATTACCTCAACGCTTATTTATCTTATCTGCCATTGTTCACATTTTAATTACAAATAGACGGTGAAAACTATAGTTACGTGTTGGGGTTTGGGATATAAAAAAACTTACACTTAAGCTTTACTCCGGTTCACGTTACTACGGTCACTTCCTAGCACTATTAGATCATCCAGATAGTTCACTTCGCTAGTTATCGATCGCTCTCGTAATTCGTATTCAGTTCACTAATCACTGAAAGAATGCCGGGTCTGCCCACCGAGTACCTACTTAATGTGGTCGACACCACGTCTAGAATGAAATATATTCTACGTTCTATTTTAGGCATTACCAAAAGTTCTGGAACGGCTACCCGTCCCTCCCTTTCTTCCACGGTGACTGTCCTTTTCATGCACACCGTATACCTATATAACATAAGTAGTTTCGATGGTGTTAGCGCGATTCAAATGACACGTAATGCCATCTGGTAACGGGTAGACGTAATATCGCGCCACTGCGCTCCGTAAAATTGCCTCTTTTCTTATAAAATATTATATTTACCCCACTCATGGTACCACTTAAGGTTTATTATCTAATATATATTTGATATATTGTTCGTAGGTCGCAGTACACCCGGCCCTATAGTGGTGGGTGAAGAGATGGACGAAGAGGTGACGAGCGCGTGCGGGTCTGCTGTACACGCGTACTCCGACATACACACTATGTCGCACGGTCAGTGCAACCTTATTTTTACCAAGAGGAATGCTTTATGGAGGATATATGCGACGGCCGCATACAGGGTGCGGAAAACCTTGGAGAACTTATTTCATTGGCCGATTTTTTAACTGTGGCACGACAAATTGACTGCAATGAATCCGATTAGATTAACTCTTCAAATCGAATTGAAGAGTTAACAGTATTTCGAAACACAATTATAAATTAGGTAATATTAAATCATCGAGTTGATAAATTACACCTCTCACGCAGCCGCACTCCTCGAAAATCGAAATTCAAAACAAGCATACCAACTGACAGTACCTATATTTATAGGTATCGACACTTTAATGTAATGAATCTACTTTTGTTATCTTAGTTTATTATTGAAGTGAAAAGACAGTTTGACAACTTTAAAACTAAAAATATAATTTGAAAGTACTCTTATTGTTTGTAATAACAGTGCTACAAATTGGTCATGTACAATTTATACGTTTTTACGTCTCAAACTTAAATAACAGTAACAGGTTTACGAAGTACTCGGTACATCTCTTAATCTCCCAATTCAAATCAGATCTAAATATTTACGAGATAGACTGGTTTACGTTTTAGATTTTTTTTTAACAAAGTGTTATCATCGCAAAAGGTACGCAAGTTTTGGAAGAAATAATGGCAGAGAAGAAACGGGAAGCGGGCAGTTCTGATGTATTGCCCGCTAAAGTGGCCGTGATGCGACCCATACTCAGATTCCTTCAGCTACTCTGCGAAAACCATAACCCTGATTTGCAGGTACGATTTATGAAGGAGCTATCATATAAATTTATTTATTTTTAATAATACAACTTAACACTCGCATACTTTATTTACACAGCGGCCGCACGGAGAATGCGTTCCTGATATATGTCTTACAAAGACTTTATTAATATTATTTTGTAACCGAACCGATACAGTATTTATCGTTTCAAAAAAAGTACCTATACCAATAGCCGTTTGTATTTTATATATATTTTAATAAATTAATTTGTAATACAGTGTAGTTAAAAACGGAATTAACCTATACGCTTATAATTTTGCTTCAGAATCTACTCCGGAACCAGAACAACAAGTCCAACTTCAACCTGGTATCGGAAACGCTGATGTTTTTGGATTGCATTTGCGGCTCTACCACTGGCGGATTGGGTCTCCTCGGCCTCTACATCAACGAGGGTAACGTTGCCCTCATCAACCAGACTTTGGAGACCCTCACAGAATACTGCCAAGGTAATGTCACGCTTAAGGGCGCTGCTGTAATTTCATCCCAAAAAAAAATACTTGAAAAGAAAGAAAATAACGGTCTCGGCTCTTAGTCGGTAAAACAGTTTCTTCAACGCCATCTCGTAATTAGTGTAGTAAATCTTAAGATTGTGCTTGACTATGATGCTTATGGCTCTAATGATATATTTTTAAATTTGATTGGCTGTTTCTACTTTTGTGCTTCTTTGACTCGGCTGTAAATAAAAGGTTAAAAAGCTACAACAACGACATCTATGATAAGCTTTGACCGGCCATCTCCATTCAGGGCTGTTATATAACAGATAAAACCATGCTATTACACATGAGGATAAATGATGCATACACATGTCTTTAAGATATTTTAAAAGTATTTTTCTATTAAATAAATATTGTGAATGTAAAATTTCAACCTAAAGCATAGCTAAAAGCATCGTCCAGTTAGGTTCTAATAATACTTCCGTTAGATACCGGAGACCCGTATCGGCGTCTCTTGAGTTGATTTGTTCTATACTGACATATTGTATGATGAATCATGATTTTTTTATTTTTTTTTTACTAGAATCCCTTTTGTTTACTCAATAGATGAACTCATGCTCTCGGAGTTGCAGTTTCTGCAGAATTTTCAAACTATAAAACTTCAAATAACGAGAGATTTACAGTAAAATGTAACTTATATGATATGTCGTTAAAATCGTGAATCCGAACTTGTGATTAAAATTTATAGTTACGCTTATTTCAATAACCATAAGATGTAAAATACAATGGACTAGATATTCGTCTCACTCGCTACGATCAAACGTACTCCTTGAATCATTCTGTTTGGCCGACATTTCTCGCGTTACGTAATCCAGCCTTTTGGTCAGGTACATCGGTGAGACATGTTAGTTGTGCCTTAATTGTACGTGGTTGACCCTCAGGTCCCTGCCACGAGAACCAGAATTGTATAGCGACCCACGAGAGCAATGGCTTGGACATAATAACTGCATTGATTCTGAACGACATCAATCCTCTCGGCAAGACTCGTATGGACCTTGTTCTCGAGCTCAAAAACAACGCCTCCAAGCTCCTGCTAGCCATCATGGAGTCCCGGAACGACTCGGAGAACAACGCTGAGCGTATATTGTACAATATGAACCCTAAACAGCTAGTGAGTATACACGATACGCTTACAGGACTGGCAGGCCTACCGCCTCCAGGAATGAGAACGGACTGCGCTTTTCAATGGTATTTATAGAAGGCAGTATTACTTTTATGGGTTGCCTCATCCATGAACGTGATAACACTAATAATAGTTACGCGGTAGGCCTGTTATAGTCGAGTTTTTGAACTTACTTTTTATTTAAATTAAGTTGGGTAATGTTAGTTTACTTGAATTTTTATTTCTCATTGACACATGCATCTAGGCAATGTTGTCATAGTAAAGTAAACCTAAAATGTTTACGATATCTAGTATTAGTTATAAAGGTCAACGTACGAAATTCTTTCTGATCGACTATAACAGATGAATGAACTATCGTAAGAGTTTTATTAACAGTAATTAAAACCTCTTTGGTTATTTATGACAGTTTATATATGTCAAGTCGCGTATTTCCTCTCTTGTGAACATCACGACCCTTATCTTGGGTATCAAAGTATCATATTTTACTGTAACAGGTGGATGTTGCTTGCTCCGCATTTCATCAGGAACATGCCATGGATATAGACTCCGACGAGGCTGATGACGACTCTCCAGTCCAAGGAGTCTCACCTAAGGAAGTGAGTTATATTAACGATATGTTTATTAATGTTCTACTACGGTATATTTATCTATAGAAAGTACATAAGGGTAACCCACCACTGTCGTTTTAAAGTATCACAGGAAGATATTTTTTCCGAAAATCAGCTGCTGTTTTTCTATTCTTTTTAACAGACTTCAAAAAAGAAGATTGTCAATTTGACCTGTGTATATGTAATAATTTGTAACGGCACTATATGCATATGGGTCCATGTCAACATTATGTTATTTTACTAGTACGAGAAATTTTTTAAGATTTACCAATTGGTAAATGTAAGATTTTAGGGCTTGATAGTGATAGTTAGGGCTTTTAGAGTTTGGTACATGCTAAGATCTACCAGTGACGCTTGATAAACTTACCACTGAAAGTCTCACGTTAATATCACCATGGTAATATTTTAGTATCGTATTTCTCACGCATTAAATAGAACATCACAGTGATTTTTTTTAGGTCAATTAATGGAATAATACATTTTCATTAAAATTAGTAAAGAAGTTTTAAAGATCTGGGATACTTAAAATTAAAAGTGAAAAATAATTCGTAAAACTTCAATGGCAATCTGGAGATTCATATTAATAGCCATCGTTAAATCACCGCCCTTGAACTGGCTTTTTGAACTCTCCTTTTTTTTATTATCAGTCATAATTATATCAAGATGCGCGATTGTTCAGGTGGGGCACAACATCTATATACTGTGCCACCAGCTGGCGGGACACAACAAGGAATTGGCGGCGTTAGTGAGGGCCTTGCCTTCAGGACATAACGCGCCTGCACTGCAATACTACCGCACTCACACGGCGCAGATAGAGGTCAGTGAACCATATTTATAGAGGTCAGCAGTGTTGCCAACTTAGCACTTTCGGAGCTTGATTTAGCACTATTTTCACAAGGTTATCACCAAAATTTGACTATTTATTATATTTTTTATTTATTTACTGCTCACAAAATTTATTGGTAAGGTCAATGAAAATGTAATGTGGACAGATTTAAAGATGATTAAAGAGATAAACGACGTCTCTACGTTAAAAAATAAATTAGAAATCTGGACATTTCAATCTCCCACGTACGATCCTACATGAAAAAAGGCAATTCCAGAAAGCTGACAGTGAAGAAGAATGGAAAAAAATGTTTTTATTTGCTTAAGTGTAAAAACGTGTATAGCACAATTTTTCGGATATCCCTAGCAATCTAGCACTTATCTCATGTATCGAGTTGGCAACACTGGAAGCCAATGAACCATACAGATACAGGCCAGTGCACCACATAGGGCAACTAACCAACTTGCAATACTATATTTATATCGATAATGCCGCTTTTAACTAATGACAAATTTATTGGACGTTTGTGCAACTAAGTATTTGTTTGTAGGGGATAATCTTCGGAAATACTGATTCGATAATGAAAATTATTTTCTTTGACATACAGTGTAGTTTACGCGGGACAATAGAACGCGGATAAATTGCTGCATTGCAGAAGTTAAATAAGATTCTTTCTAGGTTATACTTTGTGACAAAATATCAGTTATCACGTTTCTAATAAGATCGATGCCTAATTCACTAAATCTCAATTTACTTGCCAGTAGTCGTATTTAACTGTTACGGTAACTGATAAACTCGCTCGATCTATTAATATTTATATGATGTGTGTATATGTGCGTGTACTACAGATCGTAAGGACCGATCGCAGTATGGAGCAGATAGTGTTTCCCATACCGGAGATATGCGAGTATCTCCCCGCCGACAGTAAGCACAGAGTATTGCAGAGCGCCGAGCGCGACGACCAGGGCAGTAAGGTCGCAGACTTTTTCGCCAGGCTAGACAATCTGTTTCACGAGATGAAATGGCAGAAAAAGTTACGAGGTCAGTATTAGCTTCATAGATATTTTTCTTTCGCATATACATACATACGAAACTTGTGTTGCAGCTTTATCATTCCTTATCCTTATTCGGTGCAATGCAACCGAACAGCGTTGTAATCATTTATACTATTGCTGAACGTTCCTGGTGAAAATACTCCAACAGTTGAAATAGATGACATTTATTCAAATTATCCAAACTATAATTTTTTATTAAAAGTGCAAAAGAACACATACCATCTTGAGATGAGAGAGGGGTGGTTAAACTGTACGCGCCTAAACTAAAAACTAAAACAATAGCGCCATCTGTGTATAGCGCGCCAAATGTCGATATAAACATATTTAACTTAATAAATTCAAAATGCATTCAAGTACATATATGTTTCTTATTTACCAGTTCCTTTTTATTTAGCTACTAACCTGTTCCCGAATGAAGAATATGTGACCATTTATAAATTCATCTATATCGGGCAATCATGGTGCGGGTCTTTTACTTCTTTTTTCACGATTCTGATCCCTATTGAGTATAAATGGCACGGCTATCTTTGCTTTATATTTTACACCTTATAGTAATTTATACAAAACTCATTATAAATTTTAATATGACCTTCAGTCATCATCAGAGTTATTAGATTTGCTGGTTTTGATCTACGAATATCGCCTGCGCCATGTTAGTTGGAACTAATTGCACATCATCCGTGCGGTATCAGTAGCGTATTACCGTATATGTGTATTGTTTCAGGGCAACCTTTTTTATTTTGGGTTTCGTCCTACATGTCGCTTTGGAGTAATATTCTGTTCAATTTCGCCGTTCTTATCAACGTTATTGTCGCTTTCTTTTACCCATTTCAAGATGAACAACCGAGTGAGTATTTCATTTATCTATTACTGACGTACTTAACTTATTTTTAGAAATTGTTTGGTGCACAGGCATCTCCTGTCTGATTCCAGACGTTAGAGAAAAAACGTTAACCCACTATGCGGGCCTAGGACAGATTGGTCGGTGTTAACAAATGTAGTTGCAATCCTGACCAATTTTTTAACATGCTTTACAAAACATGGAGTAGATAAAGAAAGGAAATTTTTGGCACCCGTGACTTTTTCAGAAGTCTTATTTGTTGATATTACAGTAGAGGAATCGAGTTTTTTTACGTGATTTCAAAAATACGATTAACCTACGAGAGTGCATATATAATATAAGCTTGAAAGTATGGTAAAAAACAATCTGGTCGGAAGAAAAATCGAAATAATATTTTTTAGATTAAAAGAATCTTAAAGAAGGGAGAAAATAAAATATAGCGGCAGGAATTTTTTAAAATAAATTTGAACTTAAATTAATGTCGGGCATAATATAAGGGTGAGGGAGGATTTCAGAAATGAAGTTTGACTGATATAAATCATTGTGTGCAAATTGCATTATTATTTAGCTAATGAGGAAGTATTAAAAAAAGAAAAAAGCACCTCTACTAGATGGCGACTCTAGCAAAAGTTGATTTTGCAGTTAAAAATATAAAAAATTGCTGTTAGTGCAGTATCAGTTGATAGTTGCATGTTGCATAGATTATAGTCTTTTTCACATAGCATGGGAACGGTGACGTTTGGGATTTGAAGTTTTTTGCGATGTGGTAATAAATATACATATATATATATATAATTGAGATAATCGATTATGAGATCAATGTATAAAACAGGATTTCAGAAAAACATTTATTCACAAAAAGATGAACTCGAGGCAGAAAAACATAAAAAATAATATGTTTAAGTTTAAATGTTAAAGCAACAATAATTAAAAATATATATATATTACTACCGATATATATTTCCATTATATAGTTTATAGCAAACGAGTTACTATTGTTAGAATTGTCGTATATGATAAGAAGATAGAGTTTTGTGGTGGTATTATCGAGGATATTGAGTGAGGGTGGGTCCGATGTGTGGTGCAGAGCTGGGGCAGCACCTGTCGCTGGTGGTGTGGTGTGTGTCGGCGCTGGCGGGCGCGCTGGTGAGCTGGTTACCGCGCTCCTCAGGAGTACGCGCACTCCTGGCCAGTGCCATCATACGGCTCATATACTCCACCGGCCCCGAGCCCACGCTGTGGTGCCTCGCCATGCTCACAGTATGTACCGTCTCCATGTAGCATCATCGGCTGGCGGCCCGCTGGTGAGCTGGTTACCGCGCTCCTCAGGAGTACGCGCACTCCTGGCCAGTGCCATCATACGGCTCATATACTCCACCGGCCCTGAGCCCACGCTGTGGTGCCTCGCCATGCTCACAGTATGTACCGTCTCCATGTAGCATCATCGGCTGGCGGCCCGCTGGTGAGCTGGTTACCGCGCTCCTCAGGAGTACGCGCACTCCTGGCCAGTGCCATCATACGGCTCATATACTCCACCGGCCCCGAGCCCACGCTGTGGTGCCTCGCCATGCTCACAGTATGTACCGTCTCCATGTAGCATCATCGGCTGGCGGCCCGCTGGTGAGCTGGTTACCGCGCTCCTCAGGAGTACGCGCACTCCTGGCCAGTGCCATCATACGGCTCATATACTCCACCGGCCCCGAGCCCACGCTGTGGTGCCTCGCCATGCTCACAGTATGTACCGTCTCCATGTAGCATCATCGGCTGGCGGCCCGCTGGTGAGCTGGTTACCGCGCTCCTCAGGAGTACGCGCACTCCTGGCCAGTGCCATCATACGGCTCAT